>JARHVA010003488.1:0-545000 GCA_037957365.1 Torreya grandis
ACCATTATTGTTTTTAATTACTGCTCCCCAATATCATTCTTACCATCATCATTGAAAATATATACATCTTCCTCTTACCTTATAACATAATAATTATAATAAACTATTTTAAATAGTTTCAAGATAGATCGTGTATAAGTCTCTCATTATGAATGTTCTTCTTAACAATAATATGTTGCTAGTAATTTCCTTAACAACATTGATAATGCCTATGCTACAAGTTTAGGTCTAATAAAGACATTGTTAATTGAATTGGATTGATGCACTTGACCTTTTGAATATCATATCTACATATTTTAAACATGTGTTTCATTTATCCAAAACAACATATCAATGATCAATTTAATATTATCTCCTTTCTTGAATATTCCCTTATACTAAAATGATTTACAATAAAGAATATACTATAAAATCAACTATTAGTAGGCATTACCAAAACCCTATATAAAGGTAACCTGAAACATGGAATAATTTGCTTTCAACTACCTCTGTCATATTGTTATAGGATTTCAAACTTAAACTTATTACATATTCCTTAATTTATCACTAAGTGTTTTAAGTTATCCCTAGTGATAGGAATGTAATTAATCTATCAACTAAAACCAAGTCAAACATAGTCTTAGGAAAATGATACACTCTCTATTATGGACACACATTGCACAAGTATTCTCTCTTCTCTCTCTTTCTTTTTGCTCCTAGAGATGAACTCACTCAACTCTCCCTCTCTTCCAGTTTGAACTAACTTAAGTTTCCTCTATTACTAACTCTTTTTAGCTCTCACCAACTGATATGAATCTCAATTGACTATTTTGAAAAGTTATAGTGACTCTTGAATCTCCCTCCATCTTGGAAAATGGTCCACATGTTTAAAATGAAGACCTAGGTAGTTTCTCTAATTTTTCCTTAACCTTAGAAAAAACCATTGATTACGTAACTGATATGGTGGTTATAAAATCATTGGTTAATGTAAATGAGCATTTTCATACCACAACCTATGTTAAGTGTAAGTTTCATCATCCTCTCAAAAGAGTGTAATTGACCTCTGGGAGATGATTGATACTAGCTCCACTTGACATTCCTAATATGTTGGAGTCTTGATGATGTTCTTTAAACTATTTTTGATCCTCTCTGATGCACATATTATTGTTGAAATTTATTAAAATTAGCCCAAACATGCACACAAAACCTACCCCATCTTTTTGTTTGAAACAAGATTTCATGTTAACCCAGGTGCTCCAATATCAAACACCCTAGGTAAATGAAATGATCCATGAGATCATACTCCTAAAGTTTTTTGAGCTCTTCTATTATCCTTGAAAATTTTGGGTTCACTCATCTAATTTGCATAAATAGTTATTATGTTCTTCCACTTAATTAGATATTCTTTATATTCACTACTTCTTATCTGATTGGCAAGTATGGAACCTATCACGATATTAATCTCTTCCTTTTCCTTCTCAAGAAATTATTGTCTCCATTTCATAATTATAGAATCTGAAATTACATCCTCTTCACTCATTTCCCCCTTATAGTAAGGATAAACATCCACTACATTGAATATAAGTGATATGTCAACCCCATATAATAACTTTATTTCATAAGCATTAATTGAAAAAAATTATAGAATTATACAAGGCCCAATTTTATTCCATTTGAGATTATAAATGTACATGAATTTAGGGAACCTTTCCTTACACAACTGCACCAATACGAAGTCATTTACTAGGAACTTTTGTTCTCTTCATTTCTAATTTTCACATTATTTATGCTTCAATTTTATGTTTTTCTCGAACCTATCCTTCACTTCTCTATGCTCTTCATGTATACGTGCTACATAATCCTTTGATTCAACACTTATTTTTCTCATACTATTTGTTTCTCTCAACTCACTAATACCTCTATAATTACAATCATACATAATCTGAAAATGAATAATTGATGTGTTTTTATTGACTCATTTATTATAATCAAAATCAACTTGTTTCAAACTCATATCCCACTATTTAGGATTGTCTCCTATCAATCATATTAACAAAATATTGAGGCTTCTATTCACCACCTCTTTATGCCCATCCATTTGAAGATGATAATTTAAACTAAAATCTCACCTTTTAATGAAATTTATCCATATATACCCAACAAATTTTGTATCTCTATTTGATACTATGCTCTTTGGAAAACCATGAAATGATACTACTTTGTGTGTACCCAATTTTAGATTTAAGCAATATTACTAAACTTAATACTAAAACCTAAAACTCAATGACATAAATAGGAATGGATAAAAGAGGCAAATTAAAACAATAAGAACATGCTTACTAGTATTTTTACTTCCTTATGACTCGACTCCAAGATTTACACTTCAATTATTTGATGTCCAAAATTTTGAATTAATGGATTGCTTGCTAAGTCTTAAAAATGGCTTCCAATTGTTGGATGAGGTTGATAATGGCTTAGATGAGTGCTAGAGAGCTTCTATTGGATGCAAGATAGTAGCAAAATGAGAGTTTGATGGCTTTTTAAGTTGGTTTCCAATTAGTTTAAGGGTGAAGGGAGAGCTTAGTTTTATAGGCAAGGAGGGAAAGATCAATGGTCCAAATTCAAATTTGGGCCATTGATATCAAGGGCTAGGAAATTTCCATGGAATTTTTAAATCCATAGAAATCTCTAGAATTAGAGAATTTTAGAGAAGGGGGCTAAATTAGGGAAGATATCTTAAATATTCCAATTATATAAATCTGCCCATGGGGTTTAGGCTTTTAGGAGAGGCTAGAATAGAGTGGTGGGTGGGTCGGTAGATTACTTTAGGATTTTAAATTGGCTAGTTGGGCTCCTTAGGAGGTAGGTTAGTAGGTAATAGGCTCTATTAGGGGTTTAATTAGGGAATTAATTTGTTTTAAAATAGGGTAAATATTTATAAGATATAGGAATGAGATGCGGATTGTTAGGATATTAATTAATTTAACTATAAATTATACTTAGATTAGCAAAAATTAGTATTATTAGTATAATTAGCAAGGCAAGCATAATTTAGTGCATACAAATTACCCTTCTTTAAAAGGGCATTGTGAGTGGAAAGAGATGGAGGGAGTAATTGTATTTCAAAGAAAAACCATGATTTAGATGGTGTCAGATGTTAATAGTGTTAGATATTAATAGGATATTATGGCCCTTCAAGAGAGCATGCAGGGAGAGAATGATCGGGATGGTCACTCGAAAAAAAATCTTGGGGTGGGACCAAAATATTAATGGGGTTGGGATGCTACAATTGACCATTTATATGCCTTAAGGGTGAAGGGGATTGAGTAGCTTAAGTGATAGGTTCTAGACAAACAATGAACATCTAGAAGGTGTCTTGATTGATATGATGAGATTGATTAAAATAGGATGGGTTCAAGCTGGTGACAAATCCTGTAGCAAGGATGCATGCTAAGGAAAACTTAGAAAAGGGATAATAGGGATTATAATTGTTGTTTGGTGACAAAGAGATATTTTTCATAAGATTTGGGGCTTAAAAAGGATGATTGATTAGCAAGTGACTAAGCTAGGGATGGGATGAAAATGAGGGATACAGTGGCTGAGCTATCCCTAGGCATGAAAAGTGGGACTAGGTGGTATCTACATAGTCTTAAAAGACCTCATGCCAATGTAGTTCTTGATGTAGGATAAGGTAGATGATAAGGGGTTAGACATTCCATGCCTCAAATAGTGTTAAAAGATGATGAATAATGATTATATGAGGATAATTGGTTAAGTAGACATTATTTGGGATAGTTGATGTTAGTACTAGGTTGTTAGGGGTGTATGGGGGGGTCATATAGGACAAAGGAGTCAAAAATTGGGTCATTTTAACCTTTTGACTTCTTGTGATTTGAGCTCTAAGGTGAAACTATATACCGGCTACCTCGAGCTTCCCATCATGACAAGAAAGTTTGAGAGCACTAAAGGGAGGCAGATGATGGACCTACGATGAGTAAAAAACTCCTAGATCAGTTATTTTGATGATTTTTGCTTTGGATGAATTTTTGTAAAAATTAATGTCGTTAAACTCACCCTAACAATATTATGACTCATAATTTTTTCCTCAATCATGATATTATCATCATGATTTGTGGCTTTGTCAGGTCAACCTGTAAGTCCTCACTTATGGTATTGAAATATTATAATAGGGGAATCATGATATTGTAATATTGTGACTGTGAAGTCATGATTTTGTAATATTGTTATTAGTGAGTTTTGATTTTGTCAAAAATAGGAAGAAAATGGATAAGTTTTAAAGGGATGAGTTAGTTTGGATGATGTAGGGTGGTATATTAACTAGTTAGCTAGGTAAGTTAGGTAAGTTAGATAGATGAGATGGGGGAAGGTGATTATGTGAGTGTTAGGGGGTATGTAGAAGGGAGTGGGTTGATTAGGATAGTTAGATGTTGTTATATGGGTGTATGTGGATAGATGGTAGTTGGTGTAGTGTTAGTGAGATAGAGGTTAGGCTAGGGCAAGTAATTAATAAGGTGAGGATGGGGGTGATGTAGATGGTTTAGATAGGTGATAGGGATTTAAGGATTAGGGAATAACTAGGGTTTTTAAGGATTTGGATATCAAGGAGGGATGAGTTAGGATAGGGATTTAATGATGGAAGGATGGTGATGTAATATACCCAACCAATAGGGACTGTAGAAAGACAAAAGCTCTGAATTGCTTATCTTTATTCGTGCAAAAATATCTCCAAATAGATAAATAAACCACAGTATAATCTCTTAACTGGCAAATCTGTCAGGATCTTGCTCCACCAAAAGAGCACAATATGATTACCAAACCAAGCAACTTAATATGCAGAAATTAACCAGATTCACCAAGTAACTAGAATTCAGAATAACACATGATATGAGAGACAATACACAAATTGTATTAACACTTTATACAGAAAAGAATACAATAAAGAAGATGCCACTTCTTCTCCACCACCTTACAGAGGTTTCCCACACCTCAAGTGAACAGTAATTCTTCTCCCCAAAGCTCTCCCTCTCAGGTCCCAACACCCAACTCAAAATACAGAGTTGGTGTTCACCTCCTGTGCTCCACGCACACCACAAGTGCTCCACACACTCAAACAAGTACTCCACGTACTTCAAATAGATCTCCCATGAACCTACAACAACCTGTAATTCAACAGACCATACTTATGGAAGGAACTCCCTTGCCTTCCTCTCTGCTCTATCTGAGTACACACCTGTACTCCAAGTAGATCCTGCCTGATACTGCTCCCTGTTGTGTTGTTGTCTATATGATCCTGCACACCTGCAAATCAAACACGGTTCTGCTCCCCTGTGAACCTTGACCTTGCACACACATACACCTGCAGATCAACGATCTTACTTACCATGTAGATCACTCTACACCCTGAAGAACCCTTGTCCTTGCCTCACCAAGTCCTTATGATTCTCCAACCAGTACCAAACTTGGCACTGATAGGGAACTAGGAGGAACACCCTTACTCACTTCACACACAGAAGGAGCAAACTTTGCTCAACTCAAACTAGAATAACTTTTCCAATACAACCATGAGTCTATTATATAGATCTCATCCAAACAATGATTAGACATCTAATTATAATAATTAGATCTGCAGCTCTCAGTCTAAAAATAGCTCTAATCATGCAAACACTTGGTTCGTTAGCTAACTGCCCGTAATTAGCTTGCAGTCGAACCACACAGGCGACCGACGTCGGTCCCTGTCTGCCTGGAGGTGACCGACGCCGGCCGATCCCTGATCGACGTCGATTGCTTCTCTTCACTATCCTGTCGACGTCGGCTGATCAGACCGACGTTGGTTGCTCTGACGCTCAGCAACCTTTAGCAACCCCTCCAATGGCCTTCTCCATGTTTGCATCAGTGAAGCTTTTAGCTCCACAACCTAACAAAATCAATGATCGTATTATTCATCTAGATGATTACAATAGAAGTCCTCTGTCATACATATAAAAAGAATATTAAAATACTATCTTAAAAACTTGAATTTTCTACAAACTGGAAATAAACCCTGGATCTGGTCCATCTCGGGTTGTGTTAAAAACACAATCACCGTCGTCAGTTATTCTACCGCTGTCGGTGGTATAACACTTTGAAAACTGCCAACGTTGGTCTCTGACGACCTGGTTCAGTCGAAGTCAGTTGATATCCTGTCAATGTCAGTTTTTGAGTCGATCGATGTCGGTCACTGGACTGCTGATGTCAGTCTCTGTGCTTCTCGCGGTGCTTTCTAGCCTGATGCAAAATGGTACAAATCTGTATGGATCTCGTATAAAAGCTAATGGAAAATAGTGCAGCCTGTATGCTGTACTCTAGATTTGAAGAAATATAGCCTAATACGGAAGATCTTTATTCTGAATAATTACTCAAACAAAACCTAATGAAATAAATACTTGTAAACCTCTGTGATATCTTCTATATGAAGTTATCTCTCAAATTGGCAATAGATCAGCTGATATCTCACAACCTTTAAATCGCACACACTGAAGAGTGGACGTTATCCAATGCAAATATAATCTTGGAACCCTTGGCTTAGTCTTCTCAGAAGAATTCTTAGCAAAAATCAATAATCATAATTTCATAATCCCTAAATAATAGGAGCTCAGGCAAACATGTCTGAAAGACACCAAATGAAAGCCAATTGTAGAAATTCTACTAATTGAAGCCAAGCCAAGCTCCATTCAGACCCTCTATCCATCCTATCAGCCTATAAGGGTCGTATAATAGGCTAACCATCAACTCTGAACATGTCAACTAAAAAGGGGACATGACAATCTGCCCCTCCTGAAATTGCTTGCCCTCAAGCAATCTCTGAACAACAAACCACTCAATCCTCCTGGATCCCAAATATAGTCATGATCTATACTAATGACAATCAATGCAAGCTCCTGCCATATCCTCTGAAATATAACCAAGAGGAATCCATAAACAAACTGGCAAATGCAACTCAACCAATCTCCAAAATCACAACTGCCCTGGATGTGTCGATACTGTAGGCTGTAACTTGCAACTACATATGCCATCTACAAAAGATGGTACCAATCCATCCCATAATGGATGGTAAGAAACTAGAGCTGATCTACACCTGTGTGAAATCAAATCTTCTCTCTTTGGGTCAAAATAAAAATAATGAGCATACCCCACCGTATAATGCCGGTAGGAACCCCCAAACTCTGCTATTGGCTCACCATCACTAAACTGGGAATCCACAGATGGCTCCAATCTTTGACTTTGAGTGGTTGTAGGCTGGATAGGACCCTATGCAATCTACTCAACAAACCCCACCTCAAAATCCCTGTGAGGTAGCATAGTAGAAAGGATCACTATAATCTCCCCACCCAATCTTCTAATAGCACTAGCACCTTAGATGAGAACACTCTGTGTCACCTTATGCGAGTCCAAACGAACACCTGCATTATCTAGCAAATACTCCATGAATGATTTGATGCAGTAAAAATTATATGCGAAAGCATCAACATACTCCCCTACACACCACAACTGATCCCTCTATAAAGGTGGCATAACCAATTGTACCACACTGTCATATGTGTGAGAAGAATCAATCTGGAGACTCGACTCCACTGGTATCCCAAACACATCAGGACCAGGTACTCCCAAATCCTAAACATGTGTGTCAGACCCAACAACATGTTCCTCAGCAACAACTATAGGAATGTACTCACCAACAACACTCAATGTACTAACCTCTGAGTATACCTCCACACTCTGAATGCCAGCATCGGACTCATCCTCATCTAACTCTGAAGAAGCTGCTATTGAAACTATCCCATCATCACAATCTCCAGCTCCCTCATCCTCTGCAACTAACTGAGAGTCCAAATCCCCATGACTAAGCTCATCCACATGTCTCTCAGAATCTTGGTGAGCCACCTTCATTGCCTCTACCTTAGGCTCTGAAGCCTCTGCCTTTGACTCCTCAGAACTATCCTACTGTTTGAAATCTTCTGATTCTGAATCCTCATAATATGCCCACATCACATGATTTGCCTTGCCCTTAGGCCTCAAAGGACAATCGTGATTGGCATCATATGGACCTTTGCAATATAAGCAAATCTTTTTCCTGCGTTGATCATTAAGAGCCTCTCGATCCAAAGGTGGTGTTGCTGGGTTGGCCTTTGAATCATTCTTAACAAACATAGGCCATGTAGGTCTATCAGTAGTCTTGGAATGGGTCAGTTGTGGTCTCTGATTAACAGTAGCACTTCTGTTATCTCTTTGTTCCCCATTCTATCTAATAGGTGGGTTCATCCTCCCTACCATAGTAGTAAGTGCCTGTAGTGCCTATGTCATCTCACAGAAGAATTCTCTGTTATCCTATTCATCATTATGTCGGTGGCCCCTGGGTGGGCTACCCTCACGCCTATCACTCATGGTGATTGGCTACTATTCTAACACCTAGGTACCTTTAAACAAGGCTCTACTGCATGTGTTATACCTATGTGGTCCCAACTCTTGTGGCTGCATAAGATTGTCAAACCCTCAGGATGGTAGGATTTATCTCTAATACCACTGTAATATCCCCAACTAGTAGGGACTATAGAAAGACAAAAGCTCTGATACCACTGTAATATCCCCAACCAATAGGGATTGTAGAAAGACAAAAGCTCTGAATTGCTTATCTTTATTCATGCAAAAATATCTCCAAATAGATAAATAAACCACAGTATAATCTCTTAACTGGAAAATCAATGATCGTATTATTCATCCAGATGATTACAATAGAAGTCCTCTATCATACATATAAAAAGAATATTAAAATACTATCTTAAAAAGCTAAATTTTCTATAAACTAGAAATAAACCCTGGATCTGGTCCGTCTCGGGTTGCTGTGTTAAAAACACAGTCACCGTCGTCAGTTATTCTGCCGCTGTCAGTGGTATAACACTCTAAAAACTACCGACATCAGTCTCTGACGACCTAGTTTGGTTGATGTCGATCGATATCCTACTGATGTCAGTTTCTAAGTCGACCAATGTCGATCACTGGACTGCCGATGTCAGTCTCTGTGCTTCCCGTAGCACTTTTTGACCTGATGCAAAATGGTATGGATTTGTACAGATCTGTATGGATCCCATACAAAAGCTAATGGAAAATAGTGTGGCCTATATGTTGTACTCTAAATCTAAAGAAATATAGCCTAATATAGAAGATCTTTATTCTAAACAATTACTCAAACAAAACCTAATGAAATAAATACCTGTAAACCTCTGTGATAGCTTCTATATGAAGTTATCTCTCAAATTGGCAATAGATCGGCTGATATCTCACAACCTATGAATTTCACACACTGAAGAGTGGATGTTCTCCAATGCAAATGGAATCTTGGAACCCTTGGCTCAGTCTTCTCAGAAGAATTCTTAGCAAAAATCAATAATCATAATCTCATAATCCCTAAATAATAGGAGCTCAGGCAAACATGTCTGAAAGACACCGAATGAAAGCCAATTGTAGAAATTCTACTAATCGAAGCCAAGCCAAGCTCCATCCAAACCCTCTATCCATCCTATCAGCCTATGAGGGTCATATAATAGGCTAACCATCAACTCTGAACATGTCAACTAAAAAGGGGACATGACAGGTGATTAGTGCAGGAAGATCTAAGCATGATGGCATCACAGTTGTGGTGTCTAGAGGTGCTCCATGAGATGTGGCAATTGACACCAGTAGAGTTCAAGGTACTAGAATTAGGTTACACAAAGTGATGATTATGCCCATGATTTTCATTGATCGAGTGTTGATCATAGAATTGGTGGAGCACTACTACTTAGAGAGTAGCACAATCCATTTCATTAGTAGGGAGATGACTATGACACTAGAGGATATATATAGGATATTACATCTACTCATGTGCAGAGATAGGATATATTGGCAGTCTCATGCATTGATATGGATATTGCAGTGCTCAAGAGGGGACCTTGGATAGACTAACACTAGTAGTGATGTCTCTTATTTCTAACATTCTCTTGTTAGACAAAAGTGGTCAATGGTTTCATATAGGCCTAGCAGATGTAGTGGCAGACATGGTTTAAGATCATTTAGTATTTGCTTAAGGGATAGTTATATTGGCACATTTATATAGAGAGCTCCACTTGGGAGTGTAAAGAGGAGCGACTAGTTTTGGGTCATCATTACTATTACAGATCTGGAGTTAGGATCACACTGTTATCTAATGGCCATTGGGGACATTGGTAGCTCATAAACTTGAGGAAATTATAGTCTTTAATTGGTACATGCTATTAGGAGTGTAGCTAGGGCATGCTAGTGAGATGAGGTTTTATAGGGAGGCTTTTGATAGCCTATGACTAGAGTACATCACATAGATGACATATAGAGGCCTTTGCTTCAGTTGGGATGATGAGGTAGTGAGGTAGTATATACTCACAAAGTGTTATCTAATAGGGAAACATGATTTGATTATTGAGAGATACCAATAAAACAATGTATAGTGTTAGTTTGGTTTCATTTAGGACATTCTAGGTCTAGAGCATTTGTTTTCATACAGTAAGTGAGAGAGGTTGTAGTGGGTGAAGATGGTGGATAGGGTAGATGCTCACACATATTATGATAACATTACACTAATTTAGTGGGATTTTTATACACTTATTCCATATATAGGTATGAATACAACCTATACAACATGGTGAAGGCCTAGGATACTAGTGAGATTGACATGGCCTAGGGTTGTAGTTTGATAAGGGTTGGTGAGGAGAGTTTTATAAGCTCGAGCTCGATTAAGACAAAAGAGATAGGTCTCAGCATAGGGAAGGCATGATGGAGGTGATGGGCATGATGGAGTTGATAGGATAGATGTGATATATGTGGATAGAGGGGATAGGGCCTAAGCAATGGTAGTAGGGTAGATGGGGTTATAGGATCAGGTATAGACATATAGATCATTAGGACCACAGGTATAGACTAGGATATAGGTAGGTGTTATTAGTGGTATATGTCATTTTTGAAAGCCTATGATAGAGGATGAGCAGTCTGTAGTAGATCATTTATAGAATAATATTTAGGAATGATTATCAGATATTGTAGGACTTACGTGAGAGTGAGACCATCTGTAATCCCAACTTCAGAGTGTGATAGTTCAGAGGGACAATTAGTTGGCTCAAGTGCAGGGGTAAGTGGTTACACTATAGGCCTAGGTAGCATAGAGGGATGGGTTGTTAGCCTAGCTTAGGGATAGATAGATGCATTATAAAGGTAGGCTACAGTACTATAGGTGTAGGTGATACAGAGAGATGGGAAGCTTACCTATACCTAGGCATAGATTGCTACTTTACAGAGCCAAATCCAAAATAGAGATGGCCATATTATAGGGTTTTAAGGTCAGGTGGCATAGATACAGGGATACATTCACACTTTTACAGGTTAGGTAGAGGTCATTAAGAGGGCTAGGGATGAGATTGGATAGGTGATGTAAGAGCAGGGTATGATGGATGTGATGAGGAACATTATGTTACTCATATGTGAGGCACCATATTATTAGACAATGTACGAGGCCAAAATACCAATTGAGCATCATGCAATAGCTTTTCATGCTAGTTCATCTATATCACTTTGGTAACCTTATAGGGGAGAGTGAGGACCTCTTGGACCACCAGGGCCACATAGGCCAAATCCATAATGTTGAGATGTATAGATGTATAGGGTATTTTTGTATTATTAGCTCATTCTTTCCCCATGGGCTCATGTGATTGTATTATATATTTCGACATGGATTCCATGTGGATAATGTATATTCAATTTTGATATATATGATGAGATTTTTATGTGGATAGATGTATACACATTATTTATTTATGTTAATGATATATTTTTACATTTTTTTTGTGATTATATAGACATTGTTGAGATACATGGTATTGTTTAGAAATGGATGATGTGATTAGATTAGATGTTATGGATTTTATTTATAGAGGTTGTTTAGATGTATGATGTGGTTTCCTTTTATGTTATGTGTCATAATATATGGATTTGGCATTTTATTGGTATGATATGATGATAAGTAGACATGTTGTAGATGTTTGATTTTCATGGATGATGTTGGATATAGTGCATATGGAATATGACTTTTATTGTGGATGTTGTTTCATGATGTGGATTGAGATGGTCATAGATGTATAATTGCATTTCATGATATACATGTTTAGGAGAGAATTATTATTATGATGTGATTTCATGTATTGCATATGATGTGAGAGTTACACATTATGCCTCATGGGATGAATATGTTAAGGAGAAATTAATTCCCTATTGGATATCTTTTTCACTTAATTGCTATGATAGGAATCCTCCTACACTATGGAGGTTGGGGTGGTGATGGGATGGGATAGGTTTAAGGTTTGGGTAAGGGTAGATTATGGTGGGGAATGGTTAGGATAAGAATAGTAATAGGTTATTTGAGAAAAATATGAGGGGTAATGGTTTTGGAAGCCCTTAAGATGTATGCAATCCTTTTTAATATTGCATCTTATAGTGATATGCCAAGGACATGATAAGTCTAAAAACACATTAGTTATAGATGCGTGGGGAACTTCAATTAAAACATGACCTTTCCCAAATACATATTTAGAAGCCACTCATACCATCCTTGTTCCCATGAAATTAACAAGATAAAATAGACAAAAATAGCTATGAAAACTAATTTAGCAAATAAAATAGATTAATACGTATAGAAATATCCTACACACATACAAAAATAATACAAAAAAACACACAAGACAATCAAAGAGATTACAAACTAAGAACAATAATGTTGATAGGGATATTTACATGGGAAACAAAGTGATTGGGAATGATTATATATAATGAATCTAGTGATGATGTAGGAGATATATACAAGATAAGTAGTACCCAAAATTATATCCATATTAGGATGGTAATCCATCTAAGTTACAAAATGGGGGTCATGATGACCCTTCGGGAATCAATGGAATAGAGTATACTAAAAAACCTAAAAAAGAAAACTTTATATGTTGTGTCCCTCCATAATGATGATTATTAGTGGGGAAGTGTGGACCTGAGGCTTAGTGACAACAACAGACAAGTATTGGATTGAATGTTGCATTGAAGCTAAAGGGGAGACACATATGTCAAAGAAGATTTGAGGAGGCATGACAAGAATGATAAAAATATGATGAGATATGGGGATATGTATACCAAGTATGGATAAATGACTCCAAAGAACCCTCCAACAAATATTCTTAATGTTTTGACAAGCCATCTCTATTTCCTTATGTTGAAGTAGTTATCCCGTATTGTTATTCAAGAACCATGTGTTGGGTGCCCATTGTTGAGACCAAGGTCAAGGTTATTTTACCATGACATTAGGAACTAGTTTTCATCATGGTACTTTCCCAAGGTGCCAATGATCTAGTTTTCACCAATGGATGGATTTATTTTATTTATTTATTTATTTACTATTAGACTGGTAGGGTAATGGGATGGATGGTTGGAGTGGATATAGGATATCCCATAGATGAAGGATGATGAAACTTGCTCATGTATAGAATAATTTTAAATGCATGATGTTCATAGGGTCATCAATTTCTTCTCCATCAAGCATGGCCAGTTTATATGCTCCCGACTCAAACTTGGCAATGATGATATAGGGACCTAACCAATTAGCTTCAAACTTCCCCTTCTTGTCTCTATCTGCATTGGTGTTTTTATTTTTATTTTTTAGGACCAAGTCACCAACTTTTAATTCCATGGATTGAATATTCTTACGATATTAGCCTTTAATTATATTTTGATATGCTAGTAGGTGATTTAGGGCCTTTTGATGTTTCTCATCAAGAAGTTCTAGTTCTTGCAGATGTTCCTACCTATTATTATGATTGGTGATAATTCCCCTCAGTGAAATTCGAAGGGAGGGAAGTTATACTTCCACTAGCAAGATTGATTCAGTCCCATAAACTACGGCATATAGAGTTACCCCAGTAGGTGTGTGGAAACTTGTACAATAAGACCACAAAGCTGGATATAGCTACATATGTTAATTTTTGCCTACTTAATTAACTATTTTTTTATTATTTTATTGAGGGTCTTATTGGTATCCTCTACTTGTCCATTGCCCTAGGGATAATTGGAGAGAAGTGTTGTGTGATCTGATATTTTTTACATAAGGCCTCTACTTATTGATTCTTAAATGATTTACCATTATCTAAAATGATGTTGTTAGGTATGCCAAAATGACAAATGATTTGATTGAGAATAAATTTAGAGATTTGGACGCATGTTATGTAAGTGAGTGGCATTACCTATACCCATTTGGTAAAATATTGTATTGCCATGATAATGAATTTATGACCATCTAATGAAGTTAGATTAATCTTGCTAATTAAATCAAAGCCCATATAGAAAATGGCCATGGACTCATAATCAACTATAATTCTTATGTAGGAGCATGAATGAGGATTCTATGTTTCTAATAGGCCATACATTTTTACACATATTGACAAGCATATTATTCCATCATTGATCAATAATAACCAATTTGTAGGAGTCTCTTGGCCAGGGCCATTCCACTAATGTGACCTCCATAAATACCATCATGAACTTCTTTGATTGCATGAAAAGCCTCTTTCAATGTTAGACACCTTAACAAGGTTCCATCATAACCTCTACGATAAAGTGTGCTACCAAAGATGGTGTATCGAGAGGTACGATGAATAAAGGATTTACATTGGTGGTGGTTGAGGTTAGGAGGGAAGATGTTATCATGGAGGTACCTCTAAATGTCATAGTACCATAAGAGATCGGGATCATTAATTGTAAAATTTTGGAAAGGAGCTATAAATTGATAGGTTGGAATAATTAGATGCTTGAATAGAAAGTTCCATTTCAGAATTTATTTAGGGAGATCAATGAGGGACCCAATGGTAGACATGGAGTCAGTTAATTTGTTTCTTCCCTATGGAACTTGTTCAAATTGTATGGATTAAAAATTTGATTTTAACTGACCTACCAATTGCTTATAAGGGAGAAAATTTTCATCTTTCATCTGGAATTCATCATTATCCTGCTTAATAATTAATTATGAGTCACCAAATACTTGTAAGTGTTGGATTTTCCATTGAATAGCTAGGTGAAGATTGACTATCAAGATTTCATATTCTAAAATGTTATTAGTGCATGGGAAGGCAAGGTGGAAAGATTTTGGAATAATATCACCTTGTGGGGTGACAAAGAGGATGTCTTCCCCTGACCCATCCATGGTGAATGAGCCATCAAAGTATAATTTATAGCTATTTGATTGTGAAGTATTCATTATAGACTCATCCATGAAATTCATGATAAGGATCTTAGTCATTTCTAATGGTGCCTCAGCTAATTGATCTATGATAACTTTCCCTTTTATAGCCTTTTGATTGACATATTCAATGTCAAACTCACTAAACAACATTATCCATTTTTCCATTCTTCCAATAAGAGCTTATTTGGATAATAAATATTTCAGGGGATCAACCTTGGCAATGAGTTGTACCTAGATATCTAACATGTAGTGTTGGAGTTTATATGAGACAAAAACCATGGCTAAACATGAATTTTCTATTGGTGTATAGTTTAGCTCGTAGGATAATAACATGTGACTGAGATAATATATGGTTTGCTCCTTAACTTGATTATTGTGTTGTGCCAAAATGGCACCTGTCACACATGGGGTTGATGAAATGTATAGGATAAAAGGTCTTCCTGAGATGGGTGGTGATAACATAGGTTGATTAGCTAAATATTATTTGAGTTTTTCAAAAGCTTATTGGCATTCAAAATCCAATAAAAGGTACTTTAAATTTTGAGGTTGAGACATTTATATTATTGATTTAACCTTTGTGAGGTCTGACTCTATGCCTCTTATTGAGACTATAAATCCCAACAATTTTCTTGAAGTAACCCCAAATACACATTTCTTAAGATTTAGCCTTACTGTATACTCTCACAATCATTCAAAAACTCTTCTTAAAAACATATGGTATTAAGATCTTAGGTGAGACTTCCCTAGAATGTCATTGACTATGTCATGCATCATGTCATGAAAAATGACTGTCATCATTCATTGATATGTTGTACCCAGATTTTTAAAGCCAAAAGGCATGACTTGGTAATATAATGTCCCCCATGGAGTAATAAAAGTTGTCTTATGCTAGTCCTTATGTGTAATTTTGATTTGACTATAGCTGAAAAAACCATCCATGAGAGAAAATTTCATATCTGACAATGGAATCCATGATCATATTGGTGGCAGTTAATTGATTCAAGACTATTTCGATTGGGACTCCCAAGACTGTGAGCGATCTTTTGCCTATACGAGGCTTCACCTTGCCTTATTGTACTCGAATGGAAGAGACATTAGGTTGTTGTGTGGGGATTTTATTTTGAATAATTTGTACATGTTGTTGCTTAGAATCTCTTACCCCATCACCCATGACATTATTATTCTTATTAAAGACTTTGGATTTCCCTAAAAAAGATTTATCTTGATTTTGGGTGTGCTCATTTCGAGAATATAACTTGATAGCTTCCTTTTCAATAAGGGTCTTCTCAATTTTCATTCCTTTCTCTATTATCTCATCAAAGGTCTTGGCACACTATAACTTTAATTGATACTTGAGTTCATCATTAAGATTGTCTACAAAAATCTTGGTTAATTCTTTCTCAGGTATGGTACACCTCAAGCGACTTGCCAAACTTCATCATATTTGTTAGAAGTATGCTAGACTTTCACCACTTCATTGTTTTGTATTATAAAGGTCAATTATGAAGATATCATGCTAAATATTAAATGAGAAGTGTGTAACGAATAATTATATTAGCTCTCCAAAGCTAGTTATTGACCCTTTAGGTAAATGCATAAACCATTCCAAAGTGGGCCCTATGATACTTTTAGGAAAGAGTCTCAAAAAATAAGCATCTTCATAGGCCAGCTCATGGAAAGCCACATAAAATTATTGGACATGATCTCTAGGATCCCCTTTTCCTTGATATTTCTCAAATTTGGGTACTTCAAAATGTGAAGGAAAGGGTATCTTTAAAATACTCATATCCAATGGTGAGGAACAAAAGTCTTCATACTTATATTTGAGGGCTTGTGATAATGTATCTATCTGTTGGAGGATCTCTTTCATCGCTCTCCATTCTTGTGCAAAGGTGGGATCCCCAAGAGGAATGGTAGTTTGATTTTGGCTGCCATGGGGGATATGGATATTATGGGTATTATGGATGCTATGAGTGTTATTTGTGTTGGTATTATTGGCATTATTGATATTAATATTATTATGAGCATTATTATTTGTGTTATTTTTTCTAGGATATGGTGGTCATTGATTATGGAATAAGAAGTTGATTTGTTATGTCAATTAGTCTAAGTGATATTCTATAATAGCCTATCTTTGATTAGCCTTAATGTGGTTATTATGAAGGGGTAGTGGGCATTCTTCTTCAGTAAATCCATGGTCCGTACCTTCTTCTTCTTGAGGTATTTGATTAGCATGTTGACGTGGTGTGTTTGGATGTGATGGAGGGTAGACTAGGTTGTGTAAGAGGGTATGATCAAAAGTGGAAGGTAATGTTATTTCTATGGCACAGACTAGGACATGGTTAAAGTTCTCATATAGATAATGATTGTTAAGTTTTTTGCTTCATCATTATGGAGGGGGTTAAACCTTTCATCCTTTTCCCTAGGTGTGTGCATATCACTATGAGTTTCATCATAATCCTGAGTTGGATCAACTATATATCCCAATGGTTGATTATCTTGGTTGGAGGCTTGTCCAATTGTAAGTTGGGATTGGGTATGGATAACCATTATGAAAAAGGGAAGTGATGAAATGTGATAGATGGGATGAAAATATTCAAATACTACCTCCGTCTAGCAACCAAAAGTTACTAGTGGGAAAAATAAAGTGATGTAAGAGGACGGGGGTGACCAAGAATTACCAAGAAAAAAATTCTTGTAAGAGACCAATCTAACAAGGATGAAGGAGGGTGATGGAATCAAATACTTTGTCTACTATCAAAGAGACAATTTTATGGGTGTTAGATGGCAAAGGTACCTGATAAGGATAAAGATAAATGATGGGTGCTAAATCAGAATCTTATAAGACTATGTATATTGATAATCCAAAGTCTAAGTGACAAATGATAATCCAAATAAGATGAATGACCACTAGAATCTTGATTTCAAGATGGAATCTATTATCCAAAGGGAATGAGATAGGTGAAGGATTAGAGAGGGGTGAGAAACTGGATATGTATTAGGTTTGTGGGATACGTGGTGATTTTAGGATTGGACAAGAACGACAATCACTTAAGATGAATTATGCAAAAATGGGGGTTGAAGAAATGAATCACCAAATAAAGATGTGGGAGGGAGGATGATATTGACAATGTGTTATGATATGGTAGATAGTATCTATAGGCTAATAAAAGATGTGAAGGGTATAAATACTACATGGAATAAGATAGGATGGATATTAACTATAGATAATGCTTTAGAGGGTTGGAAGGTTTGGATACAAGAGATGAGTTATATACAAGATGGTATGATTTGGAATGGATACGAGGTGTATGATAGACAATATAGAATTGGTCAAAAGGATGCTAATTTATAAAAAAAAGATGTGAAAAGGGTAATTATGATATGAAGGTGTTATAAGATGGATATAAATGGGATGGATCAGTAGATAGTAGATGTATAAGATGGACAATATGGGGTGAATATGATAGGATGAATATATGTATATAATATAGTGGTCAAAAAGGTGATATGAAATGGATATGGGATGGAAGATATATAATTAAACAAAAGGGATATCCAAAATGAATACTATATGAATGTTGGGTGTGGAGGAGAAAAGATAAATGGGAGGTGGATTATTAATATATAGAGGTGATTGATATGAGGACTAGGATGGGATATGATGATGATGAGATGATAAGATGATGATTGTTAACCTAGAGGTGTCTAAGGTATCACACAAAATATAGGTATGGTTGACTCAGCTCACAAACAAAATGGGTCTTGACACAACACTCAAACAACACACATAAGTATGATCCTAAATTAGTCAATTGTCATGGGAGTGTAAATCGATGCCCATACCATCCAATAACTTCATGGGTGAGGTTTTAGGTTGATGACTTATTACTATATCGATCAAACCCTGTCAACCCCACTCACACTCAATGGATACTTTGGAGCTGATATTGACTCTTGCAATGGTACACCTATTACGGCCAAAGTCCCCTAGTCTAGGTATACACAAAAGGTTCTAGGTGCATCCCCTATATATATGAAGGTATGTTGGGGCCTAAGTCCATATAGGATGTTTTCTGGCCATTTTGTATCTTGGAGCCTGGTCGCCCCTTACTCCATGGAACCCCTTATGGGGAATTATGCTTAGACGTGTAATGATACCTCTCCTAAATTTTAGATTCCATTAAAACATAGAGTTTGGTTAGTGCGTGGTGATGAAATCCATGTCACCAACCCCTATATACTAAGCCCGTGTGTGGGGATGAATTCCATGTCACATGCTATCCTAGAAGGGGGGCTAACAAATAAGAAAAACATGATATGGTTAATTAACTGATTAATTAACTACATGTGAGGGGCATGATACAATGATTATTTACAAGTCAACACACACACATTCACACAAGAAAGTATATACAAGGATCAATTTTCACAATAGAGTTATATATATAAAAACTAAGATGATATAATAAAAACTAGGATAATATACTAAAATGCACCCCTTCCTGCAAGCACAAGGGTTAGAAATACAAGTGGGTTGCCTAGGTCTTGAAGGTTCTGCACTAAAAAGGGTTAGTAGTTTGAATTTTTACAAACCCACAAGTCCCTATAAAACCATATATGCACAGGTCAAAACCATAATCAGAATGCTCAAAACTGTAACTAGAAAACAAAATCGTAAGTCATAAGTCATGACTTTGTAAAAGTTTAGAAAATCATTGTGGTTATTTGACAAAACCATAACTATCAAACAAAACTACTGCTTAAACTAATAAAATCATAACTACAAAAATAATGCAATCTACAATATTTTAGATAATAGCACAATTAAAAATATATATACCTAAGTGCTACCTAATTTATCAGATTTGATTTATAGGGTAGATAATCCAAAATAAATAAAGATATATATAATTTTATGATAATTTTTTATTAATGTAGTCTTATGCAGAATAAACAGACCGAAGTCTACCCTATACAGAGCCTACAACCACTAAAATTTAGGTCTAATGCCAACTAAATATCCTAAGCTACTCCTTTGACTAGGTATCTTCAAAATCATAATTGTAAGTGACAAAGTCATAACTACCAGGATAAAACTGTAGGTTCATGACTTGTGGTATTGCAGAAAGGATTCAAATAGTCTAGGTGATGGGGTCTATGATGTTTGGTTATCTAGTCTTCCTATGCCCCCAGTAGATCATGAACACATAAATAACACAATGTACGAACCTCCCTACAGGTAAAAGGGGTTTAATTCAAAATACTTAGATTGAAAAATGGTTAAATTTTTTTTATCAAATGCAATTTTTTTTTGGTCTAAGAACCTTATAACCTTTTTTATAGAACCTGAGATCCTTTTGTTGATGATATAAAAGATAAAGAGGTTATAATTTTACCAATTTTAGGAAGCAAGGCAAAATCACAATTGGCGATGATAATACCATAGTTACCAGAGAAAAATTGTTATTTAGGGAGTCACAATTTTGTCAAAGATAGTCAAAAGTTCAAGGTATTTAGCTTAATGTCCTCTTCCTTACAACCACAGATCATAATACCCTTCCCAAATAGAGGAATATATATATATATATATATATATATATATATATATATATATATATATATATGTATATATTATCAAGTGATAGGATAAGTTTATGATAAAATTTAAGTCTTGCAAAACCACAACTTTACTTGACAAACTTGTAGTTATCAATACAAAATCATAACTGATAGAGTTGCAGTTTTGTAAAAGGTGTGTCAATAGCTAGATGTTAGATTAATCCCTTCTTTATCTTGTACTCAAAAATATGAAATAGACAACAAGATATCTATAGGGGGTTAACAATAAATAGATGATAGAAATTACCCCTAACTATTACATTTGACAATATCGCAATTGCAACTTATAATACCATAATTACTAGTCCAAAGTCATAATTCACAAAGTCATAGTTTTGTCATAGATATATCAATGGTTAGATATCAGGTGAATATATTTCCTATCCTACACACAGAAGAATTCAAACAAAAAAATTATCTATAGAAGGGGATGGTTAGTAGAAACAAACCATAAATCTGACCCTAACTATTAAGTTTGACAAAATCACAACTGTGACCTGTAATATCATAATTTTTAGGACAAAATCACAACTATCAAAGTTATGGTTTTGTTAAAAATCTAATCCCTACACAAACCATAACCATTATTGGCTAGTTGATAAAATCACTATTGGTGTCTAAAAAGTCATGATTGTAATATCGCTAATACTAGTACAAATTCATGATTCTCCTATGCATGACAAAATTTGAAAATACGGCCTCCAATTCATGTCCAATTTATCTTACAATCACTCAAATCACTTCTATAAAATATGAAATGTTAATTAATAGAGTAAGTCTCACTGTGATTACCAAAATGTGCACCAAATTTTAGATTTAAGCAATATTACTAAACTTAATAATAAAACCTAAAAATCAATGACATCAATAGGAATGGATAAAAGAGGCAAATCACAACAATAAAAACATGTTTACCATCATTTTTCCCTACTTATGACTCCAATCCAAGATTTGCACTTGGATTATTTGATGCCCAAATTTTTGAATTATTAGATTGCTTGTTAAGTCTTGACAATGGCTTTCAATGGTTGGATGAGGTTGATAATGGCTTGGATGAGTGCTAGAGAGCTTATATTGGATGCAAGATAGTATCAAGATGGTCGATTGATGGCTTTCTAAGCTAGTTTCCAATTATTTTGAGGGTTAAGGGAGAACTTAGTTTTATAGGCAAGGAGGGAAAGATCAATGGTTCAAATTCAAATTTGGGCCATTGATATCAAGGGATAGAAAATTTCCATGGAATTTTTAGTTCCATGGAAATTTGTAGAGTTAGAGAATTCTAGAGAAGGAGGCTAAATTGGGGAAGATTTATAGAATCCTCCAATTCTATAAATCTCTCCATAGGATTTAGGGTTTTGAGGCTAGAATAGGGTGGTGGGTGGGTAGGTAGATTATTTTTGAATTTTAAATTGGCTAGTTGGCTTAGGAGGTAGGTTAGTAGATTATAGGCTCTATTATGAGTTTAATTCGGGAATTAATTGGTTTTAGAATGGGGTAAAGGTTTATGGGATATAGGAATGGGATAGGGATCGTTAGGATATTAATTAATTTAGTTAGAAATTAGACTTAAATAAGTAGAAATTAGTATTATTAATATAATTAGTGGGGTGAGCATAATTTAGTGTATACACTTTGAATTGCTTTTGGTAATGTTTGTGGCATCACTTATCTTTTTACATATAATGAAGCATTTTATTTTTAAAATTTTATCAATAAAAACAAATCTAGAATCATTACCTCTTTGTGTTCTCGGAAGCCCAAGAATGAAATCCATACTTATCTCCCTCCTCTCATAGCATCTTTAGTATTGGTAAATACTAATACAAACCAACATTATGAATTCATTTTTTATCATGTTAGTGAACTCTACATCATTGCACGAAATTTATCATATGTAAACATATGTTTAGCTAATGATAACCCTCACTGAGTTGTGTCAAATTTTAATCAACACTAGAATGACTAACTAGTCCTCCACTAGGTTTTTCTCTTATTAGGCTCTCTCTCAATTAACCTTGATGTATACACAAATTTTATCCCTTGAATAATAAACTATCCTAAAAAAATTCTTCCAACCAAGGAGTTATATCTATGAAGGTGTGATTATTCCATCTTTCTAATGCATTTTCCTCATACAATTCTTTTATTGGTGTTGACGTAGTGGATTGCACCTGAGGCAGGATACCTAGCTCCTGCCCTTCCACACGCAACAATGGAAACTCCCCTCTCGCCTATGGGACCGGCGAAGCTAGAGGGGAGAGTCTCTAGATAAGGGCTAGCTCCCTTTGATGTATCATTTAGGCCCTGGTTTCTCCTACTACTAACAACTAAAATGAAAAGGAAAAAGGGGGGATGAAAAGGGAGAGAGAGATGCTAAAAATAGAACCTAAGCCTAAAAAAGTAAAAGGTGATAAACCAAAAAATGTGATCCACCCAGCTTGAATATACACTTTTCACCAAAAAGAAGTGCCTATACACTTCATCTGAAGTGAGAAAACCTTCTACATCAGTGGGTTAGGGGTCCGTGGAGATACAGGGAGGAAATAACTACTAGAGGCATTCTAGAACACACTGCAGCAGCCTATCCACTTCACCTACACTCCTCTAGGGACACTTTTGACATACCTGTAAAAGGAAACTCAAAAATGCATCAAATATGCTAAAATCATTCTGCAAAAGCATTTAAGAAAATGACTTAACTCAGAATCAAAGCATAGACACATACTAAAGATGCAAAACTCAGAATGGAGGTAAAAATAGCTAAGTTCTGATTCAAGGTAAAATTTTGGCAGAGCTCTGCCTTATAAGCCCGAGAGATTTTTGGACAGAGTTTTGACTTAAGGCTGAGAGTGGATTTTTTTTCTTGAATGAGAAGTTTACAATTTATAAAAAGAGGAAGAGCAACTTGGCGCTTCCTAGGAAATATTTTGGCGCTCTTTTCTGCAAGTGGCCCATGTACGTTCTGAACCTTGGGAAGAGGAAACCACTATTACTGATGTCATTCTTTAGAAAAGTCCTGCTAGAACCATGCTGCACAATCACCCAAATTGACTTTGGCATTTAAACATTAATGAAAGAGCATGGTCATGCCTCTTTCTTGAAAATAAACTATAGTTTGTCCCCTCATCAATGCCAACTACAAAAAATAGGTTGCGTCGCTCGTCTGACAATGACTCACCTTTCCTTCACCACTTGAATGCTTTGTCATTTCTGCTCTTGGTCTTCTTTCTATTCTTTTAACCCTCAGGGGTGATCTCTTGGTGGGTCACTACATTCTTCAAGCTCCTTTCATGCTTGGTGCTCTTTACAGTTCAAAACAAACAGCTACTTTACTACACTAAAATTGACGTTCACGTGGTCGTCACCCAACAGCTAGTTCATCTCCTTAAACTTGATGGCTTTCAAGACATCACCATCCTCGGCAAGACTCATCGGGTCCTTTTGTGCAGCTTTTTTGCTTCAAGAGCTTTTGTTTTGGGCCTTTTTCTCGCAGACAAAAGTCTGCAGGAATTGGCCGCTCTTTATCTTCTCTATCAGGCTCTTTAAAACTCTCTCTACCCTCTGCAAGGGCTTTTGGACTTTGAACTACCCTCCGCAAGGGCTTCTAGACCTTTGGCTACCCTCCGGCTATAGGGCACACCCTTGAACCAAGCCATTGAACCAACCCGTTAAACCAAGCCTTTAAACTGATTCATTGAACCTCCTTGTTGAACCATCCATTAAACTAAAGTGTTTAAACCCAAGTGTTGAACTTAAGCATTGAACCAAATGATTGAACCAATTTGTTGAATCAGTTCAATGGTTCAATGAAGTGCACTAAGCCCATTGAACTTTGGCATTGAACTAGAAGCCACTTGAGTTGATGCCGCTGAATCGACTGAGTGAACTAAAGGATTGAACCAAGCCATTGAACCAATTGGTTAAATCGGTTCAATGGTTCAAAGTTGCACGCTGATGAACCCAATGGTTGAACCAACATTGAACCTTGGCCTTGAACTTTGCCGATGAACTTGGCATTGAACTGGTTTAATGAAACAAGGCTGATTGAACCAAGGCATGAACCAAGGCATCTTAAACCCGTGGTTGAACCAAGCACTGATTGAACCAGCCAGAGCATTAAACTAAGTGGTTAAACTAAGCTAAGGTGTTGAACCAAGGCATGAACCAAAGCTGAGGAACTTAAATGTTGAACCAAGGCCTTGAACCAGTTCAATGCTTCAAAGATGCCAACTTTTCTAGTGATTTTTTTTAGGCAAGAGCTTAGAGAAGCCTTGTAAAACCTAGCACTCTCTCTGGAACTGATCCTTCATGCACTAAAGGACTAACCTGCTAAGTTTGTAGAAATTTGAAACCTGTAGAGTCCATAGATTTAGACCTATAGAGTCCATAGATTTAGACCTGTAGAGTTCATAAAAATCCTGTAGAGTCTGTAAGAATGGACAAATTCATGAAAAATTGAAAAATGAAATGGCTTAGAACAACAGGGACAGAAGGGGACCAATTTTTGGCCTATTGGGTAGAAAATGGTCAACAAATTGGTGACTCCCAAGGGAAGCATGCCTGCTATGCTTAAAGACCAGTTGCCTTGCAGTCCATTGGGCACGGAGTCAAATGTAGCTATGAAGAAAGGTAACAATAGCCCCAAAACATCCAAGAATCAAAACATGAAGCTTCTAACCCGACACACAAGGGAAACACACAAGGCTAAAAACACTACCTATGCAACTGCACTTAGGGAAAATAATAAAGACAACCAAAAACAAACTACTACATACAGCTAACTAGGAATATTTGCTTCTCTCCTGGATCAAAGGGAAAACTTCTTAAGTCCCCTTCTTGGAAAGAAGACTTATGGTGCCAGGCAAGTAGCTGAATGAAAAAGAGAGTTCGTGACCTATTCCTCTTGCCTATCATCTTACTTGGCTTGTATTCGAGTGGATCAGAATCGAACATGCTTCCGACATAGATGTACTCTGCTTGTCCTTAGAAGCTTGTTGAATGTTGGTCCCTCATACTAGTGCTCTTCACTAAGAAATTAGTGGCTGCTAGCTTATCACCATTAGGCTTTCGACATGTATAGCTCCTTTGCAGTGCATCATGGTCTGACTTGTTTCATCTGCCTCATTAAAGACTCTGTTAGACTCATCCTCTGCTTCCTCTTGGACTTCTTGAAGAAGGGTGACTGTTGTGATGTCTGAGATGGACTCACAAAATTATTGCTCATCCCACAAAACATCACCTCTCTGTTCGAAGCTTTCTTCTTCAAGGCCTTCCTCTAGGAAGACATACCTCTACTTTTCCTCCTCAAAGATCAGGACCTCTAGATGTTCAAAGGTATCCTCCTGATCCTCCTCCAACTCAGGCTCTTTAGCGTAGTTTTCCTCCTCATCAAAACAATAGGGAAGTTCATCAAACAAAGGGGAAGAGAGCTCACCATGCTTTTGTTCCTCCTCGTATTGCTAGAACATCTGCATGTATGCATGACCTGAGTCTTCTCCATTGTTGATGATGCCTTCACAAAAAGCCTCAATGATGATTTCTTCTTCATTGTCGCTCATGATAGCCCCTTAAAAAATTGCAAATTGGATCTTCTACTCCTCATTCACCTCCTGCAAAATAGGTTCCTCCTTGAGAAGGGGTGAAGTGGAGAGAACATGTGGAAGAGGAGGCAGTCTTTGAGCTAGAATCGAATGATTCTCCTCTTTCCATTTGGTCAACACTTCATCAATATTAGGTGTGGCCTGATATTTCTCTTGGAAATGTGTAAGTGGGGTGTGTTCAGACATGGAATGTGCCATTGGGTCTAAACCGTCCATCACACACTGGCTGAGGAATCTCTCTTTAGATTCCAACTCTGTAATTCTCCTAGCTAGATCCTCTTAGAAAAGCATTTCATGGAGGTCACCATCATCATCATGAGCAGGAATAGCCTCATCTTCTTCAAGGTTTAGAAAAAAACCTTGCTTCTCCTCCTTCTTGCCCCATGATTCTACTATTTTCCCCTAGTTCAGGATCTCAGAATTGGAATTTTGCCCCTATGAACAGGCAGCAACTTTGTTTTCTCCAAGGTCCTAGGGCTCTTCCATAAGGTCTGGGATTTATAACTCTCTTTCACGAAGCAGACTCATCCTAGCCTCTAAATCTTCAATTTGTTTTGCTAGATTATCCTGAAAGAGTCTTTCTTGAAGGTCACCAGCATCATCCTCTTCAAGGCTCTGGGCTGGTTCCTGGCATTCCTTCCTCCAACTCAAAATCTGCACATTATGTTGAAAGACTTGGGGAGGTTGAGGAATGCTAGGAAGAGACTGTTAATGCACTGGAAGATTCTCTAGAAGAGGGATGTGTTGGCTCGTGGTATTCCCTGCAATGGAAGATTCACAATATAAGGAATTGAGAAGATCGATCTCCATGGGGGGTTGCTCTGATGCCCTTTGATGTTAGAAAGCCAAGTGCACGGGATTGAGAGCAGATACATCAGGTGAGCTATAGTGAGCAAGTGCTATCTAATAGAAAAGATTTGGTGCAAAAGAGGGGGCTTTCTTTAGGATAGGAGGGTGCACACAAGGCTAACTACCTTGAATAAATGGATTTCTCCATTTTGCTACCTCCTCCTCCATGGATTGCAAGGCATGTGCTTGCCTAAACAAACACTCCTCTTTATACATTAGCTCTTACTGATATCTATACTACTCCTCCAGTCTATCAATCTCCATCATCTGCTTCTCAAATTCTAGGGCCATTTCCCTTATCGTTGCAGTGCAACTAGGAGGGTTGCTTGAGGTGATTCTCTAAAACTCTTGAGTCTGATCATAGTCACATGAAGGAAAACAAGACCCATGATTTTGTGCAAAGGAATTATACATACAAAAATAAGATTTTTTATGGCACTAGGCTGCTTAACCAGCAGATTCAACTCAGAGTCACCATTGGTGTTTGATGCAAAGCCTCCAAAGGCTGGTTGGTTGAAGAACACACCAAAAATTCTTCAACTCTGTGGACATAACTTGTCCCAGTTGGTCCCACTGAGCATGCCAGAAATTGTTGACGCAGAATATTGCACCCTTGGCAGGAGGCTGAGCTCCTGCCTTTTTCACGCAACAATGGAAACTTCCCTCTCACCTATGGGAACAACGAAGTTGGAGGGGAGATTCTCTAGGTAAGGGCTAGCTCCCTTTGATGCATCTGATTTCTTCCAGTAAGTACTAACATATATATATATATATATATATATATAATGGGGCGGATGAAAAGGGAGAAAGATTGCAGGAAAACAAACTACTCTAAAGGAGGTGATGCACCAAAATGATCCGACCTTCTCACACTCACACTTAAAATTAGACATACACATACACTTCAAACCGGCAGAAGGACCAGGCTACAAGAAGCTTGACAGGGAGGCTTTAATGGAAAATACAAAAAATAGAGATTCACCAAAGGTGTTGTGAAAGGCATACTGTATAGTAATTTCTTCTATTTCTGCACTTCCAAATACAGCTCTCCTTGTCAGCTATAAAAATGGCACCTTATAGACACTAGGTATGTTGGTGTTGAACCTGTGGAAGCATCAAGAAGCAATGACTAAACACAAACTAACACTTAGACATACACAGAGATATCTAACTAGCTGAACCAACTGAGTGAACTGAATGATTGAACCATCCGATTGAATCAATGCGTTGAACCTGCCAAATGAACTAATTGGTTGAACTGGTTCAACGGTTCAAAGCTATGCACCGATGAACCCACCAATTGCACTTGAATCGATTGAACTAGGTGTCAAACTAATGTATTGAACCAAAGTCTTGAACTAAATCCTTTGAACCAAAATGTTGAACTAACCCGTTGAACTGGTTCAACAGTTCAATAGTTCAAGCGATTGTTGAGCCAAGGATGGTAAACTCTTTGTTAAACCAAGTGATGAACTTAAAGATTGAACCAAGGCCTGAAATGGAGCGATGAACTTGAAACGATGAGCCAAGGCCTAAAACAAGGCCAATTCATTTTTTTATTTTTGCACAAGTCCAATAATTTCTATGACTCTGCAGGTCCATTTCTATGGACTCTGTAGGTCCATTTCTATGGACTTTGTAGAGTTTGGTTTTCTTCAGACTCTGCAGGTTTCTACAAACTTCAAAAGTTTTTCTACAGACTCAAAAGGTGTAATCCTTGGTAGATGAAAATTGGTTTCAGAGAGTATGAGATTTTACAAAGCTTCTTCAGATTTTTGTCTGAAGAAATTCACAAATAAAGTTGGCATCTCTGAACCATTGAACCATTAAACTGGTTTAAATGCTTCAGTTCAATGCTTTGGTTCAACGCAAAGTTTAATCAACAAAGTTTAATGGATTGGTTCAATGGTTTAGTTCAATCAACAGTTAAATCGGCCTTGTTTCAGGCCTTGGCTCATCGTTTCAAGTTCATCACTTCATTTTTAGGCCTTGGTTCAATCTTCAAGTTCATCGCTTGGTTTAACAAAGAGTTCAACGTCCTTGGCTCAACAGTCGCTTGAACCGTTGAACCGGTTCAATGAGTTGGCTCAACATTTTGGTTCAAAGGCTTCAGTTCAAGACTTTTGTTCAATACATTGGTTTGATGCCCAGTTCAATCGATTCAAGTGTAATCAACGGGTTCATCAGCATGTAGCTTTAAACCATTGAACCAGTTCAACCAATTGGTTCATTAAGTAGGTTCAACGCATTGATTCAATCAGATGGTTCAATCATTCGGTTCACTCAGTTGGTTTAGTGGCTTCTAGTTCAACCAATTGGTTCATCGACAAGTTCAAAAGATTGGTTCACTTGGGATCAGTGTGCAACATTAAACCATTGAACTGGTTCAACGAGTTGGTTCAATGAATTGGTTCAACAAGCTAGTTCAACAGGCTTGGTGCGTAGTCTTGAACCAATTGAACTGTTGAACCAATTTTGGTTGAATGGCTTGGTTCAAGGCCTTGGTTCAAGGGTGTACCCTACAGTCGGAGGGCATTTCAAGATCTAAAAGCCCTTGCAGAGGGTAGAGAGAGCTACAAAAGGCCTGAAGGAATTTAGGGAAAGGATTTTCAAAGGGCTCGAAGGTGCAGAAAAGTCAAAGAGCCCACAGAAAAGTTAAAGCGGCTAATTCCTATGGACTTTTTGTCTGCAAAAAAAACTCAAAATAGAAAACCCATGGGGAAAAGGCCCAAAACAAAGGACCTGATGACTCTTGTAGAGGATGATGACGTCTTGAAAGCCATCAAATTTAAGCAGACGAACAAGCTGTTGGGTGACGGCCACGTGAACGTCAATTTTAATGCAGTAAAGTAGCCATTTATTTTGAACTGTAAAGAGCGCCAAATCATGGAAATAGCTCAAGGAACATAGTGACCCGCCAGAAGATCGCCCCTGAGGGTTGAAGGAGAAGAAAAGGAAAAAAAGCCCAGAGAACAAAGAACAGGCAGATGGTGCAGCACATAAATTCAAATCCTGACAGTAGAATGGCCATCACGTAAAAGCAGATGAAGTGATCCAAGTGATGTAGGAAGGTGTTGATTCAAGAAGTTATTTCAGTGGTTGACACAGTGCCTACCATGTGATCATCAAAGAGGCACAAACAGTGATCGATGTGACTGGTTTTCTTCAAAATGCATTGGAGAGTAGTCAAATGGTGCGGCTCATAAATTCAAATCCTGATAGTAGAATGGCAATCACAAAAAAGTAGATGAAGCAATCCAAGTGATGCAGGAAGGTGTCGATTTAAGAAGTTATTTCAGTGGTTGACACAGTGCCTACCATGCGATCATCAAAGAGGCACACACAATGGTCGACGCGACTAGTTTTCTTCAAAATGCATTAGAGAGTAGTTAAATGGTGTAGCTCATAAATTTAAATCCTGACAGGTTCTAACACAGCGTTAGATTTAGATGGTTTCCTCATCCCAATGCTTAGAAGGTGCATGGGTCACTTGTTAAAAAGGGTGCCAAGGGGCCCCTTTTCTTCCTCTATATAATGAAGACTTGTCATTTGAGAAATCATCTTCCACATTTGTAAGGCGTAGCCCTAGCAAATTTTTACCTGAATCAATAAATGCATTTTTTACCTCTATCCTGGTTAGATATCTTTGTGTATGTCTGAGTGTTAGTTTATGTTTAGTCATTGCTTCTTAATGCTTCCATAGGTTCAACACCAACATACTTGGTGTCTATAAGGTGCCATTTTTGTAGCTAACACGGAGAGCTATATTTGGAAGTGCAAAAATAAAAGAAATTACTATACAGTGTGCCTTTCACAGCTCCTTTGGTGAATCTCTATTTTTTGTATTTTCCATTAAAGCCTCCCTACCAAGCTTCTTTCAGCCTGGTCCTTCTGCCAGTTTGAAGTGTATGTATGTGTCTATCTGATTTTAAGTGTGAGTGTGAGAAGGTCGGATCATTTTGGTGCATCACCTCCTTTAGAGTAGTTTGTTTTCCTACAATCTTTCTCCCTTTTCATCCCCCCCATTATATATATATATATATATATATATATATATATATATATATATATATATATATATATATATATATGTTAGCACTTGCTGGAATAAATCAGATGCATCAAAGGGAGCAAGCCCTTACCTAGAGACTCTCCCCTCCAGCTTCGTCGGTCCCACAGGCGAGAGGGGAGTTTCCATTATTGCATGAAGAAGGTAGGAGCTCAACCTCCTGCCAAGGGTGCAATCTTCTACGTCAATATTTGGGTCAAACCCAACTACTTCCACTCTCATCTCATTCAATATAAGACAACTTCAGCTCAATGCATCTAGTATAATTCTATTTAATTTGTCACTTCTATGCTTCAACATAAATTAATAGCTTTGAAGAATGATGTAGGGGCATCCCATGATTACCCCAAGTTGATTCATTTTTGGTCTTAAGTTGGTATTTTAGATGTATCATAGGTGTATTAGGTCCTAATGTGGTCTTAGGAGTGATCTAGGTTTGTAAAAGTTTCATAAAATTTGAAATATGGAGTTTCCCTCCAAAATGCACTATTTGAAAATTTGAATCTTCTTAGCCTTGTAAAGGGATTTTCATGCATTGGATGAGGTTGACTAAAGTTTCAATCATGTAAAAATGGATTAGATATTGTTGGAGCTCTAAAAGTTATTCTTTAACCTATGTTTGGATATACATGTCATATTAGGTGAAAATCATGAATAATACATCTTTGAGAAAGAAAACCTCCACATAGTATGAGACATCAAGATTCAATTATGCACATTAGTAGCGGTATAGAGAGTCAATTTTAGAAGGTTATATTTGGTCCCATTTTAATAGAGTATGATATGTAATTGAACAAGTTTTGTATGCAGATGAAGGGGAAGGGTTAATATTATAACCCTTGTTAATTGAGTGAAAAAAATACAAACCCTTATGGAGGAAAATGGTTGTTGTTGTTCTTTGTAAGAGATTAGATTGAATGAATGAATGATATTTACATTGTTTTCTAGTTGTGATTGAAATATGTTACCTGTTGGTTTAAATTAAGACTTGAAAGAAATGGTGAAGAGAAGTTAGATGCCTATTTTGGAAGATGCAAGGTATAGACCCTATCCTTGAGCATTCTGCTTATTTGGAGACTGTATTTGTTTGATTAGAGAACGAGATAATTTATGTTTATTTTAATAATTTTTTGAAGGCATGTAGAATTATTTTAATATCATACATTGTAAGGAACTGTGTGTAGATTATCTGGTATGCAGACTTGGACAAGAATAGACCCTGATGTGAAGTTGCCCTTGGAAATACAAACTGTGTTTTATTTTTATTAGATCAAAGGATATTGGTATTGAAATTTGGTGCATGTATAAATATTTATTTTCTTTCCTAGTGAACGTGATTCAAGGTGTAAGAATTTAGAATTCAAGTGCCATACAGGGTTGTTAGACTAGAACTATTTTTTTCTGTATCTTCCTTGTGTGTACAAACATAACATTGTTTCAAGCAAGAAACAAATAGTAAATTAGTATGAAAGACTATAGAGGATGTAGGTATATCTTTGAACATGTTTATAAAGTCATTGAACATTAATTGAGTCATTTCAATGGTATTTAACCCTTTTACAAGAACACAGGTCTATAGAGTGTCCCAGTTTGGACACAGTCAAACGTAGACTGAGTTGGTTAGAGCAAATAGTGGAAAGATTTTCACTTGGTGATTATTGGAGTCATTAAATTTGGTTAGAATAGAGCTTAAAAATAATCAAGAATCTTTGAAACCCTTAAATATGCTCACATTAGGATTTATTGTGCTCTTGGGTTGTCTCAGGGTAGTGAGAACCCTAAACTAGGGTTTAGAGGATCTACATAGTTGTAACCATCCAAAATTCATATAAATTTGTGGAAGGATGGAATGTGAGGTATTATAATATATTTTTTGGTTTTATAAGTGTTATCATGTATATCTATACATTTTTAGGGTATTGAGTGCAGACAAGGTCCTAAATAGACCTAAAAGACCTAATTGGGGTAAAAAGGGGCCAAAAGAGCTCATTTGAAAGGTGGTTTAAGATAATATTTAAAGGTCAATACTTGGTAAAGGAATAAAATAAAATAAATGTTATTTTTAATAGTCATTAGTTTGTCAGAGAACACCTGTACTTGTCCATATAGAAAGGATTTAGAGTAAAGAAGGGCTACAAGAGTCATATGCAGAGTGGTATAAGGGTGTGAGTGGAGAATTAGAGAGTGTTTAAATGGGTATGAGAGATCAATGTGACCCTATATAACCTAAATAAATAATATCAAAACCCATTTAATAATCTAATAAGTTTTAGAAAGTTTTCAATAAAAACTTGACCTAGTAAACCACTAAAAGGACTATGAAAAGGTAGGCAAAATTATGGAAAAAGGTGCATTGAGTCTTAGAAAGAGTTGGTAAGTTTATGAATGAGATTGAGACAGTAAAGAGACCTTATAGAACCTGAAATTCAAGAACAAATACTTTTGAATCATAGGTTGACATGTAAAATCTAGAATCTTGCATAAAGAAGTGATGATTGTAAGCATTGCTTAAGAGGTTGGATTAAGAAACAATGTTCAAGATGTTTTCTTTGTACATGCTCTACATCATTTTGGTATTAGAGATTAGAAAAATATTTTATAGATTGTTAAAAGGTTTTAAAATTATGTGCTTTGAAGTGAAATGTAGAACAGGTGATCAAAGACAATGCTCCATGGAGAGAGCAAGTAGAGAAGATGATGATATGGTCAAGCAAATGGTAGATTAGGTGAGCCAACTAATTGCTCTATTGATGATGAGAATGGAGGATATAGAGGATGTTCTTAGGGAAAGAGAAAGACAAGAATTAGATAATAGGCAATAAGGTGAATCTTTGCAATCAAGAATGGAAGAGAGAGAGAGATAGACACACACACACCCACAGAGAGAGAGAGAGAGAGAGAGAGAGAGAGAGTAAAGAGGTGATATAAGAGATAACATATGAACCTGTAGTAGTAGGTCAATAAAATGGCATGGGGTAGCACCATGCAAGGTAGATTAGAACATTTTTAGAAGATAGATTGAGGAGAGATGAAGGTCCATTGAGATAAGGACTGTCAATCTAGGAATTTGACTCAAGACAGGATGGTTAGTATGGTGTTATTTCCAAAATGAAAACAAAATGAAAAAAACACACTAATAGCATAACATCTCTAGGCCTAGACACTAGGGCGAGATTAGTTAACAAACATGAATAAAACACAAACTAAAATGCAAAAGAAACTCTCTTTTACCTTCCTTAGATGCTCCAAAATGCTTGATGTAGTGGCTTGCTCAACTTGTGCGCATGAAGTCCTTGGCAATGGAAGCTTGGCTACCTCCATCTCTCCTTGGCACCTTTGGCTTGTGGCTTAGCTTGGATTGGAATCAATTTGACATGGTAACACTAGTTTCAATGGCTTCATGAAGATATTTGTGCATTATAACTTTGCACCAAAATAGCTTAGAAATGATGTTCATGGCCTCTCTATTTATAGATTTTTGAGAATGTCTAGAATCAACCTGAACTATCCATTTTGAGATGAAGATGTGTGGTTGAGGATTAATCTAATTTTTAGAATTAAGTTTGTAATTATCCTCATCATAACATTAGAAGAAGTGTCAATTAAGAGGCATGGAGGGCATGAATCCTGATATTTGTGGCATTTATGGCCTAGGGATGTCTTCCCAAGAAATGAGGTCACTTGATGATATATATATTCAATATTCTTTTTCAAAAATAAGTTTTCAATAAGTTTCCATGGAATTATTAATTAGGCCTTGATTTGGATTAATTAGCCTTTAAGTATGTTTAAGCACTTTGTGCACTAATTACTCAGATTGATCAGAATGCCTTGTTATTGGTCCAAAATTTGATTGGATTGGAATTGAAAGTCATTATCAGATGTGTTGGAACTGTATTCCCATTTAGGATGTTACCAACAAAAAATAATGAAGGCACACATCTTGTGCTAGAGATTTGATAAGAAAGAGAAATCCAGAGCACCTAGGTGCAAAATTGACATTTTGACTCAGAATGATCTGATCAAAGTTAGTTGGCCCATAAATTACATTGCCCCATTTAGGGATACCCTGGCCAAAAGTGGCATTTCAATATGTCATTTTCACATAATTTAGCATGTTTTAGTGTTTTTAGGCCAAATTGTGAATTTTGGGTGGAAATTGGCTAAAAGCCAGGTTGGAGGTTATCAGTGGCCAGATTTAGGTGTCTACAAGGATCAAAACAAAGATTTCAAGGGAAATGTTGGAGTTACCATAGAGATGGGTACAAAGTAGCAAAGTGTCCAATAGGTGTGAACAACGGTATGTGACAACAAAGAGTGAAAAAGATGAATGAGGAGAGAGTACATGATAAGAATGAGTCATTACTCATGAGGAGAGTCTTAATGTAGTAGAACCAAAGCATGAAACCAATCCAAAGGAGGAGCTTATTTAGAAGTAGATGTAAATCCCATGGTAAGGTATGTAACTTGGTTATTTATGGTGGTAGTACTAACAATATTATTTCATTAGAGATGGTGTAGAAGTTGAGATTGAAAAGGATGCCACATCCAAAGCCATACACAATTGCATGGGTTCAAAGAGGACATCATATACTTGTAACTGAATAGAGTTGGGTTGAGTTTTAGATAGGTGGATATAGAGATAGTGTATTATGTGATATTATGCCTATAGACGAGTGTCATGTGTTGCTAGGGAGGCCATGGTAGTATGATAGACATGTCATACATGATGGGACAACAAATACATATGTTATTAAGTAGCATAGAGAGGTATATGTACTATTACCCTTGAAAGGTGAAGAGTGAAGAAAAGATGAAAGACTTATGATGATGATGCAGTGTTGGAATCAAGCTATGGAAGGTTTAAGATTGGTCAAGGTACCAAAGGAAGAAAAGCAAGTGAAGAGTGAGATAACATAAGAATGCAAGCATGGCAGGCAAGTCCATGAAAGAGAGGATAACAAGATGGAGTTTGATATTACAGATGAGATGCAAAGGTGATGGTTTGGATATGACACCAAAAAAGAGAAGACGATGGAGGATAAATTGTCTAAGAAAGAGGTGGCCCATGAATGTAATGAAATTACTTCAAGAATTAAGTATAAAAGCATAATTATATCCAAATATGACTGAAATATATCTAAATATATGATAATAGATAAGCCACTTCGAGGGGGCAACCTCCACAAGCTTCAATAAGAGTAGAATTCACCATATGATGATAAATGATTACCCACTACCTCCTATATATAGTCTATTTAGGCCATGGTTACTCCATAGGCCGACCTACTAATCAAAAGAAAATATAGATAAATGTAATATAATGTCAAAGAGGGATAAGTAAGCCACAAGTCAGCTAATACTATCCTCATACATGTGATAGGTTATGGGTGTATCATGCCCTTCCCCTTCAAACCAATGTTATCCTCAACGTTGAACAACTCTGGATGTTGTTGCAAAAAATCTTCACCTTCCCAAGTTGCATCTTCACTGCTTTGGTTTTTCCACTTGATCAAATATTCCCTAATCTCTCTATTTCTCAACCTCTTAGTACGTGTTTGGAGGATTTTCTCTGGTTCCAAAATGACTCATCCTTCTTCATCTAGTTCTGGGAGCTCTGTCTGGGCAGAAACTTTCTATCCAATGACCTTCTTCAAACAAGAAACATGAAATACTGGGTGTATGTGAGATGAATGAGGTAGCTTGAGCTTGTAAGCCACACTTCCAATTTTTTGTAGAACCTGATAAGGGCCATAATACTTAGGATCAAGTTTGTTGTCCTTTTTCTGTTGCTTCAAGGACATCTGATTGTAAGGATGCAAACGAATAAATACCCAGTCACCCACCTCAAAAATTTTCTCACTACGATGTTGATCTGCTTGTTGCTTCATCCTATTTTGTGCTAAGGCCAAATTCTCTCTCAAACTAGCCAAAACCTCTTGTCGATGTTGATTGTGCTCTTCCACATCTTGAGCCTTGGTGTGCACCTTTAATGAAGAAGTGATGGAAGGTGGATGGTAACCATATAGTGCTAGAAATGGAGAAATTTTAGATGAGGTATGGAAAGATGTGTTATACCACCATTCTACAAGTGGTAGCCATTTAACCCAATGTTCTTGTTTATCTAATACAAAACAATGGAGATACCCCTCTAAACATTTGTTAACCACTTCAGTTTGTCCATCAGATTGGGGGTGGTAAGATGAGCTATGAGCTAGCTGAGTACCCAAATAAGAAAATAGTTTAGTCTAGAAATTACTAGTGAAAATAGGATCACGATCACTTAAAATTATTTTTGGGGTTCAATTTAATTTGAGAACTGCTTCCATAAAAATACCTGCTACTGTACTTGCTGAAAATGGGTGTGAGAGAGCACAAAAATGGGCATATTTTGTAAGCCTATCCACAATGACCAAAATAACATTCTTACCTTTAGAACAAGGCAACCTAGTGACAAAATCCATGGAAACCTCCTCCCACCTTTGACTAGGAATTGCTAACGGTTGTAACAAACCTCTTAACTATTTCACCTTTATTCTGTTGGCATATCAAGCATTCTTCCACAAAGTTTTGTACATCTCCCTTGAGTCCTTCCCAAAATAATTATTTCTTAATTCTATGATAAGTTTTCAAGAACCCTGAGTGTCCCCCAATTGGAGATGCATGCAACTCTGCAAGAATCTTATGCTTAAGCTCTAAATTTTTGCATAAGTATAACCTACCCTTATACCATAGGACATTACCTTTCCATTCAAATTTGTCAGAGGATAAATTACCTTGCTGGAGATTCTGAATCAGACCCTGTGTATCCTTGTCTTGCTCCCATTCTAACCTAGCTTCATCCACCCAATCTGCTTGCAATATGGACGTTGCACAAAGTAATGCTTCTATGGATGCATCCCATCTGGATAGTGCATCTGCTACTACATTATCTTTACCCTTCTTGTAGATGATTTCAAAATCATAACCCAACATTTTGGTTACCCATTTTTGTTGTTCCTCAGATGATAATCTTTGCTCCAAAAATTATTTGAGACTATCATGATCCATTTTCACCTTAAAGTGTCTACCCATCAAATAAGGCCTCCATTGTTTAACTGCATGAAGAATAGCCATCATTTCTTTCTCATAGACAGGTTTTTGTAGATTCTTATCTTTGAATTGATGACTTTCAAATGTAATGGGTCTTCCTTCCTGCATTAGGACTGCCCCCAATCTAGACCCAGAAGCATCACATTCAACAATGAATTTTTGTGAGAAGTTTGGAGTAGCCAAAACTGGAGTGGTGCACATAGTTAATTTTAGTTTCTCAAATGCTTTGGTGGCATCATCATTCCAATGGAAATCATCCTTCTTTAGCAATGCAGGAGTGGAGCTGCTATGCTACCATAACCTTTCACAAATCTTCTATAGTAACCTATTAGTCCAAGGAACCCTCGAAGGTTTTTGAGAGTTTTTGGCATGGGCCATTCCATTATCACTTTGATCTTCTGGGGATCAACTTTGACCCCTTCATGGGAAACAATGTGACCAAGGTACTCTACCTCCTATACTCTAAAAGCACATTTAGATGGCTTCGCATAAATTTGGTGCTTCTCCAAAACTATCAACACCTATTTCACATGTTGCAGATGTGTTTCCCATGTCTGACTATAAATCAATATGTCATCAAAGAAAACTAGCACAAAATTCCTTTAAAAAGGCCTAAAAACAGTGTTCATCAAGCTCTGAAAAGTAGATGGTGCATTTGTAAGACCAAAGGGCATTACCAAAAACTCATTATGGCCCTCATGTGTTCTAAAAGCAGTTTTATGAACATTTTCATCCTTCATTCTAATTTGATGGTACCCCGAGTGAAGATTCAATTTTGTGAAATAATTAGCACAGTGCAACTCATCAAGTAAATCATCAATTACTGGAATAGGAAACTTATCTTTGATGGTGTACTTGTTGAGTTCCCTATAATCTGGGCACATCCTCCATGTGTCATCCTTCTTCCGCACCATGACCACTGGTGATGAATATGCACTTTGGCTATGCTTGATGATCCCTGCCTCCAGCATCTCATGGACCATCTTTTCAATTTCACTCTTTTGTGCATATGGATGTCTATATGATCTGATATTTGGTGGTTGACTACTTGGAATCAGTTGAATGGCATGATCATGTTCTCTTTTTAGTGGTAGTCCTTTTGGCAATGGCCCTAAAAATAGATGAGTGGTCTTCAAGAATTATTTGTAGATCACGATGTGTAGATACCTGTGTGGGTTAAACTTCTATGGAGCATAATCGTGCAATAATTCCCTCTGCCCCCTTTTTTAGCATCTTGGTCATCTGATGTGAACTAATCAATTATGGAGATTTTGCATGTAATCCATGTAGTTCAATTTTCTTACCTTCAGAATGAAAGTGCATGAATAGTTCTTGGAAGTTCATCTCAATGGTACCTAAGGTTGTGAGCCATTGGACTCCCAAAACAATGGCTGTGTTACCCATGGGAATAGCAAACATAGGAGAGTCAAGATTGTACCCACCCATAGTAAGCTTAATACTATGGCATTTGCCTGAACAATTAATTGTGCCACCATTTGCAATCATGACCTAAAATTCTAGTGATGGGTAGATGAAACAATTCAATCAAGTGGCCAACTTATGGTTTATAAAGTTATGTGTGCTCCCTGAATCAATCAACACTGTCACCTTCTATTTCTTGAGGAAACCCACCACCTTAATAGTTTGTGGAGTGCTAATACCTGCAAGTGCATGACAAGAGATTGTAGGTTGGGAATCTTCAGGTACCTCCTCTATATCTTCCTCATCATCATTGGAGGCATCATCTACTTCTTCATCTTCGTTTAGTCCCTCAATGTAGAATAACTTCTTCTCAACACATCTATGTCCTTTACTCCACTTGCTATCACAACCAAAACATAATCCTTTTGCACGCTTCTCTTCAATTTGCTGAGGGGTCAATCTAGTAGGTGGAGGAAATGTTGGTGACGATATGCTACGATCTTTGAAGTGAGTGAATGGTTGCTTCTTGTTGGCTATGAATTTTTCCTCAGCTCTACGTGCTAGGATAATAAAATCAAAAATATTAAGTGGATTAAACATGTGTACCTCATGTTGAATGTGGTCCTTGAGTCCACCCAAAAATAGGTCATTCAAGTTTGCTTCAGAAATTATCTCCACACGTAATGATAGGTTCTGAAAATGATGAATATAATCCTTGACAGAGCTCGTTTGTCACAATTTTGCTAGTTGGCTGAAGTAATTCTCTATCACACTATTGCCATAGTGTAATTGTAGCTCCTCTGTAAAAATTGACTAGGTGACATTGAGAGTCATCTTTTTCTTTTGAGCACACAACCATCGATACCAAATGAATTGATCAGGTTCAAGATATAAGGATGTGATGGTAACCTTCTGTCCACTTGGAATCTGATGTAGGTCAAAAAAACTCTCCATTTGGTTGAGCCAATTGAGTGGATATTTTCCATCAAATTTGCGCATATCCACCTTTGGTAATAGGTTCCTCTGTGGCCATGGAGTTAGATTTGAAGTAGACTGGTTAGGAGAACCACCCTGGTGGGTTTGTGAAATAGAATTAGCTTAATGATTTGACTGATTAATGTTCAAAGCTATCATGATATCTCCCAAACTATCTTGTATGGATTGCATATTAGATTGTATGTCTTGCACCTCACTCTAAATGCCTTGCACACTATAGTCAAGCTGGCTCACTTTGTGATCTATGTCAAAAAACCCTGGTACGAAGCGTCTAGTACATCCCCCTTCTAACTCCATCTCTTCCTTGTTAGGAGTTTTACCTAGAGTTTCAGCACCCTTCCCTCGGCCCTGAGTTTGTGGACCTACCATAAAAGGGTTTTACGATGTCGACCCTTATTGGCACTTTTGACCCAACTTTGACCAAGTGATTTTGGAATTATGTCAGCCTCAAATAAAAATATACAAAGAGCATACCATATCCAAATTTTTATAAGATTTCCAAAAATGTAAAGAACTCAGAAAATTCTTTAAATTGTGCACTATAGAGCAATTTTATGAAAATAAATAAAATAGTGATAACTTTTGTAAAACAAATCCAAATGAGCTTAAATTATAAGGGAAGCTTAATTTGATTATTTCACACCTCTAGTAAAAAATTTGTAGAGAAATTTGCAACCATTTTTTATATATCACAAAATTTAAAAATTTAGTGTTTCACCCACAAGATTTCCCAAATCGCAGCTCTGATACCACTTGTAATGAAATTACTTCAAGAATTAAGTATAACAGCAGAATTATATCCAAATATAACTGAAATATGTCTAAATATATGATAATAGATAAGCCACTTCGAGGGGGAAACCTCCACAAGCTTCAATAAGAGTAGAATTCACCATATGATGATAAATGATTACCCACTACCTCCTATATATAGTCTATATAGGCCATGGTTACTCCATAGACCGACCTACTAATCAAAAGAAAGCATAGATAAATGTAATATAATGTCAAAGAGGGATAAGTAAGCCACAAGTCGGCTAATACTATCCTCATACATGTGATAGGTCAGGGGTGTAGCAATGAGGAAGCCATGAAGGCTTCAAATACTATTTCTAACATGTTTATTTGTGACAAAATTGTAGGTATAGAGCAGGTAGTAAAAAAAGGTATGGTTTGATGTTTGAAAGAGAATGATGAACAAGAGAAAGATGTCCGAGAGATGGACAATAAACAACAGTCCTATGAAAGCACTCATGAAGAAGAGATAGTGAATATGAATATGTAGCCTATGCAAGTACAAGAGATAGAGATCAATCATGAAGATGATGATGTACAACAACAAGAAGGACAAGCACAAGTAATGCATGGGATAGAATGGGAAACACGAGGAGTATTGGTGAAGGAAGAGAAATGCATATTTTTAGCAATGTTGTATGATAGAAAAAAGGAGAAGTTGGATCAGTTTGTAGAGGAAAAAGAATGGAAGACACCGGCATGGCAAGAGGAAGAAGGCAACAAATATGTTTTGCTTAACATTTTTGTTTCATGTGCAAGTATGAAGGTGAAGTAGAAGAGGCCTAGATGTGGGGCCCAAGAGCATGTACACTTCTATGAGAGGCAAGTGGAGGTAGATAACTTCAAGAGGAGTTTAATGCATGCAGGCAACAACTTATACCAAGTGCATCATTCCTTGCAGGTGGCAAATCTTACTTAGCTTGGTAGTATGATGCAAGGGCATCCCATGATGACCCCAATTTGATTCATTTTTGGTCTTAAGTTGGTATTTTAGATGTCTCATAGGTGTATTAGGTCCTAATGTGGTCTTAAGATTGATCTAGGTTTGTAAAAGTTGCATTACATTCAACATATGGAGTTTCCCTCCAAAATGCACTATTTGAAAATTTGAATCTTCTTAGCCTTGTAAAGGAATGTTCATGCATTGTATGAGGCTGACCAAGGTGTCAAGCATGTAAAAAGGGATTATATATTTTTTTAGGTCTAAAATTTGTTTTTTAACCTATGTTTGGATATACATGTCATATTAGGTGAAAATCATGAATAATGCATCTTTGAGAAAGAAAACATGCACATAGTATAAGACATCAAGATTCAGTTATGCACATTAGTAGGGGTATAAAGAGCCAGTTTTAAAATCTTAGAGTTGATCCCATTCAAATAGAGGATGATATGTAATTAAACAAGTTTTTTATGCAGATGAAGGGGAATGCTTAATATTATAACCCTTGCTAATTGAGTGAAAATGAATACAGACCCTTCTAAAGGAAAATGGCTGCTGTTGTTCTTTGTAAGAGATTAGATTGAATGAATGAATGATATTAACATTGTTTTATAGTTGTGATTGAAATTTTTTACCTGTTGGTTTGAATCAAGACTTGAAAGAAATGGTAAAGAGAAGTTAGACCCCTGTTTTGGAAGATGCAAGGTATAGACCCTGTCCTTGAACATTCTGCTTGTTTGCAGATTGTATTTGTTTGATTGGAGAATGAGATAAACTATGTTGATTATAATAATGTTTTGAAGGGATGTAGGAATTATTTTAAGATCGTATATTGTAAGGAACCATGTGTAGATTATCTGGTATGCAAACGTGGACAAAAATAGACCCTGATGTGAAGTTGCCCTTGGAAATGAGAACTATGTTTTATTGTTATTAGATCAAAGGAGATTGGTATTGAAATGTGGTGCATGTCTAAAGATTTATGTTCTTTCTTGGTGAATGTGATTCAAAGTGTAAGCATTTAGACTTCAAGTGCCATACAAGGTTGTTAGACTAGAACTATTTTTTTTTCTATATCTTCCTTGTGTGTACAAACAGAGCATTGTTTCAAGTAAGAAATGAATATTAAATTGGTATGCAAGACTATAGAGGATGTAGGTAAATCCTTGAACATGTTTATAAAGTCATTGAACACTAATTGAGGCATTGCAACAGTATTTGACCCTTTTACAAGAACACAAGTATGTAGAGTGTCTTAGTTTGGACATAATCAAACATAGATTGAGTTGGTTAGAGTAAACAATGGATATATTTTCACTTGTTGATTATTGAAGTCATTACCTTTGGTCAAGATAGAGCTTAAAAAATAATCAGGAAGCTTTGAAACCCTTAAATACGCTCACAGTAGGATTTATTATGCTCTTAGCTTGTCTCAGGATAATGAGAACCCTAAACTAGGGTTTGGAGGATCTACGCAGTTGTAACTGTCCAAAATTCATATAAGTTTGTGGAAAGATGGAATGTGAGGCATTCTAATAGATTTTGTGGTTTGTTGAGTGTTAGCATGTATATCCATACATTTTCAGGGTACTGAGTGCAGATAGGGTCCTAAATAGACCTAAAAGACCTAATTGGGGTAACCAGGGGCTAAAAGAGGGTTTGACAAGTGGTTTAAGCTAAGATTTGAAGGTCAAGACTTGGTAAAGGAATAGAATATATTAAAGGGTATTTGGAATAGTCATCAGTTTGTCAGAGAACACCTATACCTGTCCTACATAAAGGATTTGGAGTAAAGAAGGGCTACAAGAGTTGTATGCATAGTGGTGTAAAGGTGTGAGTGGAGAATTGGAGAGTGTTGAAATGGGTATGAGAGATCAATGTGACCCTAGAGAACCTGAATAAATAATATCATAACCCATTCAATAATCCAATAAGTTTTGGAAAGTTTGCAAGAAAAACTTGACCTAGTGAACCATTACAAGGACTATGAAAAGGTAGGCAGAATTGTGGAAAGAGGTGCATTGAGTCTCAGAAAGAGTAGGTAAGTTGATGAATGGGATTGAGACATTAAAGAGACCTTATAGAACCTGAAATTCAAGAACAAAGACTTTTGAAATCATAGGTTGACATGTGAAATCTAGAATCTTGCATAAAGAAGTGGTGATTGTAAGCATTGCTTAAGAGGTTGGATTAAGAAACAAAGTTCAAGATGTTTTCTTTGTACATGCTCTGCATCAAAAAAATTCAATAAATTTCATTTATATGTTTTATTTAACTTCCTCTGTTTATTTATGAACTACAATGCATGGTGATCTATGTACAACACAAATTCTTCAAACAACAAATAATGCTTTCAGTTCTTGATAGTTTGTATCATAACATAAAATTCTTGTTTATAACTGGAGTACTTCCATTTTGTTTCATTCAACTTTTCACTAAAATAAGCAATGAGCTTACCTTCTTGGGTCAGAAATTCGCCTAACATTGTACCATTAACATCACAATCAACCTAAAATATTTTATTGAAATCTAAGAATGTAAACATTTGCTATCTTCTCTTTCAAAATTTAAAAGTTTTTCTCTATTAAAACAGTGCACTTAAAAACTATTTCCTATCACCTTTCATTGTTTTTGTGATAGGTGAACATATTTTACTAAAATTTCGATAGAAACTAGCTAATTCAGGGAAGCTTCTTACTTCAAACATATTCCTAGGTGATGGAATAGCTACAATAACTTTTATCTTTTTCATTAGTAACTCACAAAAACTTACACTATAAAATGTTGACCTAATAATATATAATTTATAATCTTAAATGAGAAATCATAAATTCAAACCCTTTAAAAGATGATAAAGTATGTACACCTCTTATATTTGAAATTGTGAAATTTCTATAAAACTTTCCTTATCTCACAATTATTCTGGAAGAAACCATTGCTTGATCTTTTACTTTCCTAGATAATTGTTTAATAAATAAATAGTTAAAATATGATAGCAAAACAAAATTTAAAGTTCGAAAGGCTGGAGGGAAATTTATTGTTTTATGAAAACAGCACTCTTCCAAAAGAATGTCTAGGCCAAAACTTTCTTAGAACAGTGAAAAGCAAAAAAAAAATTATCCTACAACACCATAAACACTTACAAAACATCTTGTCAGAAAATTATATAGCCACCATTTACTAAAAACCTGAACAGCAACCATGCATTGGGGTCAGAGGAAATAATTTTAATTGCATTATGGGGTGTCCGATGGCCACGTTTGACATAGAGAATACTCCAGTAAATTTTAATCAATGACTTTGCCGTCGGGGCTAAGAAATTCTGGCCATGATATTGATGTAGGCCTGACAACACATTTTGTTTTTTCTCATATGGAATTGCTGATTCTAATTCCATCCTCCACGCTACAAACACTAGAAATCCATTGTATTCCTAACAGTACTTATATATCAGGCGCGTGCGGTGGGCATTTGCTCCTCATACACAACCAGCCGGGTCCAACGAATATATATATCGATCAGAACGTACTGAGAACATTAAATTGTGTAGCATTAAATCAATCCGTGCAACACCCAACTGAAAATTCTATCGTACTAATTACAGAAACTGTCTGCCATCTTCCTTCTGTAAACCACTAAAAGGAATCCCAAATAATTACTACATCCATGTGGTGAGAAAAATCAAGCTCTATTACAACAGTGTAGCAGGTTGATGTCCATTACCCACATCTAATGTGTCCCTAAGCTGAAGGAGGTGAAGGTAATTGAGTTTATACAGAGCCATGGCCACAGTATGTGTTAATAGTTCAGATCCTGTCAACACCAACAACAACAACAACAACATAAGGGCGCTGCTTCAAACAGCTTGTCAAAGTTTACAGTGGACTTATTCAATCTTTTGGCGCTTTCAGAGAGGGTTTGTTTCTTTGCAAAAATTCAACTGCTAAGCTTTTTCGGGTTGTGAAAATGTCTGTTTGGTTTTGGTTATGTAACAAAATTGTTATTATTATTTTTTTTTTGGTGGTTGTTGTTGTGCAGGTTACTGGTTTGGGGCGATGGGTTTTACAATGGAGATGTGAAAACAAGGAAAACTGTTCATGCAAATGAGAACCTGGGACAGGATGAAGTTTGGGTGGACAGAAGTCTGCAACTTAGAGAACTTTTTGAATGCCTTTCCTGTGAAGATGGCAATAATATTCAGCCTGTTAGGAGGCCGTCTGCTGTTGCATTGTCTCCTGAAGATCTTACAGACACAGAGTGGTTCTTTCTGATCTCTATGTCCTTCGAGTTTGCAACTGGCCATGGGTATGGATTTTTAACCATGTAGTGTTTCAGTAACATTTTGGGGATCTATTGCATATATAGTGTCTGCTTATTCACAAGTACCAGTCTCTCATGACTACTGAGTCCCTCCATTCAAGCATGTTTGGTGTACTTGAATGGTGCAGACTCCATTCAAGCATGTTTGGTGTACTTGAATAGAGTGCAATTTAAAAAAGAATCACGAGTGGATGCTGAATGATGCTTTATTTCGGTATGGTCCCAATGCTTCCCCTTTGTAAGCATCACCTCGTATAATGACGCCTCCGAAGTAAACTTACTTATTTGTTGGGCTTAATACACTAATACGCAAGAGAGTTAAACAGCCACTGTATTAATGCCACTCAAGGCTAACTAGCTGCAATAATGAATGCCAGATAGACCCTTCAAACTCATAAGAAATATGTGTGAATCCATTGAATGGCTTCTCATTAGAGTTGAGTCATTGTGAATGATTCATATTAAGTAAGAACTCAAACCCCAAGACGATATTTGATAATGGTTATCGATTCTAGAATGTTTACAGTCTAGACTCTAGGGAAGCCTGATTGTCAATTTATGTGAATTTCAAAGCATAATCTAGATCACCCACACTCTGGAATAATGTGAACAATCATATGTTTTTTCTGTCCTGTGTTGTAGAACTCATATATATTTGGGCATCGGTTTTTTGTGCAGGTTACCAGGCAGGGCTCTAGCGAACGGTCGTCCTGTGTGGCTGTGTAGAGCCAACGAAGTAGAAAGCAAAGTTTTCTGCCGCGTTCTTCTTGCTAAGGTGCTTTTCTTAGCATGAAAGATTATAATCATTTCTTTTCTTTACACCAGATAAATCTATACTAATCCATGCTGCACTGGCCGGATCCGGAACGATTTGATATCCCACAGTCGTCTGGTGTTCAGGTAAGCATGAATCTATAACAAGACTATTATTGATGATTTAACACATTCACACAAGCTACAAGCAGTTTTCATTTCCTAATGCACATTGCCTATTGCAGACTGTAGTGTGCATTCCGGTTAGAGATGGAGTGATTGAACTGGGTGTAACAAAGCTGGTAAGTTGTTGAGTGCCCCGCCGAGTTGTTAGTATGAAATTAGCCTACAATTAGCATGATGTTTTGATTTGATCTTCTTTTTGGCAGGAAGAAGAGGATCCGGATATTATAGAGCAAGTAAAGAACATTTGGATGGATGATGATGAAGATCCAGAGCCAGAAATTTCATCTCAGCACTCAACTTCAAGTTTGCAGAGTTCAGATGGCAGCGTGCAGTCACAGGATGAATGCATATATAACTCACAGATTAGTCGTTTACAGTATGGGAACGAGTCAAAACAAGCCAACAGCAACCATATGGCTTGTTCCACTAATAGTTGGCCTGACTTTAAGCAAAACCACACGAGCTGCAATGGAGGAGGATATGTATCCAGTTGCTATAATAATTCTCAGTTTCAGGCAAATAATTTGATGCTCTCTGGAGTTGAAAAGAAGACCAAGACCCACCCTGTATTTCAACAGAAAACCCAGGCAGTTGATGAAAACAGTCCATATTTAAGAACAGTATCTTACATTTTGCAACAGCAACCGTTTCTGTCAAACTGCTGGCAGTTTAAGAATTCTTATGGGGGTGCTTTCTCAAAGTGGGTCAGCAGAGGGGTCGCAGGAGCCTCGACTAGATCCCAGTCCATGTTAAAAAACATGCTGTTCAGGATCACCAGGTTGCATTGCAACTACAAGGACCAAGCCTGGCCTAAAGTTGGGGAAGAAGCCCAAAATGAAGCTAAACTAGAAGAGCTCGGTACTGATCATGTTCTCGCTGAGCGCAGGAGGAGGGAGAAACTGAATGAGAAGTTCAAGATCCTTCGATCTATGGTCCCATTTGTCACCAAGGTGATTATCTAATTCAACTCATATGAATCTTAGAGTCTAATTAGATAGAAACTACGTTTCAATCCAAACACAAAACATCAGAGGCTGAGGCCATTGTATGTGGTAGAATCCCTGTTTAGAAAATCGGATCTAAGACCTTCCATTGACAATCTATTGAACTCACACAAGTTTTATATAAAATGACACTTTTATATAGAATGTTAGTGTCATTTGGTTATATGTTTTGTAAAACTCTGAATGATAGTAAGAGTAAGAGATATAATGTTGTCATAGTCCATCAAATTCAGTAAAATGATTTCTGGAAAATAACTGTGTACTTTTTGATAGGGTATTTCTAAATGATAATTTTGTCTTCTGTCTTTATTTCTATAAAGATAGATTTAGTAGTAAGATCCCAAATATCTAACCAAAAAACATTTTGACACAAATTCAAAGAATATTATTCATTATTACTCTCTGAAATAATTAAACTGAAGAATAAAATTTCATCTGTATTTGTTTTCTTTTGAATAGACAGACAAGACATCTATCTTAGGAGACGCCATAGATTATATGAACCATCTTCAACGGAGAGTAGCGGAGCTAGAATCTTGCAAAAAGAACCAAACAGAAAGTGAATCTACTGTGCATTTCAAGAGGGTTGAGAAATGCAAGGATGTGGGTTTTGAAAGAATGGATAAGAAGAAGGTCCGGATCGTGGAAGAACCTACTGCGTCAACAATTATCAGGGCAGTTGACACATTTCCAGAAGACGTTCAAGTATCCATCATTGATGAAGAGGCTCTTGTAGAGCTGAAATGTGATTGGAAGGAGGGACTTCTGCTGCAAATAATGCAGACCCTGACTGATTTCTGTGTAGAAACATATGAGCTTCAGTCTTCGAGGGTGCAGAACCATTTTCTCGTAGCCACCATTAAAGCCAAGGTAGTGTTAAAAGTAAGCATAAATTACACGACAGTCTGAATTGATAAATGCTGTTGCAGAATTGCAGGTCAAAGCACAGGACCTCTGACCTATTAATTAATTAATCGAGATTCAATTTTTTCATTATATTTTGCAGGTGAGGAGAACGCCAAGTGGCGAGAGAGCAACAATTATTGAACTGAGAAAAGCAATTCAGCTAATTGTCCACTGAAATCCGCAGAAATTTGCCGCTTCTGGTTTCTCACGACCATAAACAGTGACGACATAATTCCCACTGACATTGTAGAAACTGTTTTAACCATGTGTCTTCTCTCTTTAACTACTATAGGTCATTTGAAGACTATATTTAGTGTTGGCCATCTTGAAAGTAAAATTTAATGTTCCCTGCAACCTTCTGTTTGTTAGGGCAGCTGGAAAATTTGAAAAACAGCAGCTCTGTAATGAGGGATGGCTCATCCCTAAACAATGTGAATGGTTCATTTTTATTGTTGCAAATAGAAAGTTGGTTAAGAGAGTTTTTGGAAAAATTGAGTGTAATTTTGTTCAACTTTTTAAATTAATTGGGTGTGTTTTTCTGGCTCAATATTTTAGATCACTATTTAAAATCTATCAAATTACAGTTGATTTAGATCACTTATAATTCATCAAATTATAGTCGATTTGGATCATGATTTATAATCCATCAAATTACAGTCGATTTGGATCACTGTCCATAATCTATCAAATTACAATCAATTTAGGTCATCTTCTATAATTCATATATATAACACTGATAGAATATATATTAGATCAAAATTCATAATTCATCAAATTATAGTCAATTTGGATCACTTCCATTATTCATTAAATTATAGTCGATTTAAATCATCACTCATAATCTATCAAATTACAATCGATTTAAATCACCGTTCATAATTCATTAGTTACAATACATTTGAATCACCACCCATAATCTATTAAATTACAATTGATTTGAATCACTGTCCATAATTTATAAAAATAAAATTAATAAAATATATATTAAATCATCACTCATAATCTATTAAATTATATTTCATTGAAATCACCACCCATAATACTTAAATATAAAATTGATAATATATATATATATATTAATTTAAAACTGAACAAAAATATTATTAAATGTTAATTGACACATGCAGAGAGACAACGATGTCACATTTACCCATATCATGTGAGTGTGGGGTACTATGTGGCAGGTCTCTGATCATATATAATTTTAAGGTCCCCACTTAAAGCAAAAGAATATGCCATCTGTGCTTAGGTATCAAACTTTGACCTAAGTACGTTCTCTTCTGCCCCTCCCTTTTGAGCTAGGTCTAGATTCAGCTATAGAGACCCGTGCTCATGTCATTTTCTAAAAGTTTAAAAGGATGGAGCACATGTCTTTTTCAAAATAATAACATTTATTAAAAGGCTGTTTTTTCCTATATAAGTTAATGTGTGATTGGGGAATCGGTATTTAATTTGGGATATAAGTTTTTATAATATGTATATTGTGTTTTGTTTGTTTCATATGGAGAAGTGAGATTCTATTACTTATTGAAAGTGTCGAATAGATTTAATGAAAATAGAGTTTAAATCAATGATTACAAACTATTTATTGCTCATTACTAATTTAAATCTTTAACTTATTTTTATTGAAAAGTGGTTGTTTATAATTAATATAAATAATAGTACATTTCATTTATATTGGTATTTATGAAAATATAATTTTTTATACATACAAATTTTAAGACGCAGAATAGATAAAATATAATTCTTATAATATTTTTAAAATTTTAATAAAATATTGGAAGTATTTAGTATTTATTTCTTTATATATATTTTTATAATAATTTGATACGGTTATTAATAATATTAAATTTATTATTAATTAAAAAAATAATAATGATAGATTATGGATGGGGATCCAAATATCGAATGAAATATATATAGAAGAAAGATTATAGTGGTTAGTCCTTATCTCAATTGTGGTAATTGTTATAGAAATTTTAATGTCAATTGTGTTGAATTTATCTAAAGTATGTTAAAGGTTTAAGTTGATTGCATATTAACAAGGGGCAGTTCTTGTTGGCTGCTAATGTCTACCTCAATTGTATCAATTATTATAGAAATTGTAATGTCAATTGTATTGAGTTCACATCTAGAGATGGAATTTTTTGTAGTCTATGAAATGTAAGGTGATATTTTGAACAAGCAAATATAAACTGTAAAAAAATGTAATAAATAAAAATATCATTTTTTAGTCAATATTTTTCACATTTAAATAATAATGTTGAATCCATAATTGTCCATCAAAAATTGTAATAAAAATAAATTCAATAGTTTATTAAAAAAAAACATTTGTGAATGATTATTGGTTTAATTTGTGAAGATGTTTGACTCACAAAGAGCTTCCCAAAGAGCAATTCTTACTGCTAGCAAAACATGCAAAATAAATGATGAAATCAAAATTATACCATAAATGAATTTGATGGAATAAATCAAAACTTCGTTCTTAATATAAAATCATCCTCTAAAAAAATAACCAATTAAAAAATATTAATATTTAAATAATAATATTGAATAAACAATTATCTATATAAAAAAGTAATAAATATATTTCTAATATTTTATTTTTTTTTAAAAAAAACATTTAAATAATAAACAATTAACTATAAAAATTGATATAAAAAAGAAACATTATTATAAATAATAAAAATATAAAAATAACACTTTATTTAAATGAACAATAAAAATAATTTATAATTTAAAAATATTATAGATTACATGAAATATGCATGCCTATGTAGTACATTTGACTTATGTATGATTTTTTTTGGAGAATAATAAGATAACTAAACTTAATTGTAACAATATTAATATTTTGTTTCAATAGCTAAATTTATAATATCCTATGGAAATTGTAAGATCATATAGAGTATGAAAATGGAAATGATATCTGCCTTACAATACATGACTCCTCCATTTAAATTTTAAAGTATGATATAAAATAATTTGATTATAAAGTTCAGATTACTTTACATATTTAAAAAATAATAATTATCTTAAGATTTAAATTTAGAAAGTTTTATAATAAAAAATATAAAAAAATTGTGATAGATTTTTTTTTTTTTAAATTATGATTTTAATTAAAAATTATTTTACAATTTAAAAATATTATATAATAAAAAAATTATTTAAAAAAATAGAAGTTTATCAATATTTAAAATAATGTTAATTAGAAAACATAATTTTTTAAAATTAAATAATAAAATTTCAACCAATTATTAATAAATAAGTAAATAAAATAATTTTTTAATTTATTTTAAAAAATAATCCAAAATATTATATCTAAAATTATAATATTATCATAATATATTAAATTATACAATCTAATTAATTAAAATGAAAAAATTATTGTCATAACATGAACTAATAACTCTGCTTTAATTTCTGTTTAAGCTTTTCTTCTAATAAACTAAAATTATTGGAAAGGTGTCCATGATTTATAGAATCTCTTTTAGAAACGTGAAGATCATTGCTGTCTCGTCTCCATGTAATGTCAAAGATGGCTGGCGAGTTTCTGTCATTACCTAACATCAGACCGAATCCCTTAATTCATTATTGGATCCAAATTTTTCTTGGAAATAATTTTTTTTGGGTTGTACTCTAGTGATTGGTCCCGTTCTCATTGAATGCCCCACAAATTAGAAACTATTAATTGTGATGATTGCATCTTCAATGGTCAAAAACCAAAATCAACAGAAGTGCAATGGACACCAAAATCAACATAAGTGCAATGGACTTGTTTATGTGTGTGATTGCTATGCATTGGGTGCTATTTAACTATTATGTCAATTTTAGTACCTGGATTTTTATTTTAAATTTGGTTTTAAATTATTTTTTTGTTTTTATATCAAAACCATTTTTATAGTTTAAATAGGTTTTAAAATTGTTCATTTAAAGATATTAGGCATACTTACTTTTTTTTTTAATTTATTTTTTAGTTGTTGGAAGTTGGCATGCATAAAGTTTTGTCAAATTTTGAATTCAAGTTATTTATAAATATAATAATAATTTAAGTTCATTTTATCATCAAACTTTTAGTATTTTTTAGTTAGCATTTTATTGTGGAGTAGTCTTGGAGTACTTGTTAAGTTATTTATGTTATGTAATTTCTATTTATTGACATCTATGTTATATTTGTGAATTCTAAAGATAATAAGGCTAGTTAGTTCACACTAGCCACCCAAACCTTAATACAAGTAAAAACAAACTCCTAATTCACTATTAGATTACAAATTGTTGATCTTAGAAATACAAATGTTGAAGTGTACTAATTACGAGAAAGAGGTGTGTAGACGCTAGTTTTATATACCCTTGTGTATTAACGTGGTGCGTCATTTCATTATCATGTTATTTCTAACATAATGCCCCCCATTCGTAGTTATTTGAAATAATTACATTCACCTCACCCATTTACCTTTACCACATAGGTTAATTAAACATAATTACTAGATTTAAATAGTAATTAACCCCTTTTTTTAACCATTTCTAACCATAAAATCTTAAAAAAAAATAAAAACAAAACCTATTCAATCTCCCAACAACCCTTCCAACAACTCACCCTCGTCAAAAACCCGTGCAAAGAACTTAATGTTACATTCACTTAGTTTGGCATGCCAACTTTTGACCAAATTGGGCTAATCGACATCGATCTTCTGTGATCGACATCGATTCTCCTAGATCAACATCGATCCATATATACACATCAAACCTCCATGGCTCGAGAGGGATGGTGACTGTACTTTTGGACTTTGACACTCTATCAAAATCTCATTGCAACTTGTGTACGAACGTTGTCAATATCCTGCTATCTTGTAGAACCTCTATTTGAGTGATTATCAAAGGATTTTAAAGGTTCTTTAACTCATCTTGCCAAGTTTGTTTTCAGTCATAAAGGTTAGTATTGCACTTTAATTTATTCACATTTCAAATCTACAGTCTTCTGTGTCTGTCTATCATTGTTTTACATTTGATTTTAATTATTTTATCAATAATACAAGCTGTTACTAAAGTTTGTTTTCAGAGTTTAGCATTTTACACAGAATCGACATCGATCTATCTGAATCGACATCGATCCATCTGAATCGACATCGATCCTGCATGATCGTCATCGATCCCTGCTAAACTTTGAAAACATTCTTGTAATCTATTTTCATAATATTCTCAGTCTTTAAAACCTATCAAAACTTGCATGCTATTTTCTGAAAACCTGTCTTTTACATGTAGATGACTATGCCTGGATTATCACATGATATTGTTAGCATATTTGATGTTCCCATTGTTTAGCAACTATTTTTCATTAAGCAAAGTGATATTGCATTTGAATTAGGTCTTTGTACAGTAGTTTTCACACCTAATCAAGAAAGTATTAATGAAAAATTGGTTGTAATTCAAGAAGACATTGATATTGTTACTAAATTTTGAGATAATTACTTTGATCATATTAATCTTGTTATAGATTAGATATCTTTGGCATTGGTTATTTATATCTTATCCATATATATCTTTGTAATTTCAAGTTTATTTGTAAACTTGAATGTTAAACGTGGGCTGACATCCAAGATTGGTTTCTTACCAGGTAGCCCACTCATCTTTCTATTAATCCATTTTTTGTGAGTTAGTGTGATATGCAGATCATTCCTCCCTAGCCAAAGAGGAGTTCCCATAAATCTTGATCAACGGTGTGCAACCAACCTTCATCTCCAGGTAATCTTCAAAACCTTGCATTTACTTTGTTTTTAGTAGTTAATTAGATCACATTGAAAAAGCAAAAAAAAAATACTAAAACATTTTGCACATTTGGTGGGACCTCGGTCTCATCTTTTGTTTTAAAATTCAAAAATTCTTGAATTTGCTCTCTTTCCCTTTCTTTGTGTGAATTCATCCAAAGAACATTAAATTTGTATTTTTTCCTTTTAAGGTTAAAATACATTGCATCCATCTTTCCTGCTTATGTTCTTTCACATAGAATAATCTAGGCAGCAATGTATTGCAATCATCACTTTATCCACACACAAACCAAATCACTGTCATAAAATAACACATTCATGGTGATCCCACTTGGATTTCATCACCAAGGGGAGGACCAACTCAATTCTCTGGCTAAGTATAATCTCTGGATCATCGGTATATATTGGCCAAGCACCCGCACTGGCTATGAGATTGTGATGTGAGGGCCAACTCAATTCTCTGGCTGAGTATAATCTCTGGATCATCGGTATATATTGGCCAAGCACCCACACTGGCTATGAGATTGTGATGTGAGGGGAGCAAGCCCCAAGTATCAAGCCATGTATCAGTACCAATATAGATTTCCTTTGAGCATCAAAACAAAATACTTGAAACCATCCTTAGATTAACATTTTTTAGAACCCTCATTATTCTTTTTCTTTATTTCTTCTCACATCTTAAAATTCAAAAAAAAAAAAGATAAAAACTTTTTAGAATGACTTTAGTTTGTGTATCTTTCATCCACAATTAAAAGCAAGATAATTCAAAAAGAAATTATTGTTCTATTTTTCTTTTTCTTTTTCTTTTTTGTCTCATGGTTTTGACTAGGCAACAACCAAAGAAAGAATTTGAGGAGGGTGTCACATCCTCTTCTATGGAACATACACCTAGTCTCTTCTCTACCCCTGAATCCTATGTTCCCACAGTTTTATTCTCAAGGAGATCCTTCCTTTACAGAAATATTGGATAATAACCCCATTGCTCTCAATTCCTATCTTAATAGTCGAGCAATACGTATTTTTCCTTCCCCCCATACCCAAGATTCTCGATATATATACGAGATGACTTTCAAGGGAACTGAGAAAACCAAAGAATTTACCATGACCATGGTATCCTTTACCACTGAAACTCTTCCATCCGGTTCTAATACCTAGGTGATGCAACCTTTAGAAAACCAACCACCCATAGTATCTACCAATTCTCCACCCCCATTACTTAGACTCAAAATACTTATACCACTCAGCCTATATCCACTATTCCTCTTCAAACATTAGTAGTATTAATCCCTGTAAGTCTCCCACCCATTAGAATGACTCTAGCATATAGTTCTCAATCTCTACCACACACACAACAAATCCTTTACAAACAATAAATCCTCTAACACAACCTCCCCAATAGTATGTCTCCTCAGCTACCCAATATATGGCTTCATCACAACCATTGGTAACCACTTACTTCTAATATTCTGTGTAGTAGAATATTTTGTTACAAATCCCACAATACGTGGCAACATCCCAACCCATTATGTCCACTGTAGTTGGATACTCTTCTTCACAACCCTTATCTACTCCCATGCCAAATTATCAACTCTTCAACAAGGTATCTCAGGGAACGTGCCTCAGAATAACACCTAAGCATACCTCATAAACATCCTTATGAATAGGATGGTTGGAAGCCTCCACCTTTAGACACAATAATATGCTCACATATGAGCAAATCTATAATGATCCTATCCACCCATCTGTTCCTATCCCACCATATCCCTCACAATGGGAACTTCCTAAGTTTACTAAGTTTTAAAATAAGGAAGATCCCCAACAACATCTTAGAGCTTTTCGACATGCATGTTACCTTATAGCACATGATAATACATTATTACTTAGGAAATTTTCCATGTCATTAGCAAGGGTGGCATTAGATTGGTACAGCTCCATTCCTCATCATTCACTATTTTCCTTTGGGCAATTAGCCCAAATTTTCTTAGAACACTTCTCGATCAACATTGCTTAGAAAGTGACTATCACAGATTTATATGCCATTCAATAATTTGAAGATGAATCTATATTAGATTTTGTGGCTCATTGGTGTAGCCTAATCAACCAGTTAACATTTTCCTTACCACAACCTGAATCAATTAAATTGTTTTCACGCTCTTTTGCAAAACATATCTCATCCATGTTACAATTTCAAACTTTTAAGACTTTCGATGAAGCCTTTACCATGTCATGAAAACTCAAAATTTATGGCATTGAAGAGGGAAAAGTTAAATTACATAATAAAAACTTCAAACATGATCCATCGAAAAGCAATAAAAATAATCCTAAACCAAAAAGGGAAGCAAATGCTATTATTCTAAAAACCTCTTCCCCTCCAACACCCAATCAATCAGGATCATCCACTTCACAAACACAACCACCTAGGGACCTTACTCATTTCTCCCCTAAGAAATATACCCTTTTAAGAGAACCTTACCCTTATGTATTGGATAAACTCCTACAAGTAAACATTATTGAGCTCCCTTTGATTAAACTAGTTGATGATATGCATCCTAAACCCACTTGGTATAAAGAGGATGACTTTTTTGCCTATCATAAGGTAATAAGACATGATATATAAAGATACCAATCCTTTAAACGGTTGGTACAAGGCCTCATTGACAAGGGGGACCTCCATTTGAACAATCTAAATGCTCCTCCTAATCAGTCTTTAGATATTTTTAGAGAGCCATTTCTAAACCATCCATTTACATCAAATATAGTCCAAGCCAAACTTGGAGAAACACAAAATCAGGCTATGCATATGATTGATACAATCTATGACCAATTATTTTCTAAAGAAACTCCAGAGCAATTGCCAATCTTGGATCTCCTCACAGGAGATGATTTTGATGTAAGTCAACCTAAAATTATCGAGACAACTCCCAAAACCTCTGTAGAACTCTTGAATCTCATTACATGGGATCATTCACGTGAACCTTCCCCTTCATCTTCTTGCATTGAATCTCTTAAATAGGAAAATGAAACTCCTCCTCGAGATGTCATAGATAAATGTCTTGAAACTTCTAGAGTCAAACATTCCACCCCTTTGGTCCCTAAAAAACCTATTCGTAATATGCACCAAGATCATAATATAATAGGATCATATCAATTCACTTGGTACCAAGACCCATTGAAATTATCCTCTATCACAACACCTCCTTATCCCAAAACTACTAAAGGAAAGGGTAAAGCTCCTATCATCGATAGTTGGGACAATTATCTTGGTATTCCATCAAAGAAAGCCTTAGCTCATCCTCAAGTTAAATTTGATTTTTTTCAAACATCAAAAGACAAAAACTTTAGTCTAAATACCCCCTCTTTTTTTAACACATGAAAGAACAAAGGGCCAACCCCTTTTGTATCATCTCCATCATCTATTTTAGGTCCCCATCTGTCTTTTGTCTCTGTCATAGGTTATTCCATTTAAACACATGGGAAAATGCAAAGTTTCCCTCCATTATTAGTCACACCTATATCCCGGTATCCACCATATTTTTCTAAAATCCCATTTTAAAAAAAGGTGCCTAAGGTCATCCCTACTATAAAATCTAAACGTCAAAACCAAACAACCAATACTTTGCCAAAAAAGATTGCATAGCCTACCATAAAACCACAACATGACCCTTTGAAAGGATCTTATGTTGTAATCTTAAAACAATTATTAGATACATCCCTCATTACACTACCACCTATATGGTCCATTAATCTTCACCCTAAAAGACATGCCTGGTATAAAAATTGGGAAATATGTGCATATCATAGAGTACCTGGACATGATATAGAAAATTGTAAAACCCTCAAGTCTATAATCCAACAATAGTCCAGGATGATGATCTAAATGATAATAATCCTAAGTAAAAGGTCACTATTCCATCCATTCCACCTACCCATAATCTTGCTAGTCCTATAAGCGATAAAGATTCAATAGTTTCTTTGGACTCTCCATTATCACACATTGATGTTGTCCATGTAGACACCCGCTCTCAAAATCATAATCCTAACAAAGCCAAAGTTTCAATTACATATGCCTCTACCCATAATACACCTAAACCATCTATACAAAAGCCTAAAGTCTCTATTACAGGAACTACCCTGATTGAAGCTAAGGAGTTGGTACAAATCTCCATATTAAAACAACTCCATCAAACACTAGTAAAAATGTCATTGTATGAACTTATCAAAAAATCTCCACAGCATCGACAAGCGATGATAGAAGCACTCCAGGCTATTGAGGTCTAGCCAAATGAGCTTTAACTATTGCCAGAATTTATAGGGGCCTTCCAAATGGTGTTGGTTGTTAGTTTCACTGATTCCAAGGTCACTCTTTTATCACCTGAAGATAAAAATCCCCCACTTTTCATCACAACTCAAATAAATCAAGCTCAAATTAACAGATTTATGATTGATAATGGGGCCAATATTAATATTATTTATTCACACATTTTCCAATAGTTACAACTACCAGAAACCATTGTTTCCTAATCCTTAATAATTCTCTACATGTTTAATGACACGGTAGCACCCACAATAGGAATGATTGTCCTCCCCATTTGCATTGGTTCTCGCACCCTCCATGAACTCTTTTATGTAATAGAGGGGACTTTTCAATATAATATTTTATTAGGATGTATGTGGATATGTGTGATGTGATGTGTCCCCTCTATAGTCCATCGATGCCTTAAGTATGAACATGAAGGCCATGTACACATCATCCATGTTGATATTCATCCCTTAAAATCATGCAAATTCACTTTTTGACCAAACAATATCATAATACCCTCGCCTAACACAATCCCATCTTCATCTTCTAATCAAGTCCCAACTAGCACAACTATTTTTGCTTCAAAACTACTAGCTTAGGAGTCCATTGATTCCACGATGTAACATATTTTAATGGGAAAATACCAGTTATTAACCCTTAATGCATTAACCACTTTTAGGGAATACGGTCATCCTGACAAACAACCCATGTATTCACCTAGCTTAGATGAGCTCATCCCATTTGGGCCACCTTTCTTACGTACTCACTTAATATATGGTGAAATCAATCAAACTACCCCAGGGCCTGAAAATGGCACCCATGCTAAACCCTTCACATCTAATTTCTCAATAAACCTTAGTTCACACAAACCTACCTTTATCTTTGTGCCTAGAAAGGCTTCAACATGAGTAGATATCAGCAGGGTCCCCATTACGTCACATTAGGAGATTTCAAAAAAACACATGAAAAGCATGGATTAGGCTTTGAAAAAGATTATAAATCTTCTCCTGAACCCATTCTTCTATCATTCTTGGAAGAAGAAGTGCAATCTTCATCATCCAATACCTCTTCCTTGACTAGTGACACTATATCCATACCTTCTGACTTTTTTATAGTCAATTTAATCTCTATAGAACCCTTCATCTTTCACCATGGTAGCAAGACCTGGACCATCCGTTTAGCACATCCTAACTTAATATGACCTAATACACCAACTATCCCTATTCTTCAGTGTTAAGATGATGAGTCAATCTTGACTCATTTGGGTCCTAAAAACTCTTATTTATGAAATTCTCTTCCATCCAAAACATTTAGCTTATTAAATGAAGCCATTGCTAATATTAATATTGGGTCTCAAGAGACCCTAAGAATTATTAAAATTAGGAAAGCCTTAACTCCTCAAGAAAACCAAGATTTTACTACTTTTTAATCAGACCGTAGTAAGGCCTTTGCCTGGTCTTATAGTGATATGCTTGGTATTGACCCTACAATCATTATCCATAATATCATCACTTTCCCTGATGATAAGCTGGTAAAACAAAAGCTCTGTAAAATGTATCCTTGCATTGCACTCCTAGTAAAAGAGGAACTGCAATGCCTCTTATCTTCTAACTTTATTCAACCCATTGATTATCCTCAATGGGTGTCCAACATCATTCCAGTCACTAAGCCTATAGGGGGACTTCATATCTGTACTGACTTTCATGATTTAAATCTTGCATGTTCAAAAGATGATTTCCCTCTCCCTAACAATGACCAATTAGTGGACCTAACAACTGGTCATGAAATGTTACCCATTATGAATGGTTTTTTTGGTTACAATCAAATACTTATTGCACTAGAAGATAAACATAAAACTGCATTCATTACTCCTTAGGGGACCTTCTTCTACCATGTTATGCCCTTCAGCCTAAAGAATACAAGAGCCACTTATCAACAGGCCATGACTTATATATTTCATGACATAATCCAAAAAATCATTGAAGACTTTGTAGATGACCTCTTTGGGAAGTCAAAATTATGTAAAGATCACCTATCCGTACTAAAGGTTATCTTTGATCATTTGCTCCAGTATCACGTGCATCTAAATTCAAAAAAGTGTTTTTTTGGTGTCTTGATGGGTAAACTCTTGGGTTTTATTGTTTCTATTTGTGGAATAGAATTCGATCCCATGAAAATCAAGGCTATTTTAGAAATGCCTCCTCCATCCAACCTTAAGCAACTATGTATTTTACAAGGCAAGCTCCAGTCTATTTATCATTTTATATCCCAGCTCTTCAATTGGTGTCAACCTTTCCACCATTTATTAAAGAAGGATAGTCACTTTGTATGAGATTTAATTGTCAAGAAGCCTTTAACTCAATCAAAGACTATCTTCTATCACCTCCAGTCCTCACTCCACCTAAGGAGGGGCAAGCTTTATTCCTTTATATATCAACTACTGACCATGGTCTAGGTGTTATGCTTGCCCATCGAGATGAGCATCACAAAGAACAAGTTATTTATTAAATAAGGCATACCCTTGTAGAATATGAAACACGTTATCTATATACTAAAAAACTTTGCCTAGCATTGATCCTTGTAGCCTCTAAGCTTCATCATTACCTACTTAACCACAAGATGTACGTAATTATGACTACTAACCCCCTTAAGTTCATGCATTCTAAGCCTTATCAAAATCAGTGAATGGCCAGATGTATCATGCTTCTAGCTGAGTTTGATCTAAAATTTCTCCATCAAAATTCTGTTAAAGGATAGATTAATGTTGATCAGTTGGTCGAAGCACCTCTTAGTGACAACTGACCAATCAATTGTGAATTTCCTAATGAATCTATTACATCCAATTCCCAATTAGTCCCAAAATATCAAATGACTCTATTGTTTGATGGGTCCAAATGTGAACAGGGAGGCGGTGCAAAAATTATATTAAAACCCTCCTCAAAGCATTCTTATGTCTTTATATTTTAAATTAGACTTTGATTTCACCAATAAAATGGTGAATAATTGATCATAGGCCTCCCAATTACCCTTGCATTAAGAGTTATATCCCTTAATATCTATGGCAATTCTCAACTGGTAGTCAATCAGATTACTGGTGTATATCAATGCAAGAATGATATCCTCGAAAGATATAAGACCTTGGTTGATCAACACTTATCCACTTTTAAATGTTATGCCATCTAAACTACTCCTAGATCAACTAATAAGTTCGTTGATACTATGGCATCTCTTGCCTCTTTTATCCCATCCTCATCCTAGGATTCCAAGCTATTTTTCCTTATCCATCGAGTTAACCAACCTTCTTACATGAGAACCGATCTTCCATCTATCAATAATATTGAAGAAAATCTAGAGGAGCCATGGTATGCACAAATATTTACTTATTTATCTATAGGACTATCTCCTCCCCATATATCCAAGGGTGTCAGGCGTGTCTTTCAACAGAAATCTACTTGTTATACTATACTAGGGGGTGTTCTCTATAAGCATGGTTTCGATGGCATTCTTCTTCACTGTCTCCAAAAGTATGAAGCTACCTAAGCTATCCAAGAAGTACATAATGGGTCATGCGTTGGACACTTTAATGGTCGTGCTATCGCTAAAAAAATCTTACGTCTAATATATTATTGGCCAAATCAGAATCAAGATTGTTACACATATGTTAAGAAGTGTGTAAAATGTTAGCATCATTCAAACTTATCCTATTTCCCTAGTAAATCTTTGTAGGCAGCAAGGAACTTCTGGCCATTCTCCCAATGGGGGCTCGATCTTATAAGGCAAATCAACCCTAAGTCTTTTCAGTGTCACAATTTCATCATTACTGCTATATAATACTTCACCAAGTGGGTAAAAGCTATGTCACTTATCTCAACCAAGGCAGAAAATATTGTGGAGTTTATCCACCATCACATTATTTGTTATTTTGGAATTCCATGTAAAATAATAATATATAATGGAAAATATTTCAAGAATAAGAAAGTCCAAGCACTATGTGATTCATTTAAAATCAAATTAAGTTTTTCCTTGCCTTACTATCCTGAGGTCAATGGTCAATTAGAAACATCTAATAAAACCCTAGTCAAAATCCTAACCAAAGTTATCAATGAAGCTAGGAAATATTGGCATCTTCGCATCCCTTTCGCCTTATGGTCATATCAAACTAGTATTTGAACCCCTATAGGTGATACTCCTTTTTCCTTAGTCTATGGTACGGAAGTTGTACTTCCTCTGTAATTTCAAATTCCCTCTCTTCATGTCTCTCTTAAAGACATCATTTCTGATGAGTATTTTCATCAAGAACATTTATCCTAGCTTGAACTCTTAGATAAACATCATGCAACATCCCTTGATCACCTTCGTATATATCAAGAATGACTAAAAAAAGCATATAATTAACATGTAAGAGAATGAGAATTTAATATTGGAGACCTTATACTTAAAGAAAATTAACATGTCACTAATATGGAATGACGTAAAAAGGGTAAATTTGTTCCTAATTGTCTTGGACCATACATCATAACCCATAAATATGGATCATGGGCATATCGTTTGGCTTCTCTTGATGGTAAAACAGAACAAAAACCTCTTAATGCATTGCATTTGCATCTTTTCTATAGTTAATAGATCCTGGATCATATTTATTATCTTATCTTACATACTATCATATCCCCTTATCCCAAAATACCAAATAATGATATAAGAGTTATGTGGTTATCCAGTAGTCACTATAACCTTAGCCTTGAATATATATACCTCGGCTCTATACATAACATTCTCTCATGGATAAGTTTCACCTAAATGGGAGAAACCCCATATCATTATTTCCCTTATTTAAAAAAAAAAACCATTAATTTCCCAAGATAACACCATCATCTCATGTCTTGAATTCATGGAAACTATTCTAATGTATCTTTTTATGTCAAACCTTGCATTATTATCTTTGGGATCCAGAATCAAGTAAGTGGTGAAAATCAAAAGTGTCAAAATGGGCTAAATAAAAATAGACTGATCCCTCGAAGGATAGTTGTAATCAAATATAACGGCAAACAACAGATTGATCCCTTGAAAGATAGTTGTAATCAAATATAACAACCAATAACAAACTGATCCCTCGAAAGATAGCTATGCAAAATCCTCTAAATGTAGACCACTCCCTTGAAGGATGGCTACCAAGTAGGAAACTTCCCATATTGATTAGTTTTCAAAATTATGCCATTTAAAAGCCTTAAAAAATAATATATCAATAAAATAAATTATCAAAAGTAATATCCCAAAAAAATTTCCCATATTGATCAGTTTTCAAATTGTAGGCTTCCCATATTGATCAGTCTACTCATATAAAAATGATCCCTAAAAGATAAATATTGATTTTGAAATGTGGTGTGAAGAAGGTTATCTCTAAAGTAATCCATCCCCCATCCCACCAAAAACATATAATCCTAATAAATGACCAAGGTCGAAGTTATAACTAACCTAGATCACGTCAAACTATATTATCATCTAGCTAAGGATGCATAGGCCATGTGTATGAGAGATTCTCTTTTTGGTTATGGTCCAAGTCAATGAAGTGCAAATCCATAATTTATAAACACTAAAATCCATAAATCCATCACAATAAAGAATTAAAAGCTATTTATAATCCATAATCATCATTAAACGTAAATCCAGAATCCATAATTTATTTATATTCAATCATCTAAAAACCATAAACATCTAAAAAGGTTAATAATGATCTATATCAAAAAAACTAGCATAATCCATAATCATAATCCATTAGTAAAAGCTCATCTCATGATATAACATGTCAAATCTATAATCCATCACATCACATCATCAATAAAAACATAACATATCCATAACCATCAATAAATCTATAAACAAACACACATGATCCACCCATAAACATAAGCTATATATATAAAATACAAATGTAAACTCAATCTTGCTGAGGTGAATGCTATCACCTCCCTCATCATCTCCTCCTTGACTCATTGTACTCCCTCTACTAGTAGACCCCCCAAGAGTCCTCCATGATCTGATGTGGCTAGCCACATTTAAAGTAAACTGATCTACATCTAGTAGTTGTTTCTATACTATCCTCTCATAATATGACATCTTAGCAAGCAAATACCTATATCTATGGAGTGGTACCATATCTAGCGGCACAACACTAGATCCTATAATATATGAAGCTGGTCTCTCTACCAAAGTAGTCCTCATCTACTCTAGCTCTGATTGATACCTATCTCATTCCTGTATGGCCTGGTCATGTTGACCTCTCATGCTATCTAGATCACCCTGTAATGTGGAAATATGATCCTATAATGTATCATGGGCTATCTATACCTCATGTAGCTCAACCCTCAATGTATCCCTCTCTACAATAATTGTAGCTATATCTATATGCTCATGGGTGGGGGCATCCTATAGTGGTACATCCTTCATGTGTGCATCAGGGACCTCTTTCTCCTCCATGTGTGCATTTGGGGCATCCTGCTCAGCCTCTCTCACCTCCTTAATAACCACCTTCTATCATGGTCTCACTATTCTCTCCTATCTCCTCGTTATCTCAAATGCAAACCAAATTGCATAATCATCTATATACCTAACATCATCTAAATTGGTAGTCATGGGCTCCTCATGTGGCCACATAAAAATAACTAAAGTGTCAGGTGCAGGCCAGTCAAGCTCTGTATCATCCCACCTACATAAGCATGGGGATAATGGAATATCTTGTAATAAACCAAACTATCAATGGACCCTATCAAAATATAATAACTCGTGATGCTCTAGTCATCATCCATGTACCCATAACTCTCAGGCAGTATCCCCTGTCTCCATAGTTAAACCAATGTTGGGAAATATACATACAGCTTTCAGATAATGTCCCCTATCTATAAGTCATTGAAAACCTATCTATAATACGCTAGATCACATACTAACCTATCTATATATGGAATCACTAGGTCTTCCTTCCATCGAAGGAAGCCTACACTGTAAACTATGTCTCCAAAACTAGTTCATGGGGTCCCTATGGGGCAAATCACATGAATGTACTCATATGCTCAATAATGTAATACAAATGTGATATCAAGCCTTGATCAGTGCTTAGTATGCCAGCTCCACAACTCCCTGTATATCTGCCCCAATAGTGTGGGTGCCCAAGCAAAAATAGTTTGAAACTCCACCATGTCTGCTATAACACTAGTATTACTCCATGGTAGTCATCCTCCCCTAGAATTAGGTAGTACATAGTAGGTTAGTGTCAGAATCATCATCATCGACACTAATCTCTCCACAAGATCTTGGTCATCTAATGGTTGGAAGGAAAACCCCTAGCAAAGAATTTGATGTCTAATACATCCTCATCGTATAATCATGCCAGTGCCATCGCTCACCCAGCCTCATCAACAATATATAAAGGAGAACCTAAAATCGGTAGTCAAAGAATGTGATGGATGTCCTCTGTGGTGATCATCATCTCACCAGTCATTAACCAAAAAGTGTTGGTGGTATAATCCCACCACTCTAGTAATGCCACTATCATCTCGATATCCTGATGGAAATGATGATGATGGCAAATCCCTTTGAACCCAACTACCTCTAAATGAGCCCAGTACTCATCATCCATAACTCCCACAACTGATCCAATAATGGAGGGACCTTATCCCTCATTTTCAGTAGCTTTTATGCCTATCAAAAACATCTTTTTAGTTAAATAAAAGCCTAAGTTTTATGCTTTTTATTGATCCTTTAAGGATCAATGTTGATTTGACCCCAATCGATAAAGATCCTTATGGATTGTAGTTGATCCATTTAAAATACATCGATCTTAATGGATTGACGTCGATTCCTTCAACCAAAAAATATTCCTCCTATGTCGTACATTCATAAAATACAAAAAATATACCTATCTACCCCCCTTTTCCCCACAAATTTCCTAAAAAACAAAAATTTTATAAAAAACCAAAAAAAATAATAAATAAAGTAATAAATTTAGCCAAAAATACATAAACACCTACCTCATACTATAGTCATCGTCATCATCATCATCTGCTCCTGCTCGCCTCTATTATCTCTCACATCTACTTGCAAGATGACACACGTCAAATTTTGCTCTCATATTTTTATTCACGTTGATAGCTAAATGAGCCTTATGCCATATCAGATACCTATATATATCCTTTATCATGATCGATGTTGATTACTTTAATCAATGTCGATCCCCTGAATCGAAATCGATCCTTTGTAGATCGATGTCGATTATCTTGGCTTGTTGAAAATTTTGCACTTATAGACCATTTTACATGCTCCTCATTTTGCTCCCAAGCCCCATCTTGTTGTCTTTGATTCATCTATCTTGATATTATATTATATTACCTTTTAGATTTGAGGATTTCGACCCCTTGTTAGTTCCCTAATCTCCTTAAGGCATACCCCCTTTTTTTTGGTATCTTCCCTTTGTAAGATTTTGAGGGTATATTTTGTCTCGAGAACATTCATCTATAGGTAACACAAACACCATACGTAGACTAAATGTTATGGTCTGCCATCCCTATCTTTTGTTCTCTTGCTAGCCTTTACTTACACCCACCTATTTTAGTTGTGGCATTATGTTACTCGATTTGATCTTTGGGGAATTACTACTTGCATTAATTTTTATCTTGTTAAGTACAACCTTAGAACTTCCTTGATCCATCTACACTTCTGATTGTCCTTTTCTATCATCTACTTGTCTTTTTCCACTCACCCCATTGTGTTTCTACCTTCCATATTTTTTAAACCTATCATCCGTTCCATCTCACTTCTCAGTGCCCAATTTGAGGGGGAATACCTTCTCACAATAAACTTGGGCTAATCAGCATTGATCCTCCATGATCGATGTTGATTCTCCCAGATTGACATCAATCCATATATGCACATCAAACCTCCATGGATCGAGAGGGATGGTGACTGTGCTTTTGGACTTCAAAACTTTGTCAAAATCTCATTGCAACCTATGTATGGACATTGTCAATATCCTACTATCTTGTAGAACCTCTGTTTGAGTGATTGTCAAAGGATTTTGAAGGTTCTTTAACTCATCTTTCCAAGTTTGTTTTCAGCCATAAAGGTTAGTATTGCACTTTAATTTATTCACATTTCAAATCTACAGTCTTTTACATCTATTTATCACTATTTTACATTTGATTTTAATTATTTTATCAAAAATATAAGTTGTTATTATAGTCTATTTTTAGAGTTTAGCATTTTACATAGAATCGATGTCGATCCATTTGAATCGACATTGATCCTACAAGATCATCATTGATCCCTTCTAAACTTTTAAAACATTCTTGCAATCTATTTTCATAATATTCTCAGTCTTACAAACTTGTCAAACCCTACATTCTATTTTTTGAAAACCTATTTTTTACATGTAGATGACTCTGCCTAGACTACCACATGATATTTTTAGCATATTTGATGTTCCCATTGTTCAGAAACCATTTTTCAATTAACAAAGTGGCATTGCATTCAAATTAGGTCTTTGTATTGTGGTTTTCACACCTAGTCAGGAAAGCATTAATGAACAATTGGTTGTAATTCAAGAAGATGTTGATATTGCTACTGAATTCTATGACAATTACTTTAATCATATTAATCTTGTTATAGATTAGATATCTTTGGCATTGTCTATTTATATCTTATCCATATATATCTTTGTAATTTCATGTTTATTTATAAACTTGAATGTTAAATGTGGGCTGACATCTATTTAATGAAGCATATCACTTCTTGGGACTAGTTTCTTACCAGACAACCCACTCATCTTTCTATTGATCCATTTTTTGTGAGTTAGTTTGATTTGCAGGCAATTCTTTCCCAGCCAAAGAGGATTTCCCATAAAGCTTGATCAATGGTACACAACCGACCTTCATCTCCAGGTAATCTTCAAAACCTTGCATTTACTTTGTTTTTAGTAGCTAATTATACCATATTGAAAAAGTGAAATAAATACTAAAACAAGGTGAAAAAGTAGAAATAAATGAACAAATATATTAATTTCGTGTCAACTTGAGATGCACATTGCTATGTCTAGATTGTAGGTACAAAATAACAACACACAAACAAGATATAAACCTTGTATTCCATATTTTCTTACATGTTTTCTTGAGTAGTTAGTTACTCACTATATTTTATATGTTATATGATACTTAATTTGAGTTAGGCATATTTATTTGCACAATCTTACACCTCATAGAATTTAAGTTTTAAAGGATCCTTCATTGTGCATGTTATCAGATCTAAAATTATTATTTTTTTATTTAATTGTGTTTGTTCCCAAACCATAGTATTTTTCAGATTTTTTTTTTCAAATCATAGTGTGTTTGTTCTTACTTGGTGTATGTGTTTTCAAGTTTAATTTCAATTTATACCATCAGCATTTTAATAAAATTGAAATTCAACTCTAGAAGAGCTATTAAACACAGTAAAAAATATATAAATATTGTTAAAATACCCATGATTAGATATATACTAAACTTAAAAAAGAAAAAGAAATCTAAAACTAGAAATGTATCAATTTACAAAATAATAATGTGCTTGAACCTTTGAAAGTAGGTATGCATGTACAAAATGTTGTGGTTCTTTCTTTGAATGCAAATGATAATTATGTATCTTTGAACAATAATATGCTTCAAAATATATATTTAAATGATAATGTATAAAATGACTTTTAGATCATAATAGATTTTCAAATGGTCAATCCAATGGTAATGTTGATAGCAATAAACTTCTTATGTCTCAAAATACTTTGAATATATAAGTCAATCAATTGAACCCCTTAATGTCGAATTTAAGAAGTTCATGTTAGAAATTTAATGAAAAATTACAAATATGAAAATTAATTTTAAAAATAGTTACATGTAAACAATTGAAAATAATAAAGTTATTTTATAAACATATTCTAAACCTCTTATTTCTCAATCTATTTTATTCCTTATATTTTATTATTAACTTTTAATCCTTTCATTTCATAATCATCTTCCTATCCTTTTATTTCTAAATAACAATTAGATCTTTCAATACTTTCTATATTTACAATAATTCATGTCACCCTTCCACCTATCAATCTTAAATTGATTTAAATAAATATGTTTACACATTCCACTTCATTCAAATGAAAAGATTAAAATTCTCAACTTAAGATTTAAAATTCCACTTTCTTATGCTACTCTTTCTTTTCAAACGTCACTCATCCAAAATCTCATAATGACCACCATAATGCATGCTCTTCATAACATTTAAAATCAAATTAAATCACTTTCTAAAGGGTTATAAAAACCAAACTTATTAATAGAGTAATTGCCAATGATATTCTTTCAAATCATTCAATTCATGAAATGATTTCATATCCTCTTCCTCTGGGCTTTATTGCTTCAAAATTTGAATCATTTAATGGAAAAGGGGTTTTGTCACATTATATTATATATATATTTTTTTAGTTTATGTTTTGAATATGATGATATTATATTAAGATTTTTTTTTTAATTTAAAAAAATATGATTTTGATTAGTTTTGTGTTCTTCCATGTAAATCATTTATTATTTCATAATTATTATAAATGATTTTTTAGATCACTTTAAAATTAATATTATTATGAAAGTCATTTTTGATAAAAATAATTTAAATTAGACAAGAAATAAATGAACATATTATATAAATTTAAAAATATAATTATTAAAATAAATAATGAATCATTAATTAGTAAACTTCAATTATTATTATGTTTTGATAACTTATTTCCAATTATTAAATAGAAATTTATTTCTAATTCTTGCTTTTTTTTTAAAAGCTTTGAAATATTATTAAAGTAATGACATTCTTAAAACTATGAGAAATCGTACGAAATTTTACATCATCTTCTATAAACTTGGGTGATGAATGTATATTCATCAACGTGAGATAGGTGATCAAATATTCCCAAGAGGCTCCAAACATGACAAAACATCAGTAATAGTGATGATAGAGATAACAAGGAAGTGACACTTTCGACTTATGTAGCATTGTATGGCGCTGCAATGGAGGATGATATGTATCCAGTAGTTATAATATTTCTCAGTGTCAGGCAAATAATTTGATGTTCTTTGGAATTGAAAAAATGTCCAAGACCCACTCTGTATTTCCACAAAAAAACTAGGAAGTTGATGACAACAATCCATATTTAAGAAAAGTATCTTATATTTTGCAACAACAACCATTTATGTCCAACTAGAAGAGCTCAGAACTGATCATGTGCTCGCTGAGGGTAGGAGGGGGAGAAATTGAGTAAGAAGTTCAAAATTCTTCGATCAATAGTTTCACCTGTCATTAAGGTAACTATCTAATTCAATTCATATGAATCTTATTAATTAAATAGATAGTGCATTTCGATCCAAACACAAAACATAAAAAATCGAGGCTTCTGTATGTTGTAGAATCACTTTTTAGAAAATCAAATCTAAGACTTTTTATTGATATAAATTTTAAGTGTTATTTGGTTGTATGTTTTGTAGAACTGTGAATGATAGTTATAGTTTTTGGAATGAAAATGGATTTAGTAGGAAGATTTGAAATAACATTTTAAAAAAATATTTTGACACCAATAAATTTATAAGAATATTATTCATTATTATTCTGTGAATCAATTAAATTGAAGAATAAAATTTTATCTGTGAATGGTTCATTTTTATTATGGGGTTTCTTTATTTTGATATTTTTAATATAAATTTGGTTAAAAAAAAATTTAAATAAATTACGTTCAAAATCTATCAAATTGCAGTCCATTTGGATCACCACCCATAATCTATCAAATTCTAGTCATTTGGATCACCATCTATAATCCATAAATTACAGTGGATTCAAATCATCACCCATAATCCATAGATATAAAAATGATAAAATATATATTTTTAATCTAAAATTAGACAAAATTATTATTAAATGTTAACGCGATGATCCTTGACCAAAAAGGTTAATTGACACATGCAGAGAGAGCATGATGGCTCACCCCTAAACAATTGGAATGGTTCATTTTTATTGTTGGGTTGCTTTACCTGCTATTTTAAATAGAAATTTGGTTAAGAGAGTTCTTGGATAAATTGTGTGTAATTTTTTGTTCAATGTTTCAGATTAATTGTGTGTATTTTTTGACTCAATGTTTTGGATCATTATTTAAAATCTATCAATTTTTTCCATTTAAAATCTATCAAATTGCAGTTGATTTGGATCACCGTTCATAATCCATATATATATATATATATATATATATATATATATATATATATATATATAAAACTGATAAATTACAGTCGATTTGGATCACCACCTATAATTCATCAAATTACAATCGATTTAAATCACTACCTATGATCCATAAAATTACAGTCAATTTGAATCACCACCCATAATTTATCAAATTACAGTTTATTTAGATCACTGCTCATAATTCATAAATATAAACTAATAAAATATATACTGAATCATCATCCATAATTTATCAAATTACAATCGAGTTAGATCACCACCTATAATACATAAATATAAAACTGATAAAATATATATTTTCAATCTAAGACTGAACAAAATTATTATTAAATGTTAACACAATGATCCATGACCAGAAAGGTTAGATTACATATGCAGAGAGGCAACGATGTCTCATATACCTATATCATGTGAGTGTGGTACCGTGTGGCAGGCCTTGATCATTTATAGTTTTAAGGTCCCCACTTAAAGCACAAGAATATGCCATATGTGCTTACCATTTCTTCGAACGTTCTTTTCTCCATCTCCCTTTTAAGCCAAGTCTAGATTCAGCAAAAGAGACCTGTATTCATGTCATTTTCTAAAATGTAACCTTTATTGAAAGGTTGGAGGACATTCATTTTTCAAAATAATTTTTATTTAAAGGTTGGTTTTTTCTATATAAATTGATGTGTGATTGGTAAGTTTGTATTTAATTTGGAATATAAATTTTATAATATTTGGATTGTGTTTTGTTGATTTACATGGAGAAGTACGAATTTTTTAATAAAAATAAAACCCGAAATCAATAATTACAAATTGTTTGTTTATCATCATTAACTTAAATTTTTAGACTTACTTTCATTAAAAATTTGTCGTTTATAATTAATATAAATAATAACACAGTTATTGAAAGTGTATAACGATTCAATGAAAATAAAGCCCAAATTAATAATTACAAATAATTTATTTGTCAACACTATCTCAAATCCTTATACCCACTTTTATTAAAAAGTTATTCATAATTAATATAAACAATAATACATTTTATTTCTCTAAATATTTATGAAAAATATTTTTAAAATTTAAATAAAATATTAAATATAATTAATACTTATTTGATTATTAATCACGTTAAATTTATAATTATTTATAAAAATATTAATAATAGATATGAATGATGATCCAAATATTGAACGAAATATACACACAAAATAATTCAACTTCTAAACTTTTTTCCATACTTTTCTTCTACAAACTAAAATTGTTGGAAAGGTGTCCATGATTTATCAAATCTCTTTTAGAAACGTGAATATTTTTAAAATGAAATTTGTCAATCTCAAAATCCGGAAGGAAGTTAAAAATTGGACTCTAATAAACTTTTGAATAGATAGATTTGTCTTCGTGTATTCAATGTAATATTATATCACAATAATGATTATGACCTTCTAAGCTTAAAATTTTATTTTATATAAAGTTTAATATAACCCCACGTAATGATTGGCTATAGTGACATGTTTGAACAACGTTAACTACGTGTTTAGATTTAGTAGTTTTATATTGTCAAAGAATCTTTCCATGAGAATCCCCACTTTCTCAATGTGTGAAAGGTACAGCTAATAAAAAATTGCAGCTCAATGTGTGAAAGGTACATCGATAAGGAATCTTACATTGTTTTGTAATTATTTTCAACTATTAGTATAATGTAAATTTTATAAAAAATATATCTTTTTTTTAATTCAAGGTTTTTAATTGAGAAGCGTTTATATATTAATATAAAATAAGATATGGTACAACATTAATTATATGAGGGTCTAAGGTTTTTTGACGGAACGAATGGTAGCGACTGGAGGCAAGGAAGGGGCCGACCCGGGCGAGGGCTCTGGCAGCGCACGGTTGCTGCAGGAGGAGATCCGGCGGGGGAAGGAGCCGTTGGTTGCAAATGAACGCCCAAGGATTTCGAAAATCAATGGTTGCTTTCCACGGTCTCAGGATAGGCCTGTTTTGGTGATACCAATATATTCTGTTAAGGAAGATGTGGATTATTTGTCTGCTCATACCCTGATCTGCAAGTTTATGGGAATTCAAATCTCCCAGGGGGCCTTGGAAACCTGGTTACGCAGTACCTGGCAAGTAGATGGTGATATGGACATTATGTTGGCTGGAAACAGCTACTTTCTAGTAAATTTCTCCTCAGTTTCGGATAGAAATCAAATTTTTGAAGGTGGACCCTATTTCTTTGATAGAATTGGATTGTTCATCAAACCCTGGCACTCAGGCTTTAATTCTGCGGAAGATTTACCTACAAAAGTACCTGTGTGGGTCTGACTTTCGAGGTTACCCCTGGAGTTTTGGAGAGAGGATATTCTCCGTCAAATTGCTGCTCTGTTGGGTGCACCAATTGTTGTAGCGCACCAATCACTGGATAGAAAACTCATTTCCTATGCCCAAATTTGTGTAGAAATGGATATGAATAACCCGCTACCGGATACCATGGAAATTTGCCTGGGAGGCTCATCCTGGGTCCAACAAATTGATTATGAGGCCATACCCTTTCGATGCAGAATTTGTCATATTTATGGTCATCTGCATCGCCAATGCCCCCAGGCTAGGCGCTTCATAGGGATGGAGTCTAGCAGAGGCAAGGATTCAGGCCAGTTGGACAAAAGGGGATCATCCAAGCTTGGTTCAGATAAGGCAGCAAATGGGAAGCTTCATTCGAATGGGGATAATCCTCCTAGTGGTAAGTCAGATGCCAATGGGCCTGATAATGAAGGCTTCACCCTAGTAAGACAACGTGTGAAAGGTAGGGGGCAGAAGCGCAGGAACCAAGATAGACCCTTTGAGGGAGGGTTTAATCGCTTTGAAACCTTGGATTGCATGGCCATTGAGGATGGCATTCCCCCGGAGGAGCTGGCAGTACCCTTGGAGGGCGTGGAGATGGGCTCCCCCCACTGAACCCCAGGACATGATTATTCAAACAAATAAGCAGACAGAGGATGCGCCAGTGGAATGAGCATTGGCAGCCCTCTCAGAGCACCAGAATAATGAAACCAGTTGGGCTGATTTGGTAAAGGACAAGGATACACCCTGGAAAGACAAAGGTTCTTTGTCAGCTTTGGGTATTTTGCAGAGGCCACTCAAGAAAGCCTCTTTCACCACCCCGGCTAAAGCAGGGCGCAAGAAGGATCATGAGAAAATCCAACGAACAGGGGACTTATTGGTGGAATCAGGGGCGGTCAAGACCCTGGATGAACACTTCACTCAATCCACCCAATGATAGTCCTGTCATGGAATGTTAGGGGATTGCATAGTACCCCCAGACAAAAATCTATGTGGAAGTTGCTTAAAGAGCATTCTCCTGATATCATCTGCATTCAAGAGACCAAGCTCCCTGTTGAAGCTATGTTTAGTTGTTTGCCTAAGTTCTGGGCCCGGGCGCAATGCCAGTGTGTGGGAGCCATAGGAAGTGTAGGAGGACTAGCCATTTGCTGGGATCTGGTGAAGGTCACGCCACAACTGTGGGTGGCGAGTCTCTCGGTGCTTACTATGGTCGCTTCCTCTCCTGAGTGTGGGGAGCTGATCCTCGTCACAAATGTATATGCACCGAGAGATTTATCTGGGCAGCACAAGCTTTGGGACCATTTACGGTATGTACGAAGCTATTTTCCTTATTTGCCTTGGATAGTGAACAGGGACTTTAATGCTATCCTTAGCCTGGAGGAAAAAAGTGGAGGACTAGCACGCCTTGATCCTACGGCAGAGCTATTTAGACAGAATATTGACAGGATGCGCCTGGCAGATGTTAAACCCATTAATGGATGCTTCACCTGGAATAACAGAAGATCAGGTAAGGATGCTATTTCTGAGCGTTTAGATAGATTCTTAGTGTCTTGTTTTTGGCTTTCTAGTGCCTTTTCTTTGGCTTTCAAAATCGTGGATTGGCATGGGTCGGACCACTGGCCTATCAAGCTAACAACCAGGTACATCTCCGAGCCCAAGAAACCGCCTTTTAAATTTCAGCTTATGTGGCTTCGGGATCCCTCTCTTCATGACCTCATGACCAACTGGTGGAGGCAGGGAGGACCAGCTTATGGCACGACCATGTATTCTTTTGCTAAAAAACTCCAATTCGTGAAGCGAAAGCTACAGGACTGGAATAGAAACAACTTTGGAAATCTACATGTTATGAAGAATAAGGCGCAAGAAAGGCTGGATCTTATCACCAGACAAATTCTTGATTTTGGGTTGACAGAGGACCTGCATAAGGCTGAATTTTTGGCTCTGAATGACCTTTCAGAATGGGAACTCCGTGAAGAGATCTTTTGGAAGCAGAAGGTCCGTATTGACTGGCTACAAGAGGGAGACAGGAACACAACATTCTTCCACAAATCAGTCCAGGCTAGGCGTAACACAAATTTCATACCTTCTCTTGTGACTCCGGATGGGACCCGAGTTACTTCATCTCCTGATATTTCTGAGGAGGCCGTGAGATTTTATTCTGAGCTCCTATCTGGCACTTCTCTTACTGCTGATCTAGAGGAGAATGAGATCTTGGCTTGCATACCATCTCTCATTATGCCAGAAATGAATGATGCCTTATTGAGACCGATCGACAAGGAGGAAGTTGAACGTGTGGTTTTTAGCATGCATAGAGGAAAAGCCCCAGGCCCAGACGGGTTTTCGGCTGAATTTTTTCAAGAGTTTTGGAGCATTATCAGCCACGACTTAATGGAAGTTGTGCAGGAGTCTCTCCTCAACAAAGAAATGCTTAGAGCATTTAATGCTACATTCCTGATGCTCATTCCGAAGGACAAACAGGTCAATCAGTTGAACCAGTTCAGGCCCATAGCACTTTGTAACATGGTCTACAAAATTATTACTAAACTCATTGTTGAACGCCTGAAATTTTGGCTCCCCATGATCATTTCTAAAGAACAAGGGGGCTTTGTTGCAGGAAGGCAAATCCTGGATGGAGTGGTGATTGCTTCTGAAGCAATACACTCTATGTCCAATTCTCAAGAGAGGGCTATGTTCATCAAGCTGGATCTGGCGAAAGCTTACGATAGGGTTGATTGGAGATTTTTGAGGCATATTCTTCTGGCATTTGGCTTTGGGTAGGACTGGGTGAAATGGGTGTTTAGCTATGTTACTACGCCCTCTTATTCAGTCCTTATCAATGGGGCGCCGTCCAGACTGTTTGGCGCCTCTAGAGGACTCAGACAAGGTGATCTGATTTCCCCTTATTTGTTCATTATTCTTGCTGAGGGGCTGGGTCGCTTCATTAAGTTTTGGGCTTCACAAAATATAATTCAGGGATGGCAGTGGAGAAATGGGTTGACTACGATGACTCACCTCCAATTTGTGGATGACACTATCCTGGCTGGTAAAGCCCGGATTAAGGAGGCGAAAGCTTTCCGAAATACTTTGGATATCTATCTAGCAGCTTCTGGTCAGAAAATCAATGAACATAAATCCTCCATTTTTTTCTTTAATACTCCGGAGGCTATCCAACATAGGATTACTGCTATCCTTAGATTTCAGATCCAGACTCTCCCAGTCACCTATTTGGGGGTTCCTATTGTGGTCGGTAGGCAGCCCAGACTTTTTTGGCAGAATGTTCTGGATAGACTGAGACAGAGGGTCAACCATTGGACCCATCATTGGCTCACGACAGTAGGAAGGGTGACTCTTTTGCAATCCATGATTCAGGCATTGCCCATTTATTGAAGCATGGTCCAGGTTGCTCTGATGTATTTTTTAAAGGAATTTGATGCGCTTGCTCGGCAATTCCTGTGGAGTGGCAATCTTAGGAACTCGAAATGGAGTCTGGTTAGTTGGAACATTGTATGCCGGCCTAAAAAGGATGGGGGCTTGGGTTGAGATCAGCTATTTTGTCTAGTCAGGCTCTTGCGGCTAAATTGTATTGGCAGTGGTGCACTAGCCAATCCCAGCTTTGGGCTCGTATTCTATCATCAAAGTACTTTCTTGGGGTTAACCCGGCTGAGATTCTGAGAATGACTATGGAGGGTAGAGGTTCCATGGTGTGGAACACCCTCAAGCTTGGAGCACAGTTGGTGCAACCGAGTCTCTTTTGGGTCTGTAACAGAGGTTCTGAAGTGCTTTTTTGGGATGACTCTTGGAATGGAGCCCCTCCCCTTCGATCCTCCCATCCACAACTGCATCCTCTGAGGGAGGCCTTCATCAATGCTGGTTGGACTAAGGTGGAGCAGTACAAAGAAGCTTACAGTGTGGGGCCCTGTATTCTGTACAAATGGAAGAATGAGTCTGATTGGCCACAGGGAGGATCGGCAGAGATTAGACAAGATCTAACTCAGATACTTACTGGTAGAGCTTGCAGCGCCTTGATGGGGAATGACATTCTAGCTTGGGGAAGTGAAGCCAACGGTCAGTACACAGTCTCTTACGGATATCATGAACTTGTTAAGAATTGGGTCGGAGGAGTGGATTTTGTATGGGGTAAGCTAATTTGGAATGTTGCCTCTTGGCCGAAACGCAATTTTTTCATTTGGACGCTCTTCTACAACCGGTGCCTGACTTGGGATAATTTATGTAAAAGAGGTTATTACGGTCCTTCTATTTGTTTCCTCTACCGCAGAAGTGAGGAAAATGGAGCGCACCTTTTCTTTCACTGCTCTTTCACTAAGGGATTATGGCATCTATGGTGGGAAGCACGGGAAAGCCCATGCTGGCATGTTTCTTCCTTAGCTGACTTCTGGCAGCGTCTGGGTCGACCTCCCTCTAAGGCACCTATACTGCAAACAGCATGGATTATTGGTCTGATTTTTATACTCTGGAATATCTGGATGGAACGAAATGGAAGAATTTTTTGGGATACCTGTGGAGATATCAGAAAGGTGTGGTTGAAAATTCTCAATGCATTACAGGAAACACTCTTAGTCAATTGTGGTAAAGTGGCAGAGTTAGATCCTGCTGCAACCAAAATCCTCAAGCGCCTATCCCCTGTTTTGGCTGGTGCCGACTCCCTTCCTCGCCCTCCACGTCCCACACCTAGGACGAAGCAACAGGCGCGGCCGATTAGTCGACTAGGGCGTTGGACGTTGCCTGAGCAGGGGCATATTAAAGTCAATGTTGATGGTTCGTCAAGAGGCAATCCCGAGCCTGCGGGGATTGGCAGACTGGGCAGAGATAGCAGTGGTGCGATTAGGTTCTTATTCTCCATTTACAAAGGCCATTTTATCAATAATTTGATGGAGGCGATGGCAATCCTGGAAGCGGTCCAATTCTGTTGTAGACAGTCTTTTCTTAGTGTTATTTGTGAGTCTGACTCGCAGATGATTATTAACCTGGTGAATAATGGTAGCATTGATGGTGTTGATTGGCAGCTGGCCTCGGTTATTAAACAGATCCGTCAAATGAGTGTGTCCTTTGAGTCTATCTCCTTTAAGCATATACCTCGTGAATGGAATGGGGTTGCAGATGGATTAGCCAAATGGGCCTCAGAGAATGGGCCGAATTGGTGTATTCAGGATCAGCAGATGATTTCGGGTGGTTTAACCCATGCTCTGGCTCAACTTCTTGAGTAGGACTTGGGCATGTAATTTCTTGGACTGCGTGTTCTTTCAATAAATTTTTACCCCTTTTAGTTGCAACATTAATTATATGAAAAAATGGGTGAAAAAGTCACACTTTATGAATAAAGTCACACTGAAGGTTTTAAAAACTCTTAAAAAAAGTCACAAAAAGTGATCACAAAATGACCACATTAAAAAATTACATCATCTTAATTGTCAGCGAAATAGAGAAACCAAAGTACATAGGCACATATAAAGTAAATCATGATTTTTTGTGGCTAGCCACATATAAAGTAAACCAAGCCACATCTAGTAGCTGTTTCTATACTATCCTCTCATAATATGACATCTTAGTAAGCAAATCCATGAATCTCTAGAGTGGTACCATATTTGGGGGTGCAACACTAGATCCTATAATATCTGGAGCTGGTCTCTCTACAAAAGTAGACCTCATTTGATCTAGCTCTGCTCGGTACCTTTTTCATTTCTATATGGCCTGGTCACACTGACCTCTCATGCTATCTAGATCACCCTGTAAGGTGGTAATCTAATCTTGTAATGTATCATGGGTTATTTGTACCTCCTGTAACTCAGCCCTCAATGTCTCCCTCTCTATAATAATTGTAGCTATATTTATATGCTTGTGGGTAGGGGCATCTTGTAGTGGTACATCCTCCATGTGTGCATCAGGGGCCTCCTACTCCTCCATGTGTGCATCTTGGGCATCCTGGTCAGCGTCTCTCACCTCCTCAATAACCACCTCCTGTCGTGGTCTCACTATTCTATCCTATATCCTCACTATCTCAAATGCAAACCAAACTGCATAATCATTCGTATACCTAGCATCATCCAAATCAGTAGTCATGGGCTCCTCTTGTGGCCCCATCAAAATAATTGAAGTGTCAGGTGCAAGCTAGTCATGCTCTGTATCATCCCACCTACACGAGCATCGAGTTAATGGAATATCTTGTAATAAACCAAACTATCAACAAACCTTGTCAAAATAGAATAACTCAAGATGCTCTGGTCATCATTCATGTACCCATAACTCTTGGGTAACATCCCATGTCTCCATCGCTGAACCAAGCCATGCTAAGAAATATACATACGGCCTTTAGATAATGTCCCCTATTTGTAAGTCACTAAAAACCTTTCTATAATATGCTAGATCATATACTACCGTATCTGTATATGGAATCACTAGGTCTTCCTTCCATCGAAGGAATCCTACACTGTAAACCATGTCTCCAAAACTAGTCCATGGGGTCCCTATGGGGTGGATCACACAAATGTGCTCATATGCCTAGCAATGTAATACAAACGTGATGTCAATCCTTGATCGATGCCCAGTATGCCATCTCCACAACTCCATGTATATCTACCCCAATAATGTGGGCACCTAAGCAAAAATAGTTTGGAACTCCACCATGTCTACTACAACATAGTAAAACTCCATGGTAGTCATCCTCCCATAAAATTAAGTAGCACATAGCAAGGTAGTGTCAACATCATCATCGTCAGCACTAGTCTCTCCATAGGATCTTGGTCATATAATGGTTGGAAGGTGAACCCCCAACAAATAATTTAATTTCTAATACATCCTCATCATATAATCATGCCAATGTCATCACTCACCCAGCCTCATTAACAATGTATACAGGATTGCCTAGAATCGATAATTGAAGAATACGATGGATGTCTTCTATACTGATCATCATCTCACCAGTCGGTAACCAAAAAGTGTTGGTGGTATAATCCCACTGCTCTAGTAACTCCACTATCATACCGATATCTCGATGGAATAATGATAATGCTGAATCCCTCTGAACCCAACTGCCTCTAAATGAACCTAGTCCCCATTTTCCATAAACTCCCATAACTACCCTAACAATAGAGGTACCTTATCCCTCATCATCATCAGCTCTGATGCCTATCAGAAACATCTTTTTAGTTAATTGAAATCCTAAGTTTTGTGTTTTCTATCAATCCTCTAAAGATAAATACTAATTTGACCCCAATCGACAAAGATCCTTATGGATCATAGTCGATCCATTTAAACTATGTCGATTCTAATGGATTGACATCGATTCCCTCAACCAAAAAACATTCGCCCTAGGCCGTATATTCCTAAAATAAGAAAAATCTACCTATCTAGCCCCCCCTTTCCCCCACAAATTTCCTAACAAACCAAATTTCTTATTGAAAACCAAAAATAATAATAAATAAAGTAATAAATTTAACCAAAAATACATAAACACCTACCTCGTACTATAGTCATCATCATCATCATCATCCACTCTTGCTCACCTCTATTATCTCTCACATTTGCTTGCAAGATAACACATGCTAAATTTTGCTCTCAAATTCTTATTCACATTGATAGCTAAATGAGCCTTATGCCATGCTAGATACCTATATATAGCCTTTCTCACGATCAACATCAATTACTTTAATCGATGTCGATCCTCTGAATTGATATCAATCCTTTGTAGATCGATGTGATTGTCTTGGCTTGTTGAAAATTTTGCACTTATAGACCATTTCACATGCTCCTAGTTTCGCTCTCAAACCCCATCTTGTTGCCTTTGCTTCATTTATCCCACTTTTATGTCATATTACCTGTTAGATTTGAGGATTTTGATCCCTTGTTAGTTCCCTAATCTCCTTAAAGCATACCACTTTTTTTGGTATCTTTCCCTTGTAAGATTCTGAGGATATATTTTGTCTCGAGAACATTCATCTATAGGTAACACAGACACCATACACACACTAGATGTTATGGTCCACCATTCCTATCTTTTATTCTCTTGCTAGCCTTTACTTGTGCCCACCTGTTTTAGCTATGGTATTTTGTTACTCAATTTGATCTTTGGGGCATTACTGCCTGCATTACTTTTTATCTTGTTAAGTGCAACCTTGGAACTTCTTTGAGCCATCTACAGTTTTGATTGTCCTTTGCTATCATCTACTTATCATTTTCCACTCACCCCATTGTGTTTTTACCTTCCATATTTTTTAAACTCATCATCCATTCCATCTCACTTCTCGGTACCTGATTTGAGGGGGAATACCTTCTCACAATAAACTTGGGGCATTAAACACCTTATAGTTTTTGTCTCGCAGCCCGCTATTACATACCACTCCATAAAAAGGGGTAAAATGTAGATGTTATTTTTATACACCCTTGTGTATTAATGTGTTGCATCATCACATTATCATGTTATTTCTAACATAATGTCCTCCATTTGTAATTATTTGAAATAATTACATTCACCTCACCCATTTACCTTTACCACATAGGTTAATTAAACTTAATTACTAGATTTAAATAGTAATTAACCTATTTTTTACCATTTCTAAACATAAAATCCTAAAAACAACTAAAAACAAAAGCTATTCAATCTCCCAACAACCTTTCCAACAAGTTACCCTCATCAAAAACCCGTGCAAACAACTTAATGTTATATTCACTGAGTTTAGCATGCAGTTCAAAATAATCCAAGCCAATTTTTGACCAAATTGGGTTAATCGACGGTGATCTTCCATGATCAACGTCGATTCTTTAGATTGACATCAATCCATATATACACAGAAAACCTATGTGGCTCAAGAGGGACGGTGACTGTGCTTTTGGACTTAAAAACTCTGTCAAAATCTCATTGTAACCTACGTATGGACATTGTCAATATCCTACTATCTTGTAGAACCTCTGTTTGAGTGATTATCAGAGGATTTTGAAGTTTTTAAACTCATATTTCCAAGTTTGTTTTCAGCCATAAAGGTTAGTATTGCACTTTAATTTATTCACATTTCAAATCCATAGTCTTCTGTGTATGTTTGTCACTATTTACATTTAAATTTAATTATTTTATCAATAATACAAGTTGTTATTATAGTCTATTTTTAGAGTTTAGCATTTCACACATAATCGATGTCGATCCATCTGAATCGACGTCAATCCTGTAGGATCATCATTGATCCCTGCTAAACTTTCAAAACATTCTTGCAATCTATTTTCATAATATTCTCAGTGTTAAAGACCTATCAAAACCTGCATTCTATTTTCTAAAAACTTATCTTTTACATGTAGATGACTCTACCTGGATTAACACATGACATTGTTAGCATATTTGATGTTCCCATTGTTTAGAAACCATTTTTCATTGATCAAAGTGACATTGCATTCGAATTAGGTCTTTATACTACGGTTTTGACACTTAATCAGGAAAGCATTAATGAACAATTGGTAGTAATTCAAGAAGATGTTGATATTGCTACTGAATTTTAGGACAATTACTTTGATCATATTAATCTTGTTAGAGATTAGATATCTTTGGCATTGCATATTTATATCTTATCCACATATATCTTTGTAATTTTATGTTTATTTATAAACTTGAATGTTAACTGTGAGCTGACATCCATCTAAGGAAGCATATCGCTTCTTGGGACTGGTTTCTTACCAGGTAGTCCACTCATATTTCTATTTATCTATTTTTTGTGAGTTAATGTGATTTGCAGGTCATTCCTCCCTAGCCAAAGATGAGTTCCCATAAAGCTTGATCAATGGTGCACAACCAACCTTCATCTCCAGGTAATCTTCAAAACCTTGCATTTACTTTGTTTTTAGTTTCTAATTAGATCACATTGAAAAAGCAAAAAAAAAATACTAAAACAAGGTGAAAAATTAAAAACAAATGAACAAATCTATTTATTTCATGTCAACTTCAGATGCACATTTCTATGTCTAGATTGTAGGTGCAAAATAACAACACACAAACAAGATATAAACCTTGTATTCCATATTTTCTTACATGTTTTCTTGAGTAGTTAGTTACTCACTATATTTTATATGTTATATGATACTTAATTTGAGTTAGGCATATTTATATGCACAATCTTACACCTGATAGGATATCAGTTTAAGAGGTTCTTTCATTGTGCATGTTGTCAGATCTAAAATTATATATTTTTGTTTGTTCCCAAACTATAGTATTTTTTATATATATATATTTTTTCAAACCATAGTGTGTTTGTTCTTACATGGTGTATGTGTTTTCAAGTTTAATTTCAATTTATACCATCAATATTTTAATAAAATTGAAATTCAACTCTAAAATAGGTGTTAAACACAGTCAAAGAAAAATAAATATTGTTAAAATACTCATGATTAGATATATACTAAACTAAAAAAAGAAAAAAAAGAGAAAACTAGGAACGTATCAATTTACAAAATAATAATGTGCTTGAACCTTTGAAAGTAGGTATGCATGTGCAAAATGTTGTAGTTCCTTCTTGGAATGCAAATGATAATTATGTATCTTTGAACAATAATATGCTTCAAAATATATATTTAAATGATAATGTATAAAATGATTTTTAGATCACAATAAATCTTCTAATGTTCAATCCAATGATAATGTTGATAGCAATAAACTTCTTATGTCTTAAAATACTTTGAATATATAAGTCAATCAATTGAACTCCCTAATGTCAAATTTAAAAAGTTCATATTAAAAACTTAATGAAAAATTACAAATATGAAGGTTAATTTAAAAAATAGTTACATGTAAACAATTGAAAATAATAAAATCATTTTATAAACATATTCTAAACCTCTTATTTCTCAATCTATTTTATTCCTTATATTTTATTATTAACTTTTAATCCTTTCATTTCATAATCATTTTCCAATCCTTTCATTTCTAAATAACAATTACAACTTTCAATACTTTCTATTTTTACAATAATTCATGTCACCCTTCCACCTACCAATCTTAAATTGATTTGCATAAATATGTTTACACATTCCACTTCATTCAAATGAAAAGATTAAAATTCTCAACTTAAGATTTAAAATTCCACATTTTTATACTACTCTTTCTTTTCAAACTTCACTCATCCAAAATCTCATAATAACCACCATAATGCATGCTCTTCATAACATTTAAAATCAAATTAAATCACTTTCTAAAGGGTTATAAAAACCAAACTTATTAATAGAGTAATTGCCAATGATATTCTTTCAAATCATTCAATTCATGAAATGATTTCATATCCTCTTCCTCTGGGTTTTATTGTTTCAAAATTTGAATCATTTAATGGAAAAGGGGTTTTGTCACATTATATTAGATTTTATTTTTTTTAGTTTATGTTTTGAATATGATGATATATTATTAAGATTTTTTTTTAAATTTAAAAAAATATGATTTTGATTAGTTTTATGTTCTTTCATATAAATCATTTATTATTTCATAATTATTATAGATAATTTTTTAGATCACTTTAAAATTAATATTATTATAAAAGTCATTTTTGATAAAATAATTTAAATTAGACAAAAAATAAATGAACATATTATATAAATTTAAAAATATAATTATTAAAATAAATAATGAATCATTAATTAGTAAACTTCAATTATTATTTTTTTTAATAACTTATTTCCAATTATTAAATAGAAATTTATTTTTAATTCTTGCTCTCTTTTTTAAGAGCTTTGAAATATTATTAAAGTAATAACATTCTTGAAACTATGAGAAATCGTACGAAATTTCACATCATCTTCCATAAATTTGAGTGATGACTGTATATTCATCAACGTGAGATAGGTGATCAAATATTCCTAAGAGGCTCCAAACATGACAAAACATCAGAAATAGTGATGATAGAGATAACAAAGAAGTGACACTTTGGACTTGTGTAGCATTGTATGGCGCTGCAATGGAGGATGATATGTATCCAGTAGTTATAGTATTTCTTAGTTTCAGGCAAATAATTTGATGTTCTTTGGAATTGAAAATATGTCCAAGACCCACTCTGTATTTCCACAGAAAAGCTAGGAAGTTGATGACAACAATCCATATTTAAGAAAAGTATCTTATATTTTGCAACAACAACCATTTATGTCCAACTAGAAGAGCTCAGAACTGATCATGTGCTCGCTGAGGGCAGGAGGAGGAGAAATTGAGTGAGAAGTTCAAAATTTTTCGATCAATAGTTTCACTTGTCATTAAGGTAATTACCTAATTCAACTCATATGAATCTTATTAATTAAATAGATAGTGCATTTCGATCCAAACACAAAACATCAAAAGTCGAGGCTTCTATATGTCGTAGAACCACTTTTTAGAAAATCAGATGTAAGACTTTTTATTGATATAAAATTTAAGTGTTATTTGGTTGTATGTTTTGTAGAACTATGAATGATAGTTATAGTTTTTAGAATGAAAATGGATTTAGTAGGACGATTTGAAATATCATTTAAAAAAAATATTTTGACACCAATAAATTTATAAGAATATTATTCATTATTATTCTGTGAATCAATTAAATTGAAGAATAAAATTTTATCTGTGAATGGTTCATTTTGATTGTGGGGTTTCTTTATTTTGGTATTTTTAATATAAATTTGGTAAAAAAAAAATTTAGATAAATTACATTCAAAATCTATCAAATTGCAGTCCATTTGGATCACCACCCATAATCTATCAAATTCTAGTCATTTGGATTACCATCTATAATCCATAAATTAGAGTGGATTCAAATCATCACCCATAATCCATAGATATAAATATGATAATATATATATTTTTAATCTAAAATTAGATAAAATTATTATTAAATGTTGACACGATGATCCATGACCAAAAAGGTTAATTGACATATGCAGAGAGAGAATGATGGCTCATCCCTAAACAATTGGAATGGTTCATTTTTATTGTTGGGTTGCTTTACTTGCTATTTTAAATAGAAATTTGGTTAAGAGAGTTCTTGGATAAATTGTGTGTAATTTTTTGTTCAATGCTTTAGATTAATTGTGTGTATTTTTTGACTCAATGTTTTGGATCATTATTTAAAATCTATCAATTTTTTCCATTTAAAATCTATCAAATTACAGTTGATTTAGATCACCTTTCATAATCTATTAAATTATAGTTAATTCAAATCACTTTCCGTAATCCATCAAATTACAGTGGGTTTAGATCACCATCCATAATCCATCAAATTACAATTGATTTGGATCACTGTTCATAATCCATATATATATATATATATATATATATATATATATATAACTGATAAATTACAGTCGATTTGGATCACCATCTATAATTTATCAAATTACAATTGATTTAAATCACTACCCATAATCCATAAAATTACAGTCAATTTAGATCACCACCCATAATTTATCAAATTGCAGTTTATTTAGATCACTGCTCATAATTCATAAATATAAACTAATAAAATATATACTGAATCATCATCCATAATTTATCAAATTACAATCGAGTTAGATCACCACCTATAATACATAAATATAAAACTGATAAAATATATATTTTTAATCTAAGACTGAACAAAATTATTCTTAAATGTTAACACAATGATCCATGACCAGAAAGGTTAGATTACATATGCAGAGAGAACGATGTCACATATACCCATATAATGTGAGTGTGGTACTATGTGGCAGGTCTTGATCATTTATAGTTTTAAGGTCCCCACTTAAATCACAAGAATATGCCATATATGCTTACCATTTCTTCGAACGTTCTTTTCTCCATATCCCTTTTAAGCCAAGTCTAGATTCAGCAAAAGAGACCTGTATTCATGTCATTTTCTAAAATGTAAACTTTATTGAAAGGTTGGAGGACATTCATTTTTCAAAATAATTTTTATTTAAAGGTTGGTTTTTTCTATATAAATTAATGTGTGATTGGTAAGTTCGTATTCAATTTGGAATATAAATTTTATAATATTTAAATTGTGTTTTGTTGATTTAGATGGAGAAGTACGATTTTTTTAATAAAAATAGAACTCGAAATCAATAATTACAAATTGTTTGTTTATTCTTATTAACTTAAATTTTTGGACTTACTTTCATTAAAAATTTGTTGTTTATAATTAATATAAATAATAACACACTTATTGAAAGTGTATAACGATCCAATGAAAATAAAGCCCAAATTAATAATTACAAATAATTTATTTGTCAACACTATCTCAAATCCTTCTACCCACTTTTATTAAAAAGTTATTATTTATAATTAATATAAACATTAATACATTTTATTTCTCTAGATATTTATGAAAAATATTTTTAAAATTTAAATAAAATATTAAAAATATTTAATACTTATTTGATTATTAATCACGTTAAATTTATAATTATTTATAAAAATATTAATAATAAATATGAATGATGATCCAAATATTGAACGAAATATACACAGAAAATAATTCAACTTCTAAACTTTTTTCCATCCTTTTCTTATACAAACTAAAATTGTTAGAAACGTGAATATCATTGACGTCTCATCTCCATTTAATGTCAAAGATGGCTGGTGAGTATCTATCATTACCTAACATCAGACCGAATCCCTTAATTAATTATTGGATCCAAATTTTCTTTGGAAATAAATGTTTCGGTTGTACTTTAGTGATTGGTCCCGTTCTCATTATTTCAATGAATGCCACACAAACCAGAAACCATAAATTGTTACAAGTGCATCTTCAATGGTCAAAAAGCAAATGGAGTAAAATACGGTACTTCACAAAATCAACACAAGTGCAATTTCCTCAGCTAATTTGAATTGTAATTCTTGTCTATATGTGTGATTGCTCTGCATCAGGTGCTATTTAACTATTATGTCAATTTTAATGGTTTAATTTTTTTTTCAATTAATTTTTAAACTATTTTTTTTAGTTTTATATTAAGATTTTGTATAGTTTCAATAAGTGTTAGAATAGTTTGTCTGATTCTTACAAATGTTAAAGCAATTTGTAAGGTTTTAATATTTTATTTTTTCTCCTCTCTTTGAATAGATATTAGGTTTATCCACTCTTTATTTGGAACACTTGTTAAGTTATTTAAGTTATATAATTTCTATTTATTGACATCTATATTATGTTTACGAGTTTTAAATATTAGAGGCTAATTAGTTTAGAGTGGCCATCCAAATCTTAATGCAAGCCCCCAAAAAAACCCCTAATCTATTTTTAGATTACAAAGTATTGATTTCAGAGGGACAAGTGTTGAAGTGGACTAATTAAGACAAAGAAGTGAAAGAGTAGAAGCAAGAAAAACAAATCTAACAAGTCAATTTGTAAGTGAAATACACTAACCAAGACCATTTATATGAATATATTCTTGAGCATCATTCCCAAATTTTTATGTGACATGCATGTCAGCTTCAAATGTGCATTTCTATGTTTAGATTGAAGGCACAAAATAACAATACACAAAGAAGATATAAACCTTGTATTCCCTATTTCTTTACATATTTTCTTAAGTAGTTAGTTACACATTATATTTTATATTTTATATGATACTTAATTTGAGTTAGGCATATTTATATGCATAGTCTTACACCTCATAAGGTTTCAGTTTTAAGTGATTCTTCATTATGCGTGTTATCAAGTCTAAAATTATATTTTTCCACTTAATTATGCTTGATCTCAAACCATAAGTATTTTTCAAAATTTATTTTTTTTCCAAATGATAATATGTTTATTTTTATGTGGTGTATATGCTTTCAAATTTAAGTTCAATTTATACCTTCAATATTTTAATAAAAATAAAACTTAACTCTAAAAGAAGTGTTAAAGTTAGTTAAAAGAGAAATAAATATTGTAAAAAACCTCATAGTTAAATATATATAAGACTTGAAAAAAAAAATGGAATCTAAAATTGGATATATATCTTTGCAAAATGATAGTACTCTTCAACTTTTGAAAGTAGATATGCATGTGTAAAATGTTAAATGTAAATGATAATTATGTATCTTTGAACAATAATGTGCTTCAAAATATATTTTTGAATGACAATGCATAAAATAATTTTTATATTATAATGGATCTTTTAATGTTTAGTCCAATGGTAATGTTGATACCAATAAAAATTTTATGTCTCAAAATACTTTAAAATATATAAGTCAATTAATTGAACCTCTAATGTTAGATTTAAAAAGTTCATTATGGAAACCTTGCAAGAAATTGAAAGTATGAAGGATGATATTAAAATAAGTTACATGTGAACAATTAAAAATAATAAAGTCATTTTCTAAATATCTTCTAAAACTTTTATTTTCCAATTTTTTTTTCTTCATATTTTATTTTTAACTTTTGATCATTTAATTTCAAAATCATCTTTTAATCATCTCATTTCTGAACAATAATTACAAGTTTCAATACCTTTTATATCCATACTAACTCATGTCACCTCTCCACATTCTAATTTTAAGTAAGTTGAATCGCATAAATATCTTTACACATTCTATTTCATTCAACCAAAATCTCATATTCCCATCACTTCAACAAATTTTATGTTGTTCTTTTACTTTTTCTTTTCAAATTTCACCCTTCCAAAATCTTGTAATCGCTACCGTGATGCATGCTCTTCATAACATTTAAAATTAGATTAAATCACTTTCTAAAGGGTTACAATAGAGTAATTTTCAATGATATTATTTTAAATCATTCAACTCATGAAATGGTTTCCTATCCTCTTCCTCTAGTATTTTTTATTATAAAATTTGAATTATTTAAAGAAAGAGGAAATCCGTCACATCATATTAAATTTTTTATGTTTTATGTTTATATTTTAAACATGATGATATATTATTGATTAAGATCTTTCCCAAAAACTTGAAGGATTATTCTCTTTATTTGTTATATACTCTTCTATGTGGATAATTCATTGTTTCATTATTATTATTGATCAATTTTTGTCTCACTTTGAAATTAACATTATCATAAAAGTCACATTTGATAAATTAGTTCAAATTAGGGGCGGGTGCATAAAGTTAGGGGATAAAAAAATGATAAAATGAAAAATATAACTTTTTTTTAAAGGGTAAATGTTGAGTAGATGCACAAAGTTGGGAGACAAAAAATATAATACAATGAAAAATACAAAGAATTTTCTGTAAAGGGTACATGCCCTTTTAAAAAAAACCAATGCAATATTAAGAAAGGGTTGGTCCTGACCCTAAAGGGCGTATGTCCTTTGCAGTCCAATGGGCATATGCCCTTTAGAATGCAAAGGATGCATGCCCTTTGCAAAAGGCATACACCCTTTATAAAGGGTGTACATCCTTTGCATAGAGTGTAATATAAAATTAAATGTAAGTTTTATAAAGTATAAGTTCACAATTAATTTTATATTATTATACTTTAAATTTATTTTACTAAATACAATAAATTAGGGCCAATCGACATCTTCTAAAATTGATTACAGAGTTGAAGAGTTACCATTTAAAAGTTAATTTTTTAAATTCTATTTCAGTCAATACTTAGTTTTTAAAATTTCAAGATCAGAAGATAGAATGAAAAACTAGATTAGAAATCATGTTATGTATGTAATAGATCTATACCATTAAGGATTACATGTTTTTTTAATCTACTTAAGTATTTTCTATCTACTTTATCTACTTGAAGATGCTCTACTTGATTAAATAACTAAGCCATAGCTTGATCTCAAGGAGCATTCCCTACCTAAATACACAATCCATATCTTGATATTTACTATTCCCTATTAGTGTCAAATTAAGTGCTCCATTTATTCAACATTGTCTACTTCAAGGTCCTCTAGAAACTTGCTTTCGATTAGGTCTCTTCCTAACCATAAATTATCTCTTGGTCTATCACAAAAGGTCTTCTAACTATTGGTATTAAAAGACTAATGACCTTATTCCTTAGTATCATCTCTTGAATTTTTAGCCTCTATATTCAAATCAAAAGACACTTTCAATGACTTAAAATAGGGTACTCAGTCCTAAGATAGTAATCTACCTTCAATCAAAACCCTTCTTTGATTCCTAAAGCACTCAACTGTACATCCTCACTTCTTTGAACAATACTATGAGGGTTTCACCAATTATTTGACTCAAGATTATTAGTGCATGAATAAATTCAACTCAAAACTCATATGATAATAATTATACCCTTTATAGGCCTATTAGGCCAAATTCTATCTCTTAAGGACTTAATACAAAGAGGTCTACAACTACCTTGTTTTTTGGACTCATTAAATTCAAACACTCAATGAAAATATCAATACAATGATAAAAGACACATAGGTGTCTTTACACAAGCTCAAAATACCAATTAGATCACCAAAGTGCTCAAAAATTTGACTAAGTCCTAAGCATTATTACAATATTGCGTATAGGTGTGTTTGGTCTTGAAAAGGTGTTATTAATCGAAGCTCATCAAAGGATTCTTATAAAATTTTATTAAGATGTTAGGATACTATCTTTAAGGATAAGAAACCAATTTACCTTATTGCTTTCTTAAGAATTAGAATTCAATGGAAAGTCTACTCTTTAGGTTTGGATAGCCTAATCTGCTTACTTGGAAGGATATTGACTTGGATTAACTTTCAAATGATTTGAATCAATTTAATTGTAAGTATTCTATAGTGTGTACATAATAACATTAGAACTTCATAAGAGGTTTATACTCAATCAACAAAGTTGGTGATGTATTATACTTGGAGTTTGCTATCTTTGCCTTGGAATATTCTTAACAACCTTGTTCTCAACTTAGAAAATGAACTTTAATTAATGGGTTTATCAATATGCATAAATGAATAGCCTACAACATGTAACCTATAACATATATATAGTAATGATACAATCATTCATACATTACTTCTACCACATACATGTTACTACATGTAGGTATTCAGTTGCTCATACATGACATCTTCTTGTGGTCATGATATGGTCACTCATATTGGATACGATTGTAACTAATAACCCTAGTGCACTCAATTTCCACCTAAATAATTAACCCTAAACCCCTAACTATAAGCATACAACCTTAAATCCTAAACATTAAAATTGAAACCCTGAACCCCAAACCCTAAGCCATAAACCCTAAACCATGAACATTAAAATAATATACCTAAACCCTAGACCCTAAGCCTTGAACCCTTAAACCTATTGCATCATCCATAAACCAAAAACAATAATCCATAAACCCTAAACTATAGACCATAAACATATAAACTTAAAACATTAAACCCTATACTTTATACCACAGACCCTAAACCCTAAAACCTAAACGTAAGCCCTTAACCCTAAACCCAAACCACAAACCTAAAATCTTAAATCTTAAACCCTAAAACTTAAATTTAAGCCCTTAAACCTAAACCCCAAGCCTAAAACCATAAACCATAAGTCATAAATATTAAACATTAAGTCCTAAACCAAAAATTTTAAACCCAAATCTAAAATTGAAAATCAAAAACTAAAAACCTTAAACACTAAACCTAAATTCCTAAACCATAAACCCTAAACCTAAAACCCTAAACCCCAAACTATAAAATCTAAACCATAAACACTAAACCCCAAATCCTAAACCCTAATCCCTAATCCCCAAACACTAAATCCCAAACCCTAAATACTAAACACTAAGTTCCAAACCTTACACCCTCAACCAAACCCTTAAGACAAAAACCTTGAACCTTACATCCTAACCCTAAACACCAAGCCACAAACCTAAAAATATAAACTCTTGGTCCCTTGAGCCACAAATCATAAATCCCAAACTTTTAAGCATAAAATATAAATAATAATCCCTAAATCCTAATCCCTAAGAAATAACATTAAAATTGGAACCCTGAATGCTAATCCCTATAAACTAAACCCTAAGCTATGAATCTTGAACCATCAACCATAAACATTAAACCCTAAATTTATAAATCCTAAACATCTAGCCAAAAACCATAACATTGAGTTATCACCTATATAGGGAAAGAAGAGGGGGCATTGGCTAAGCCATATCTTGAAAGGATAGGGGTCATTCTGACTTATATAGAGAAAAGAATGACTAGGGACATTCATGTAAAATTCTTGAAGGTGGATTAAAGATGAATTCCTAAATAATTTATGTGTTTTTTAATCAATAGGTTTATCAATATGCATAAATGACTAGCTTGTAGCATTCAACCTATAGCATACATATAATAATGATACAGTCATTCATACATTACATCTACCCCATAACTAGTACAACATGTAGGTATGTTGTCACTCAACATGACATATTCTTGTATTTTTTATACAACCACTCATAATAGACATAAATTTAGCTAATCACCCTAGTACCCTCCATTTACACCTAAACCATTAACCCTAAAACCCAAACCCCAAACCTTAAACACCATAAACCTTAAACATTTAACCCTAAAAATAAACCCTAGACACCATAAACCTTGAACAATTAACCCTAATACATTATATATAAATCCAAAATAATAATACCTAAACCCCAAAACCTAGACCCTAAACATAGGTCCTTAAAACCTTAAACGACATACTTTACACCCTAGAACCTAAGCCCTAAAAACTAAAATTTAAGCCCATAACCCTAAAACCCAAACCATAAACCTAAAATCCTAAATCCTAAACACTAAAACATAAAACCTTAACCCTATACCCTTAATATTAAACACTAAACCTTGAACACAAAATTCAAAATCATGAACCTTAAACCCTAAACACCAAACCCAAAACCTTGACCATTAAAATCTTCACATTAAACCCTAATATTAAAACCTTAAGCATTAAACCCTCAACCTTGAAAATTGAACCCTAAACCACAAACCCAGAACCCTAAAATCTCAAACCCAAAACCATAGACCCTAAATCCTAAAACTAGATAAACCTTAAACCTTAAAACCTAAATTCCATAACCCAAACAATCAACCCCAAACATTAAACTATAAACTTTGAACCATAAATCCTTAAATTGAAACCTTAAAAATGAAACCTAAATGATAAAAACTAAACATACAATGTGGATACCAAGCCATAGAGGAATGATGCAAGCATTGGTAGTTCAGGTTAACCCCCTCTCCACTTTCCTATCATAATTGGACTACAAAAGCACGAATATTCCAATGCAAGGAGAAAACATTCCATAACAAAATCAGTGGCATAAATTATAATAATTTATACTCATGACCCACATAATTCTTTGAGAATAACTCACAAACATAATAAAATCCAGAATGCTCTGGCCCTTTCACTCGATGATTTATAAATAATTTTGTCTAGAAGAAGGATTTCACCTCATATGAAGCAAGTGCAAAGAGGTAATTTTTGATCTATCATCATCATTCATCATTCAAAATGAATTTTTTCCATGCAAGTGAAAAGAGGATATTTTCTTATTTCCACCATGTAAATCATTCAACAATCTCCCTAAATTAATCCATCATGACCACATCTAATCTACTAGACATGAATGATAATAATCACCCTAGTACACTCCAATCATAACAAAAATAATTGAAATACCATTTAAGATTCATCTAAAAAAGATATTTTTCAATCTAAAATAAATTTATACTCGGTATTACTATATTGGAACATACTCTACTAAATGAGGGAGTAACTAGGGATGATGAAGGAGTGATTAGGTATGATGAGGGATAATGAGGGAATGGTTAGGGAAAATCAGGGATGAGGATAAATGAGGATGGGGTGATTAGGATGATTAAGGATGATGAGGGTTGATGAGGGAGTGATTATGGATAATGAGGGATAATGAAAGATGATGAAGGATTGACTAGAGATGATAAGAAATGATGATGGTTAATGAAGGAGTTATCAAGGATGATGAGGGATGATGAGAGTGTGATTAGGGATGATGAGGGATGATGAGAGGGTGATTAACTATGATTAGGGTTGATGAGGTTTGATGAGGGAGTGCTTAGGGATGATCAATGACAATTAGGGATGATTTGGGAGTGACTAGAGATGATGAGGGTTGATGAGGGAATGATTATCAAAAATGAAGGATGATGATAGCCAATGAGGGAGTGATTAGGGATAATGAGGGAAATTGAGAACCAGTGAAATAATGAATAGGGATGATAATTGAATATGAGGGTCTATGAAGGAGTGATTAAGGATGATGAGGATCAATGAGGGAGTGCCTTATGTGAATTTGGAATGCTATAATATGAATTTATTCTATGTGACTTTGGAATAATGCATGAGATTGGAATTGAATGATGCATGGATTGAACATCTATTTGAAATTTCTTTTAGAGTGAATGGTATTTTTTTATAATGAATTTGAATGGTGTTTTGATTTATTCTATTTCTAATGGAGTTTATTAGGGTGATTAGCTACATTCATGTCTAGTATAAGTTATCATAGCATGACTATAGGTAGATGTCATGTATGAGTGATTGTATCATGATTATAGGTATGTTACAAGTTATATAATATAAGGTAGTCATTTATGCAGATTGATAGACCCATTGATTGAAAAACCCACATATTATTTAAGAATCCACCTTCAAGCTCGGGTATTCAATCAGGTAGGGCATACTTAGGTATGTAAAGTAGGTAGGTCATACTTAATTAGTTAAAATATGGGCATAATCAATGGTATATTTCTATTAAATATGTAACATGATTTGTAACCTTGTTTCTCATTCTATATTCTGATTTTGAAATTGTGAAAACTAAGTATTAAATAGAAAGGAATTTGAAAAACTAACTTCTAAATGGTAACTCCTATAACCCTGTAATCAATTTCAAAAGATGTTTAGTGGCCCTAATTTTTTATAGTTAGTAAAATAAATTTAAAGTATAAGACAAAAAATTACATGGGTTTCAAAATTCTAATTTCATAATTAAAAAAATACATGGCTTGCAAAGGGCATTCACCCTTTGCAAAGGATGCTTGCCTTTTACAAAGGGTGTACGCCCTTTAGAAAGGGCATACTCCCTTTGTAAATGGCATTCATAATTTGCATAGGGTGTATGCCCTTTCCAAAGGGTGTATGCCTTTTTGACATTTCAATAACTTTTTGTGTTTTCCCTCCAAATCTTCCTTGGGTACAGGCTTGGAGAAGTTCGAACCTAGCTTGAAACTAGTCATGGAGCAACCCACTTAGTTTCTATAAAATTTAAGTCTTTTTCTTCTTTGTTAACACATCTGATCAGGGAGATTTTATTATTTAAAAAAAAAATTATACGGGTTTGTAAAGGAGAAAGTATGGTTGTAGAATATATAATTTTTTCTATGTTAGAATATTGTTTATAATTATTATTTAATTTATACATAACATACCTTATTATGAACTATATGCATATCATCACAAATTCCCTTATAACTTTTTGAATATTAATCAAAAGTATATAAAACTTATATTTTAGAAATCTACACATTGTCAACTATGATTTAAAAAAATGATTTTATCATGATGTTAAGGTCAAAAAGTTGTGTTCGTACACTTGTAGTTTCAATTTTCTAGTTGTCTTGAATTATAAAATTATTTAAAAATTATATATAATAAAAAATTGATAAAAAAATATTCTCAACAATCTTCGACATTTCACCAATCTATATATGAGTTTTCTTATAAAAAATTAATCATTTACTCAAAAAAAGTGTGTTCATACACATGCAATCTCCTTATCTTTTCACAAAAAATGACCAACTTATTGTCATAAATGCATCTATTTCATATAATTTTATCATTTGGGTATTAAAAAAAATTATATATTTAGAAACTGAATTTGAAATATCACGATTCATGTTCTTATGTCATTGTAAAATTCTTTTTGGAAGTGTATCTAATATTCTCTCCAAGTTCAACTATTGTTATTTTCCAAAAAAAGTGTCACTTTATACCTTCCTTTTGTCCCCCATTATCCTGCATCTACCCTGTCCTTTAAAAAAAATAGAAAATATTATTTAGGTTGGTCATGACACTAAAGTGTGTATGCCCTTTATATTTCAAAGGGTGTATGCCTTTTATAGTTCAAAATAAGTATGACCCTTTGCACTGTATGCCCTTTCAGTGACAATAGGTTCTTATATTCTTTAGTGAGTTTGAGCCCTATATATTTAGGCAAATACTTATTAAAATAAATGTAATAAATTTACATTTAATTTTATATTATTATAATTTAAATTTATTTTATTAAATATAAAAATTAGGGCCACTCTACATCTTATAAAAATGATTACAACACTGTAGAATTTACCATTTAGAAGTTAGTTTTTCAAAATCCATTGTAGTCAATACTTAGTTTTCAAAATTTCAAGAATGGAGGATAGAATAATAAACACAATTTTTAATCATGTTATGTATGTAATAGATTTATACCATTGAGTAGTACATCCTACTTTACCTACTTGAGTATGCCCTACCTGATTAAATCGTTGAGTCATATCTTGATCTCAATGAGTATGCCTTACCTAAATACCCAATCCATACCTTCATCTTGAATATTCCCTACTAGTTCTTCTTGTAATTAATTATGCCCTACCTAATTTAACTAATTGAGTATGTAATGAATACTTTACCTAATTGAGTACATGCCATACCTAATTGAATACTAGATCCATATCTTGATTTTGAGTATTCCCTACCTAAATGCCTAAGACATATCTTGATATTAACTATGCCCTACTTACCTTTTTATACTTGAGTATTCCCTACCTACTTTTTATACTTGAGTATCCCTTACCTAACTATCTTTATTTCCATACCTATTTGAGTATTTCCCACATAATTCAATATTCCCTACCTGATTTAATACTTGAGCCATATCTTGATTTTGAATACCCATATCTAATCCTTACCATATCTATCTTACATGAGCCATATCTTGAATACCTAATACCCAATTTAATACCTGAGCCATATCTTTAAAGGAGTGTGGGCATTATCATGCTTTAAAATCATTAAATGGGGAATTATTGGGTCAAGGGATAAGGGAGAGGGGTTATTATCAATGGATGCTTAAAAATAAGGAGAGGGGAAATTATCACGTATATAGAGAGAGGAGAGGAGGCTTTCTCACCTATATAATGAAAGGAATGACTAGGGGCATTTGTGTAACAGGCTTGAAGGCATATTTAGGCTAAATTCCTAAATAATTTATGGATTTTTTCATCAATGTGTCTATCAATGACTAGCATGTAACATGAAACCTATAACATATATATAGTAATGATACAATCATTCATACAATACATCTACCACTTACATAGTACTACATGTAGGTATGTGGTCACTCATACATGACATCTTCTCATAGTCATGACATAGTCACTCATATCAAACACAAATGTAATTAATCACCCTAGTACACTATTTCCACATAAACCATTAACCCAAATCCCAAACCCTAAACACTAAACCTTGAACCCTAAACATTGAACCCTAAATCCCAAACCCCAAACCCTAAGCCATAAACCTTAAACCATGAACACTAAACCATATACATAAACCCTAAGCCCTTAACCTCAAATCCTTAACCCTAATACATTATCCCTAAACCCAAAATAATAATCCTTAAACCCTAAACCCTAGACCCTAAACATATAAACTTAAAATCTTAAACCTTAGACTTTATACCCTAGACCTAAAACTTAAAACCTAAATCATATCCCTTAACCCTAAAATCCAAACCATAAACTTAAAATCCTAAATCCTAAACACTAAACCATAAATCCTTACCCTATACCTTAAATCTTAAACACTAAACCCTAAACACAAAATTCAAAATCATGAGCCTTAAACCCTAAACATTAAACCCCAAACCTTAACCTATAAACTCTTAACCCTAAACCCTAATCCTAAAACCCTAAACACTAAACCTTTAAAGTTGAACCCTAAACCCTAAATCTAGAACCATAAAACCTCAAACCCAAAACCATGGACCTTAAATCCTAAAACCATAAACCTTATAACTTATATGCCAAGACCCAAACAATCAACCCCAAACACTAAACTATAAACTTTAAACCCTAAACCTTTCACTCCAAACCCTAAAAAATTAAACCTAAGCCATTAACACTAAAATTAAACACTAAAACTAAAACCCTAAATCCTAAACTTCAAAACCTAAATACCAAACCCTATAATATATACCCCAATCCATAAATCCTAAACCCTAAACATTTGATCTTGACACCAAACCCAAAACCCTAAATCACAAGATGTAAACCCAAATCTTGAATAACAAACCTTGAATTATAAAAATTAGGCCCTATACCCTAAATTTTACTCTATAAACCCTAAATTTCTAACCTTAAACCCAAAACTTTAAAAACTAAGCCCTAAACCCTTAGCCCCTAACCTTAAATGCCAAAACATGAACCCTAAACTCTAAATATTAAATCCTAAACTCCAAAAATAAACCCTAACACTTAATCCTTAAACTCTTAACCCAAATCCTAAAACCATAAAACCTAAACATTAACTCATAAACACCATATTCTAGACCCAAACCCTAAACACTAAACCTAAATCCTTAAACCCTAAACCCCAAACCTTAAATTTTAAACCATAAACATGAAACCCCAAATCCTAAACCCTAATCTATAATCCCAAAACAATAAATCCCAAATCCTAAATAATAAACACTAAGTCCCAAACCCCAAACCCTCAACCATAACCCCCAAGACCAAAACCTTGAACCTTAGACCCTACACCCTAAACCTTAAGTGTGAAACTAGAAACCTAAAACCCTAACCCTAAACCCTAAACCCTAAACCCTAAAAGTTATACCATAAAATATGAACCCAAAACTTTAAAACTAAAACACTATACCCTATACATCAAACCCCTGACCCTAACCACAAAACTTAAACCCTAAACCCCAAACCCTAAGCCCTAAACCTATACCCTAAACTTAATTTTGTAAACCCTAAACACCAAACCATAAACTATAAACCTTAGACCTTAAACCCTAATGATTAAAATCCAAACACTAATCACACCCTTACCAAACATTAACATTCTTAGTCATCCCTAATCACTCAATTGTTGTCCCTCATTGTCCCTCATCAACCCTAATCACTACCTCATTGATGTTCATCATCCCTTATCATCGCTCATCATCCCTCATCATGCCTAATCAGTCCCTTATTTTTTATCATAATACTCAGTGATTATGTCATCATATATCATCGTCACTCATCATCCCTAATAACTAAATCTTAACTCCCAAACCCTAAACCCTAAAGTTTCCCATTATCCCTAATCACTCCCTCAATTACCCTCATTATCCCTAATCACACCCTTATTAAACCTCATCATTATTAATCATCCCTAATCACTCCCTCATCATCCCTCATCATCCTTGATAAGTTCATCATCAACTCTTATCATTCTTAATCACTCCCTCATCAGTTCTCATCATCCCTAATCAATACCTCATTCTACCTAGTCACTCTATCACCATTTATCATCATCCCTCATCATACCTCAAACCCAAAACCCAAAACCTGAAACCATAAACCACTCCATCATTTTGAGCCATTATTTACATATACATAACTATCAAATATATATTTGGAAGCCACTATGAGATGTGTGATATGATCTAACAACATCCAAAACATCAAACTCAACCTAGCCATAATGACAACCAAGTTTTAGAGAAAATTTCCAAAGCAAATCATCATAGTGGAAGGGGAGAAAAATTCCACCTTCCATCATAGTTCCCACATAAGAATAAATATTTCAACGCAAGGACTATATTAAAGTTAATGTCATAAATGCTAATAATGTATAATCATGGCCCACAACATTCTTTGAGAATAACTCCCAAACATGAGAAGATTTAAAATGCTCCAACCATTTCTCTCAACATTTGTAATCCAAATAGAAAGAAAATAACCCAACCATATGTACTATGGTGAGAAGTTGGGTTTCATCTATAAACCATAAACAATAAACAATAAACCTAAATCCTAAACCCTAAGACCTAAGCCCCAAACACTAAATCTAAAACACTAAATGCTTTTAAGGGTTAAGGATTTTAGTGTTTTATGGTAAGGTTTTAAGATTTCAAATTTTAATTTTAAGGGTTTGGGTTTTAAGGGTTAAATATTTTAGGGTTATATGTTAAGGGTTTGAGTGTTTTTGGGTTAGGGGTTTGATGTTTAGGGTTTAGAGTTTTATGGTTTAAGGTTTTATAGTTCAAGGCTTTAGGGTAGGTGTTAGGGTTTCAAGTTTATGGATTGGGATTTAGGGGTTTAGGGCTTAGTGTTTTAGGGTTCTATGATTTATGGTTTAGGATTAATGTTTATGGTTTATGGGTTTAAGGTTTTGGGATTTAGGGTTTAGAATGGTCTAGGGTCTATGATTTAAGGGTTGAAAGTTTTGTAGTTTATGGTTTTGGGTTTTTGGTTTTAGGGTTTAGGGATTTATGGTTTTATCATTTAAGGGTTTTTGTATCTAAGGTTTTAAGGTTATGTTGTTTGGGATTTACGGGTATGGAGTTAGGGTATGGGTTTAGTGTTTTAGGGTTATATTTTATGGGGTTTAGGGTTTAGGTTTTAGGATTTTAGGGTTGAATGGTTTTAGATTTTTATGTTTTAAGGTTTAGGTAACTTAATGCTTAGGTTTTTCAAGGATTAAGGGTTTAGGGTTAAGGATTAAAGTTTAAAGGGTTTTAAGGTATAGGGTATTTCATCTTAGGTCTTGGGTATTATGTCTTATGTCTTGATCTAGGTTTTAGTGTTTAGGGTTTAGGGTTTGAGATTTTTGGATTTAGGGTTTTGGGTTTATAGTTTTAGGTTTTGTATTTTGAGTTTTGGTTTATTAGTTTTATGGGTTTATTGGTTTAGGGTTTAGTGTTAATTTTCTTGATAGTTTTAAAACACATCAGGGCTCGTATGCACAAGGGAACCCTTGAACACCACCTATTAATTGGATAATGACTAGTATTTTTTCAACACCTTAGCTTATTAGGGTTTATAGGTAATATATATATATTAAGAACCATTTCACATATGACTCTATTATCATAGTGAAATTAGAATCTCCTATTTTAGTGCATTATATCCAAGTATCATTATTTTTAATGCCTAAAAACCATTCTTACATATACTAGGTACCATGCTTAAATGTTGGACTCTATTAGCTAGATTATACCTAGTTATGGATGTTAGTGACTATCTATCTATTTGGTGATCCACTCTACTATGGATTAAAATCTCAAAAAAATTAAATATATATCCTTTAATGACCCATAAATATGGGGAATCAAGAATCCCACTAATATTTTCCATCAATGGTTACATCTCAAATTAGCTCAACTCTAGGATTGACTCAACTCTAAGATTGGGTAACTAAATCCCTTTCAAGGACATCCTCTCAGCTAGTAGTGCCATTGCCATGACCCACTCCCATTTAATCCTCCACTATGATTATTTCAATAATTTCAAGACAAACATCATACGTGGTGGATACCACACCATAGAAAAATGACACAAGCATTAGAAGTTATTCTCACCTCCTCTCCACTTTCCTATCCAAATTAATGCCTCAATGATACCTCTAGGTATCAATCCACCTTATAAATATGAAGAGAACCTTTAACAAGTTTAAGGAGGGTATATTATGATTCCCTAATGGGTAAAAGAGTCTCAAGCTAGGTAGAAGGATAGGCAAGGCCTTGTTATCATAGAATTACCAATAATGAGCACTCTATTTGACAAATAAAGTGACACCATACAATGTGTTAGGAAGAGGAAGTCAATAAACCAAAAATGGGATGAAATGATATTATAACACAAACCTTAAACCATAAAACCACAAACATCCAAAATTCATTTGAACCCAAAACCCAAAACATCAAAACCTTGAATAATAAAACCCAAACCCTAAACTCATAACCCTTAAACCCTAAAACTTTAACTCTTAAAGCATTAAACACTAAACCCTAAACATTAAAACCTTAAAACCTAAACCCTTAAATCCTAAACCTTTATAACATATACCCTAAACACTAAAATATAAACCCTAAACCTTACACCCTAAATCCTATAAACCCCAAAATCTTAACCGCTAAACCCTTAATCCCTAACCCTAAACCCTAACACCAATGATAATACCTAAGCATAAATATTAAATCCTAAACCTTTAAACCCTAAACCACTAAACAATAAATATTAAACCCTAAACCATACTCAAAATTGTAAACCCTAAAAATCAAAACCATAAACCCTAAACCCTAACCTTTAACCTGTAGTCCTAAAACCGCTTAAAAAACCCAAAATGAGTAAGTAGTGATTAGAGATGATGATAAGTGATGATGGAGTGACTAATGATAATGAAATATAATGAGGGATTGATTATATATGATGAAATATGATGAGGGATCAATTAGGTATGATGAGGGTGACTGAGGGTTTGACTAGTGTTGATGACTAAGTGATTAAGGATGATTAGGGTTGATGAGGGAGTGATTAAGGATGATGAGGAACAATGGATGATGATGGAGTGATTAGGGATGATGAGGGTTGATGAGGGTGTGATTATGGATAATGAGGGCCAATGAGGAAGTGATTAAGTATTATTAGGGATGATGAGGGATGATGAGGGGGTGACTATGTACAATATAGGTTGATGAGAGAGTGATTATAGATGATGAAGGATGACAAGGATTGATTTGGGACAATGAGAGATGATGAGGGAATGACTAGGGATGATAAGGGATGATGAGGGATAATGAGGGAGTAATTAGGGATGATAAGGGATGATGATGGTTTGTGAGGGAGTGATTAGGGATGATGAGGAGAAATGAGGGATGATAAGGGATGATTAGTCATGATAAGGTAAATTATTGCATTATTAAGGATAATGAGGGTCATTGAAGGAGTAATTAGGGATGATTAAGGATGATGAGGGAGTGCCTAAGGATAATTAGGGATGATGAGGGTTGATGAGGGAGTGATTAGGGATGATGAGGGATAATGAAGGAGTGACTAGGGATGATGAGGGGTGATGAGGACCAATGATAGTGTCATTAGGGATAATGAAGGTTGATGAGGCATAATGAAGATCAATTAAAGATGGATAAGATATAATAATGAATGATGAGGGGGTGATTATGATGATAAATTATTATTTATGTGCTTGACGCCCTTCTCCATATGGTTTAGGGACATGAAGATAGATATATGAGTGGTTTTGATATGGCATTATAAAAAAGGGTTATAAAGCATTACCCTCCACCAAAAATAGTAGTGGTAGTTAATATGGTAGTGGTAGTGTCTTATGTGAGTTTGGAATGCTAGAAGATTACTATAATCTATGCGAGTATGAAATAATCCGTGTAGGTCATGCATGTATGAGATTAAAATTGAAACATGCATGGATTGACCCATCTATTTAACATTTATTTTGGAATGAAAAGTATCATTTTAGGATTAATCTTGAATGGTGTTCAATTCCTTGTATTCTAAATGGACTGTACTAGGGTGATTAACTACATTCATGTCTAGTATGAGTGATTGTATCATGACTATAAGTATATGTCATGTATGAGTGACTAGATACCTATATGTAGTAATAGGTATGTAGTATATGCTATATACAAGTGACTGTATCATTAAAATAAATATGCTATAGGTCACAATCTATATGCCAATCATTTATACATATCTATATACCCATTGATAAAAAATCCCACAAATTATGTAGGAATTCAACCTGAATCTACCTTCAAGACATTTACTTGATCATCCCTAGTCACTCCTTTTTATATATATAGGTGAGAATTTCCCATATATTTTTAAGATATGGATCAGTTAATTCCCCCTCTTCTTTCTCTATATAAGTGATTATTCCCCCTTTCCTGATTTTTAAGCATCCCTTAATAATGACCCCTCTCCTTTATTAATTGATAATATAATGCCCCCTCTACTAATTTTAAGTCGTGATAATTCCCCCACTCCTTTCAATATATGGATTAGGTATTAAATTGGGTATCGAGTATTTAGGGTATGTCTTGGGTAAGATAGATACATTAAGGATTAGATGTGGGTATTCAAGATCAATATACAGTCTGGGTATTCAATTGGGTAGGGCATACTCAATTAGGTAAGGCATACTCAAGTAAGTAGGGAAATAAGGATAGGTAGGTAGGGCATACTCAAGTAGGTAAAGGAGGTAGGGCATACTTAATTAAATTAACATAGGTAGGTCATAGTCAATAATAAGATATGACTCGAGTATTTAGGTAGGGCATACCTAAGATCAAGATATGGCTCTAGTATTCAATTTAGTATGGCATGTACTCAAGTATGTAAAGTAGGTGGGGAATCATCAAGTAGTTAAAGTAGGTAGGGAATACTTAAGTATAATAAGGTAAGTAGGTAATATTCAAGATCAAGATATTGCTTGATTATTCATTAGGCACGGCATACTCAAGTAGCTAAAGCACAAAAGGTATACTCAATTAGGTAAAGTAGGAATGTAATCCTCAATGGTGTGTGTGTGTGTGTGTGTGTGTGTGTGTGTGTGTGTGTCTATATATATATATATATATAACTTCATTTTTAATTATATCTTCCAATCATGAAATTTTGAAAATTAAGTATTGATCAGAATAGATTCTAAAAAAATAACTTTTAAATGGTGACTCCTACAACTCTGGAATTGATTTCATAAGATTTAGAGTGACCGTAATTTGTTATATTTAGTAAAATAAATTAAAATGATAAGATTATAAAATATAATATAAAATTAAATGTACAAGTTTTACATTTATTTTTACATCATATTTTATATTCTTATCAATTTAATTTATTCTACTAAATATATCCTTATACACACAAACAAAAACCAACAAAAAAATTCAAATCAAAGGACGTACGCCCTTTAGAAAAGGGTGTATTCCCTTTACCTATTTTTTTTTTAAAATTCTCTATTCCTCCCAAAATATGAAATTTCATAGGGTGTACACCCTTTGCATATTTCTAAGATTTCAATGTTTAACTTTCCCTCCAAATCTGGTTTGGTTTTAGGCCTAGGGTTCCAAACAAAGCCTAAACCCTGTCATGGACCAGCTCATATGATTTTTTATAAATTTATGTGTTTTTTTGTCTTTGAAAACATTTTTGATCATTCATATTTCATTATTTTTAAAATATATATATATGGATCTGTAGAGGGGAAAAAGTTGTTTATATATATATATATATATATATATATATATATATTCAATGTTAAACTATTAGCTGTAATTATTACTTAATTTATGCATTAATTACCTCATTATGGACTATATACATATGATTACAAATACCTTTATACAAATTTAACCATTTATCTAAAGTTTATAAAACTTATATCTCAACAATCTACACATTGCTAACTATGTTTAAAAAAAATGATTTTGAAGAAGTTAAGGTAAAAAAGTTGTGTTCATACACTTATAGTTTCAATTTTATAGCTAACTTTACATATATATATATATATATATATATATATATATATATATATATATATATATATATATATATATATATATATATATATATATATATTCTCAACAATATTTGACATTTCATCTATCCATATCTAAAATTTCATATAAGAATTCATTCATTTACTCAAAAAAATGTATTCATAAACATGCAATCTCCTTATCTTTTCACAAAAAAGGATAAATCCATTTTCATAAATTCATATATTTCTCACACTTTTATCATTTGGGCATTGAAAAAAATTATATATTTATAAGCTACATTCAAAATGACACAATTCATATTCTTATGTCATTGTCAAATTCATAGATATATATAGGATATTCACGTACTTACTTAGTGCCACACTATGTGAGTTTGACTGATCTTGAGATCTATAAAACTATATTAAAACTTTATCTAAATTAATGTTTATGATTTTAGCATTGTCAATTCACTTGTTTGATTTAGTTTGCATGTATTACATGATATCATGTTAGATTGTATTTCTTTATGATATGATGTATGTGATAGGTATCTTACAACACACAGGTTTCTAGATGACTTTATCCTTTTTTGCATTGTCACTATCTACCCATCTATGAAGAGAGGATCATTATTTTATTAATATAATGTGAGGGGATCAATGGTTCATGATTGGTGTGAAAAATCACTCAGATGATACTCTCCCTCTCTTTGCAGTAGTCAACTGATAGAGGCTTTACTCAATATTACTTATGGATATTAATGAGTTCATTTAGACTCATATGTTCTGTGGAACATTATATAATTCTAATATAATATTTAGATATGTAATATTGTATACTTGTACTATTTGATGTTCAGTCTATACTAACAATAGTTGGTTGTTTATATCTATACCTATTGCAATATTTAAAACAATAGTGGCTAATTTATTAATTTGGGTAATTTAGTACTATTCTATGTTTTATTTATGAAATTAGATCATTATTTTATATAATGATCATTAGATAAATCAATCATATGGTTAACATGATGGTTAATAGATTAGTTTTCATAAATGATGCATTTAGTTAAAGATCATTAGTACTTGTATTTAGGTAAGGTAATTTGTTATTGAGTTAAAAAAAATTAACCTAATTCTAGTTAACCTTGTGGAGTTGTTACAATATAAGCTATGTACAAAGAATCATAAAAATGAAACTATATACAAAGAGTAAGGTAAAATAAGTTTTATGGTAGTAATGTGTAAGTATATATGATTATGTACAAATGCAAAGTAGTGCCTCTAGAGACCTAAGAGCACATATAGAGGATGTCGATAGTCAAATGGTGGATCTAGTGGGAGATCATCCAATGTTAGATACTAAATCTGTCCAAACTCAAATAAATCATCATCACTATGATCATCATAAGATGCTATCAATACAAATTATATCCTTATCCTTGGTGTTAGTTTGTAGTCTATGGATTCGAATGGCATGCTACTCTACTATATAAGAAGCTTCTTGTGTGGTTCTAGGGTAAACCACATTGGACCACAAGGTATTTATGTGAAATCTTTGGGTCTCATCTATATTATCATATAGAATGTGAATTGTGTGTCCCTCATGACTGAATATCAAACATCTATCTATTCAATCAACTCTGGCATCTATTTCCTGTAACCATGTACTACCAAGTGTAACCTATATGTGAGTGCCCAAGATCATGACAAAAAGGAGTGTGTTAACCACCTTAGGGCCACATGAAACTGGTAGTGTGATGCATCCCTATGAGTCCTAACAATGTTTAGCATATTGTAGCTCACTCCCTTGATGTCTTATATGCTATAAAAATGCCAAAGTGAAAGTATTAGGATCAAAATATCATTAATAACAATGTTAGGGATATATTTGTGCTTGAAAAAAAACCTACATAGTCAATGGATCATTTCTTGAGTGTCTATGTTGATGAAGAGTCTACATGGTGCTTGTACTGGTAAAAATGAAGGCTATGTAATCTAAATAATGTCCTCAACGCTAAACTTACTCAATTTCTATTGTAGTGTTGAACATGTATTGTATCATGTCCAGTAAAATTATGAAAGTGACAAAATGGTCTATCATCCTACTAAGACAATATGTTAACGGATCTATGATGAATTGTGGGTAATTCCATCAATCCTTTATCAAGTAACATCTATAACATTTGTTATGGTCTATCCTATGTATTGTCTGCTTGTATTTGAATAACTGGTCAATATCCATATATGTGACCATATGTATTGAACACATAGAAGAATCTACTTATAACTTCAAGTGAGTGTCTCAGCATGTATTTGTAGAAATGTGAACTAGTGGTGATGCTTGTGTAGATAAAGGTATAATTTATTTAGAATAATATTTATACTCATCAGGACCTATTGGTGTGAAGCTCAATCCATAAAAATAATCATCAATACCAATGGGTGTGGGATCATCCTTTGTGGTGGATTGGTAATTTGTATATGATTTTTTGATATATACTTCCTCTAAATTAATAAGTAATCATAATTTTGATTTAAAAATCTCATCATCTATCATAAGCTAGGATAACTATGTTATAGGAGTGACCTTTGCCTTTATGGGTAGAGGTGACTTTGTTGTAAGAGGATCTTGAATGGGTGTAGGAATAGTGGTGATATATTCCATGACCTCATATATATGCATTTGTTCTATTAGAATCTTGTTTGATGGGAATTAAATGAGAACATGAGGTGTCCCATCTAAATATGTACATGAGGTGGTAGGCTATATGAATCTACAATATCTAAATGGTTGGTTATCCGTTAGGTAAGTGTATAAGTATCCATCATGTAAAAACTTGACACATCTATCAAAGGTAGATGGTAAAACCTCGATGGCATGTATCCAAGGTCTCTCAAGAAATAAATTATAATGCAAATGATTAGGCATCACCTAAAACTACGTGGATGGGTTTTTTGGCCCAACTATGATATCCAATGTAATAGTACCCAATGCTTATCGAGGAATGTCATAAAAACCTTTAATGTTATTATATGTATTTTGAATGGATGTTATGTCAACCCCCATAGTTTGTAGGAATGTGAGGTTGCATATATTAAGTCTTGAACAACTATCAATTAGAACTCATTTAATAGTGGCAGTTTTGATTTGTGCCTAAATGAAAAGTGGAAGATCAATAACTGAGTGTGATGGAAAATATTCATTGGTAAAATATATAACAGCCTCAATGTCCTTGATAGTGTTCATGAGAGATGAAAAATAAGCTAGGTTTGTATCATGAGGAAAATATGTATGATTGAGTATCTAAAAAGGAATATATTTGAAAATGGTTGCATTTTGTAGTAACTCTAATATATAAATATTAACTAGTGTATTTATCAACAGATCCATAATATCATATGCTCTTAGTTGATCCCTAAATCCTATGGTATTTTTTTGGGGATGAGGAGGGATTATTGGATTAAATTATTCCTATGTAGGCTAAGGAGGCACCTGATTCCATATAATAATAACTCTAACCATAAGATCTACTATTTCTTGAGGGTGAGTAGTAGAGGCAAGATGTGAGTGATGGTAATCAACAGGTTTAGGTAGATGAGGAACAAAAGGAGTCAAATTTGATCTCTACCATTGATTAGTAACCAGATCTAAATCAAAATTATCCATATAATAATGTTATTCATAGAAGGGGGGCTTAAGGTGAGGTGGACCAATGCGTGAGATAAACTGAGTTATAACATGATCCATGAGAAGAGTGACATATATGTACATCATTATACAAATGGTAGGTAATAGGAATGCAAGATAAACCACAAGAATTTTTACCAAAAAGTAGAAAATGGCATTTATCATGATAATCATGATGAAAGGTTGAAAACTAAAAACTAAGCAAATGCTACAAATAAGAAGGGAAACCCTAGTGGTACACTAGGGTTTTAAGAAATATGTTCTAAGTTAGGTTCACCAAATGATTTAAATTTTAAGGCACTATGGAATGTAAACCCTAGGTTTTTAAAGGGTCTACTTACAATAAATTATGGCACATATATGCAATAAATATAACCACTATTTTGTACAAGAATTGACTTAATATGATATTTCTAAAAATAGCAATGAATGACATAAATAAGTACTTATCTAGAAATTGACTGAGACGGATGATCTAGAGGCTAAAAATAGTGTGGAATTTGATATTAGTGTCATAAACATAGTCCAAGTGTCATAAAAAAATTTTGATATTAGTGTTGTACCTTGGATAGTAGTGCATTGTGTTAGTGTTCCACTTTCAGTGTTAGTGTACTTTGTGCAAAAATTGTCTAATATTTTGGGTGAACCTTTAACTGAGTCTAATCTACCTATACCTATGTGGATGAGCCTTAATTCACTAGTTTTTCACTATTTTTATTTGATTTAAACTCAAACCCTATACCTCCATGTTATTAGGGTATTTGAGTAGCACAAGTAGAAAAAGTTTAATGTTAGCTGGGTAAGTTGGACATCATTAATACCCCATTGTGTTAAGATTTACTTACATACCAATAATCTAAGGAGGGATCAAGCCCAATGTAGTTCTCCCACCTAAGTGCTTGGTGAAATTGAAAGTGATTGCTATTATGAGTGTCAACTTTAGTGATTTGAATGAGGATTGAGATTAGAGATCTATGTATTTCGGGCTTGGGATGGTTATAAATGACTATATGCAAAATTAGGGAAGAATAGGGATCAATAACCTTGATTATGCACAACTTTTTCTAAGCTTCTTTATGTATTTTACATCCGATATCCATCTAGTGGATAAAGGGATAAAAGTTATGCATTTATATTGATCTAATGCTTGTGCAAAATTTGATATAAGTTTAGGCTAATCCTAGGTGTCTTAGGAATTGAAAAGATATCCATTAGGGTTAAAATTTGGTAAAGGACACTAGAATTGAAATTGGAACACTGTCATGGGGTGCTAGTATCCAAAGTATAATGTTAATGTCTAGGTTGCATAACCTGAGGCACTAGGGGCCTAGATCCCTAGGGGAGGGTTTGGGACTGGATTTGGGATGTCTAAGGATGTGTAATACCCACACAAAAGTTGGATAAGGGTTGAAAGAGGCCCTAATATAGGTCTAGGGATAATCTATGGATGGGTGGTCTCAATTGATACTCATTGCACTCAAGTGACATTTTATATGATTACAATTGTTGACTTAAGAATGTGAACACTATACATATTATGGAAATATAAAGTTTCACCTTGACTTTAAAATTAAGAACTGATTTCTAAGTTGGGATTTAACAAGGTGGACTTTTTCACTGCCACGTCTTATGGCCATAATAATATACGTTTATTATGTATTATGAATGTTCTATTTCCTATTATGATTCACTGTTGAGACTTCATTTATACAACATGGAGATAACTTCAATATGAATTGTATATACAATTTTCTCTTACTAATGGTTACACATCTACCTTTCTCATGAAGAGAAAGGACACCCAAAAAAATGAGAGGTGCATGATGGATACAAAAGGATCTATGATTGGAGGTTAAACCTTTGACGATTCTCTCCCTCTTCCTACATAGTTTCTAAAAAACAACGATGATCTTTAGTGTTCATATGGATTATAATTTATTGATACTTAAACTTGTATGACTCTTATGGAAAATAAAAAGAAATATATATTGTATTGTTATTCAAAAATACTAAATCATGTATATTGTAATTGATGATGTATTATTGACTTTTAATAGAAAATAAAGAAATTATTGATGTATGTTAACATTATAAGTTGTAATATAAACATGGGATTTTTTTTTATTTGGACATCACATTGAAAATTCACTTTAATGGATTAAAAGATTTATTATTTACTATCCTTAGCATGAATTTAGACATTGCTTGCACTAGTAATTATAAATGAATAAAAAAATGTTGAATCATTTATTATACTTAGTCACTTTTTATGAATGTATGCTCTAATTTTGTACATGGAAGTACTATGAAAGTATTTAATAGAATTGAATCATAAAATGGAAAATGGAATGACTTGTTGAAATGAAATATGATTATAAGTATGATTTAAATAACAAACCATTTGATGAATCTTACTTAATACATGTTAGCTTAATTAATGAACATATGTGTTGGGAATAGTTAAGAAATTTTTTGGAACTCAGAACTACATGGAGATATTTTTTAAGAGCATTTATTAGGTATCTAACTAGTAGGAGAAATTTCTAAGGCTAGACATGGAAATTTATCTAGGCAAGGAAGAGGCGTCAAACCATCATACTATGTAGGATAAGAATCCCATCTAATGTGTTGAACAGACGAAGGTGAGAATATGTGTCAATTTGTTTTGAGAATGACAACGAGAGTTGCTCTATCCATAGTCTCCCCTCTAATTTACTTCTATTGAGGTAGAATAAGGTAGGACATGAGAAATGATGCACAATGCATTTTCCCAATTGTCCAAAAGGGTATGCATATGGGATACCTCCAACACTACCATTTTTGCTTGCACTTGAATTTACATAAACATATTGGAAATAACCATGGAATTTTTATAAGAAACGAACTAAGCACCAACAATAGAGTTAGAAAATAAAGTTGCATTTATTTATTTTTAAATAATTAAAATAATTTCCACTCTAAAAGTATGACAAATATATGTATTTTTTGGTAATCATAGGGTAGTTCATCAGGAGATTATTCTTCTAGATGAAAGGCTTTAGCTGAAAGGGTTTGAAGAAGTCATGGATCCATGTGTAGACACCAAAAATCTGCACACCATGATTCTAAATGTCAAAACAACCCTAGACCACCCTGGACCCCCTTTGGACCAGTTTGACCTTTTGACCCCTAGCCAAGCCCAACTATGGTCAGTTTGACAAATTAACTTAGCCTACCTTTTTACCCACTTTTAACCTTCACCCTCGATCACCGACAATCAGGATGCCCATTGACGGTCACCTTGACCATCAATGGTCAGGGTGCACCTCCTTAACCAACAACATGTAAACATTCATTTGATTTTATTAAAATAACTTATCTATATTTGCATGTGAGCCATTACATGCATGAGTTAAAATTAGGAAGTATAGTTAACATCTTGTTGCACCTCTTGCTTGTGCCTATAAAAAGAAAGGAGCAGGGAAGTGAAATCCATCTATAATTTATATGAAGAGATTATGCATTCAGAATTATTTTTTTGCAAGTCAATCATAATCATCAATCTATCCATCATGTCAGAGAGCCAAATTTCCATCGCAACTCTACTAAAACATTAAGTATTATTGCTCTTTTAGAATCATGCCAGAATCCACCAATAGGCCAACCACCTCAATCAATCACCAGATTAACCTATGACAAGATAAGCATTTGTTTTTTGATATTCATTTACTTCATTTTCTTTCGTAATCATCCCAACACTAACCCATCTCCTAGAATCCAAATTTGTGATCCCATAAACTAGATATTTACCAATCTAGACTTACACACAGTAACCACTGATGTTTTCTCAACCATCAACAGTTTGTCCAATCGCTGACAGTCACCTTGACCACCGACGGCCACCTCAACTGTCGATGGTCAATATGGTAGAAAATAATATAAATTTATTTTTACCCTCTTACACTCAACCAAATCCAATCTTCTATGTCCCTACTTATTCACAAACCCCTACCTAATTTTTTGAAATAGACCCAGGCCATTTAGGATTAGTATTGGATTGTTTATTGCTATATTAGCCATTTTAGTCTATTTCTTTAGCAAGCATCTCTTGTGTTCAATTTTAGTACCTTTTGATTATTGATGAAAGTACTTTATCATTTAGTTTATAAACTTAATTATTTAAAATGTGTGGATTGACAACCCCTGAATAAGCTCTTGCTTCTGAGATCTAGCTAGCACTAAGCAATCCACTCAACTATCTTTATAACCAACCATTACTTTAGTGCTACCTTATTTTTAGGTCATCCTCCCAAGCCAAAGAGGAGTTTTTCACAATCATCTAATTTAATGTATGCACAATCAAACAAGTTTTCCAACAATACCCATATTTAGTTTCTTCTTCTTCCCTTTTTGAAATATAAGCTAAAATTCATTGAAACATTATAGCACACCTAGTGGGACCCTTATGTCTTTACTTAAGTTTTTTTTCTGCATTTATATATTCTTATCTCTATTCTATGATCATAAACAAAATCAAAAGTTTCTTTTGGGCTTAAAATTAAGTGCATACATCGATTGCTTGCAAGCTTAGCTCACATGTTTAGCTTAAAGCAAAGTAAGTTGATCATAGCATCACTCTTGTTTCACACACTAAACCAAACCACCTTCATCAATTAAACATCAAACAAACTTGAGACAAGGCCCAACTAGGATTTCATCACCTAATGGTCACCTTACCCTTTCCTGATAATCCTACTTGGAGGTCATTACTAAGGGGAGAACCAACTCAGCTCTTTGGTTGAGTATAAACTTTAGAAATTAGTATATATTGGCTAAGCATGTGACACCATTATCACTACGATGTGTGAAGTGAGGGGGTAGGCCCCAATACCAAGCCATGTATTGATTCTTAATATAAATTCCTTTTGAGCACCTAAACAACCTAAAACCAAACATAGACTTCCTTTCTAGTACCCACTCTACAAGCCAATTTCAATCACATAAATTCTTGAAAGCTTAAGGCATAAGCCAAAAGAGAGACTAAAAATAACCTTTAGGACTTAACATACTTTTTAGAATTTGATTATTTTTCTTGATCATTTCTTATCTTCTCTCTATTTGAGTGGTGAGATTTTTTTTGCATTCTCTCTTTCTTACCTTGGATGGTTCTAACTCGCTAGTAATGAAAGAACCTAGCAGAACAAAGCCCATCACCAAACTGATCAACTTCTTATACCTCCTCATCCATGGACTACGTCTCTGAACTAGTACACTATCTTCACCCTTCAAGAAGTCCTCCTTTCCCTTTGGAAATTCCACAAGGAGATGTATACTTTGCCACCTTTTTGGATAACAACCTGATGGCCCTTCAACATTAATTTAACACCATGTCTCACCATACCCCTGCTTCATTTCGACCTATAGACCCACATTATGGCATGCCTTCCCACCTAATGGGAAACACTTCTATTTCCATAATCACCACGCAACCATTAACTACCCAAGCTTCCTCATCCACTAATAATCCATTTGATACTACTGTGGAAAACCAACCTACCCAACCTACAAATACCCTTAAACCTTCCACCCCCACCAACAACTCCTCTACCTTAGGAGCAAACCAACCCCTAGCCACCTACACTCTCTTCACCATAGGATTGCCTACCACTAGCATTACCAACCTTCTTTTGACCAATACTCAACTTCAAAATCTTGTGGTGCCTATACCTTCTACATTACCCCCAGTTAGCACAAAGGTCGTTACCCTTCCTTTGATCACCAACCTAACCACAACTCCTACCCAAAAGGTTCCCATTACACCAAACCTAGGTTATATCCCTAACCCATAAGGGCATGTACCTCTACCTACTACCCAGCCACCTACATCCACCTACCCTTACATATCTTCCATCTAACCACTAATCTTTGCATACCAATATGTGCAGCTTCCCAACCTCCTACTCACTATCAATGTGTCACCCAACCGCCACAATAGTATGCACCTTACAACCTTTCAGGTGCACAACCCCAAGAAAACCTAATTAAGATGCTCATGGATAAGATGCTTGCCTTAGATTCATCTATGTCTAGGGCTCACAATGTCTTACCATATGATAAAATCTGTAACAAGCCCATCCACCCATCTATCCTTATTAGACCATATTCTCCTCAGTGGGAATTTCCCAAGTTCTCTAAGTTTCAGAGTAAGGAGGATCCCTAACAACACCTTAGGGAATTTAGGCATGGATGTTACTTAATTTCCTATTATGATGCCCTCCTTTTTAGTACCTTCCTATGTCCCTATCTGGTCTAGCCTTAGATTGGCATAGTGTTGTAACCAAGCACTCTTTGTTCTCCTTCATCCATCTGGCCCAAATTTTCTTAGATCACTTTTCAATAAATATCTCCAAGAAGCTTTCCATCACTAACCTCTAATTTATCCATCAATTTTATGATTAATCTATTTCAAATTTTATAGTTCATTGGAAGAGCCTAATCAATCAGCTTTCCTTCTCCTTACCCCAACCCGAACTGATAGAACTTTTTGCTCGAGTATGTGCCAAGCACATCTCTCTTACACTGTATGTCCAAAGCTTCAATTTTTTTGATGAAGCTTTCACCATGGCACATAATCTAAATAATATATCCATCGATGAAGGAAAGCTAAAACTAAAAAACAATAACTCTACCTACAAAACCAATGAGGCTTCTTCCTCTAAATGGAACAACCAAACTGACATCAGGACCAAAAGTAAGGGAACCATGAATGTGTTTGTTCTTAAATCCACTTCTCCACCATATTTTAACCAACCAAGTTCCTATAGATCCTCAAAAGAAAAATGAGAAACCAAAACTAGAACCCCCAAAAGCAATTTACCCCACTTGGGGAATCTTATGCTTCAATCTTGAAGAATTTACTAAAAGCTAATATCATACAGCTTCCTCCTATCAAACCACCTCAGTAATTTGATTTTTATCATTCTACACCTATTTTTTACAATGAGAATGATCTATGAGATTTTCATCGAGTAGTTGGGCATGATAGTAGTAGGTGTAATGCCTTCAAGAACACTGTCCAATCTCTCATTGACAAGGGGGAGCTTGTGTTGGATAACCCCAACTCACCTCAAAACCAAACCCTTGACATCTTTAGGAAACCTTTCCCAAATCATGCACCTACCAAAAATGAGAGCAACAAGTTTGAGTGTTATCTTGATACCCATACTATCAATATTGTTCTTAACGTGCTCATTACTGAAGAACCTATTGCCCAATGCATTTGTTCTTCACCTACTAATCTAGTAGAATTACCTCCTCTTCCTTTAGAGACCCAAACCAAGGAATCACCCATTTATCCTCCTCCACTTATTGAGGTAGTGGAGCCATCAACCCTCCCTTCCATTGACATACTTGAACAAGCACCCATTTTACCTTCTCCCTCAACCATCAAGTAATTTACAACCCCTTTAGAGATCATTCCCAAAGTGGAAGCCACCATGTTTGTATCTCTCAAAAAGGAGTCACCCATATGAACCTTACATCCTTTGATTGAGGACAAGGATGAGGTTACCATCCATCTGTCTCAACCTATGGTCTTACCTTTTATGTCTACTAACTAGGGAATAAAACTAGCCTACAAACCATTCTCAAGGTTAGTGCAAAAATTGGAATTTGTCTCTAACCCTGACATGGATCAAGCCACCTTTTGGCAGTAATTGGGGCTCCATTACATTTCCAAAAAAGAACCTCCAACCACACCATTTGTAGACCAACCCACCCCTTTCCATTATCCATACTCTCATCTTACCAACCAAACTGATGAAAGCCTCTACCAACCCAACTATTCCTCAATCATCCAAAGTGACCAACCACCAAGCCATCAAGTCTTCCTCTCTAACCAAATCGACCAAACCAACCAAGAACCTTGGCATCTTCCCTATGCAAAGTCTTAATCACTCATATGTGAGTGTGGAGCTTACCTCACCAAGCCCAACAACCAACCACAAAACCAAATCGACCAAGGAAGTAAAGCTAGCAAAAGGCCAGAGAGACAAACTCCTACCTACGTAAACCTTTCCCTCTATATTGGGGCCTCATCCCTTCACTCTGATTAGGTTGCTAGTTATCCCAACCACCATTGTTGGTTACACCAACACACTTGATTTGTGACACACCTATCTTCACGATGTCATCAAAAACAAAACTACTTATCCTAAAACCTCTTACCTCCAACCTATCAGCCTTTGCCTCACCAAAACCCAAACCATCAGCTAAGAACACTACCTTACCCAAACCTTCTGTCACCAAACCCACTCCCAAAAGGACTTCTACCTTACCAACCAAGACCAACACCTCTAACCCCTCTCCACCTTTATCTGAATCCTACTCTAACATTTTCCAAAGGTTAGGGATGCTTATTGCTTGACCTCACCCCCTATCAGGATGTTTGACCCTCTTGGCTGAAAACCCATATGGTATAATGATCGCCAAGTGTGTTCCTATCATAAGACAATAGGCCATGACATGGTGATCTATAAATCTCTCCAAACCATTATCCATTGACTCTATGATGAGGATGATCTATTACTAGAAGAACCTCCCATAGGCCCATTACCAATCCAACAACCAACAACCACTAGATAGAACCTACCTATTCCCCCACTCTCACCTCAAAGTGACACAAAACTAAACAACTCTCCTACCCTAATTCCTCCCCCTATCCATACCATCCATGTGGTCATGAGAGCACAAGAGAAGGATAAGGGGAAGGCCAAAGTGTTCATCCCATGGACATACCCATCTTATACCCCCCAACCAAACCCTATCCAAACATCTTCACCTTCATCCAAACCTAAAGTATCTATCTTAGGTACATCCCAATCTAATCTCTCTGAATCTATCAGGAGAGTGGTGCTCAAACAACTCCACCAGACCTTAGTAAAGATGAGCTTATATGAGTTGATTACTACTTAACCTCATCATTACCAAGCAATGATCGAGGCATTATAATAGGTAGAGGTCTAACCTAAAGACCCTCAACCTCTGGCAACCTTTGTCGGTGCTCTCCAAATTTCCAACCTTATCACCTTTAAGGATTCAAAAATGCCTTCTATCCATCCTAATGACTTAGATCCCCCTCTCTTTATTACTACTTACATCAACCAAACCCAAATCAAATGGGTCATGATTAATGGGGGATCTAGTAATAATATCATCTCTTCTACACCTATAACCAACTTAACCTGTTGACTAATGTCATGTCTAAAACCTTAGCCATCCTCTAATTTTTTAACGTCACCATGATCACTACCCTAGGAACTATTGTCCTTCATATCCATTTATAACCCCACACACTCCCCAAACTCTTTTACATAGTGGAAGGTGAATTCTAATACAATGTTTTACTAGGATGACCTTGGATTCACTCTATGGGTTGTGTCCCTTCTACCCTTCATCATTGCATCAAATTTGAGCACAAAAGATAGGTTATCACCATCCAAGTTGACCTAAGTCCCTTATTAACATGCAACATGACTTACCACACTGATGATGTCCTCCTACCTCTATCTAACACACCCTCCTTAACCAAAGACAAGCCCTTAACTATGAAAGAGGAAGTCATACCTCCTTTTACCAATGAGGCATTGACTAGCTCATCTATCTCATCTGATCAGATCCCCACCTTAGACCACTTGGAATATACATTCCAAATTATTTCACTAGGGGATATCACCTTTTAGCCCTTGATGCCTTCCCTACTCCTCACAAGTATGGGAAACTTACTACCCAACCCAGATATGACCCCAATGTTATAACTATTGTTCCCTTTGGACCTCCACACTACCAAACCCATTTCATCTATGGGGGACTTGACAAACCACTTGACACTTTTACCACCTCCTCTTCACCTCGACCATTCACCTCTGACTTTTCTTATTTGGACAAACTGAGATTCACCAAGACATACTTCCATAGGTGTGCTTGGAAAGGATTTGGTCCTGGGAGATATGAGAATGACCCACATGAGTTGATTTCCATTGAGACCAAGAAACCTCATGAGAAATATGGCCTCAATTTCATTTTACCCACCAAGAAGCAAACCAAACCACCTATTGTCACCATTATTGAGGAAGACACCCCTTCCTCATCAACCTCTACTCCACCTGCATGTGAGGATGATGACATCATCCCACCTAACTTTTTTTTTGTCAACATGATTAACTTTAGACCCCTAACTTATCAAAAGGAGGTGGCAACCATAACCATCCCTTTAATCCATCCTGAGATGGTAGGTGATGACTCTCCTACCATTAACATTATCAATGCTAGGATGATGACTCCATTCTCACCTGCCTTGGTGCCCTAAATTCTTCCATCCACAAATCCATTCCTCTTGAGACTTCAAACATGTTAAATGAATCCACCATGGATATCAACTTGGGAACTATGGACAACCCCCACATTGTCAAAATTGGCCAATCACTGAATGCCAAGGAACTTTGAGACTTCCCCTCCTTCCTCCAAGATTATAACATAGCATTTACTTGGTCTTATAACGACATGCCAAGAATTGACCCCTCCATTGCTAACCATAACATAGTCATCAATTATGATGTCAATACCATCAAGTAAAAAATTTGACGCATGTACCCTCACATAGCCCTTCTCATCAAAGAAGAGCTTCAATATATTCTATCTATCAATTTCATTCAACCTATTGACTATCCCTAATAGGTCTCAAATGTCATGCCTGTTACCAAAGCCATAGGGGGACTACACATTTATGTGGACTTTAATGACCTCAACCTTGCTTTCCCTAAAGATGACTTCCCTCTACTAGACATTGACCATCTTAGTTGATCTTACAGTCAACCACAAGATGTTATCTTGCATAGATGGATTCTCAAGTTACAGTCAGCTATCAATCACCCCCAAAGATCAGCACAAGACCTCCTTTACCACCCCATGGGGAACCTTCTGTTACAAAGTCATGATTTTTAGATTAAAAAATACTGGTGTAACATACCAATGTGCCATGACTTTATCCATAAGATTGTAGAGGACTATGTGGACAACCTTCTCATAAAATCCAAAATTTGAAAGGATCATTTAATCATTCTCAAGATCATTTTTGGGTGACTTATCCATTACTATGTCTGCCTAAACCCCAAGAAATATATCTTTGGGGTCCTATCAGGCAAGATTCTTGGGTTTATTATCTCCCTTAATGGTATCGAGGTCAATCTAACCAAGATAAAATCCATCCTTGACATGCTTCTTTTAATCAACCTCAAGCAACTCTATAGTTTGTAGGGGAAGCTCCAACCCATTCATCACTTTATCTCCCAACTTTTAGATCGATGCCAACTCTTCCACCACCTTATAAATAAGGATCTATCTTTTAAGTGGAATAACGACTGCCAAAATTCCTTTGATTCACTCAAAAAGTATCTTTTATCTCGACCTATCCTCACCCTTTCCAAGGATGACCAACATTTTTACCTGTATATCTCTGCCACTGACCACTCCTTAGGGGCAATGCTTACTCATCAGGATGAACAACACAAAGAATAAGTTGTCTACTACATTATTTTCACGCTTGTAGAGTATGAGGATTAGTACACCCATATCGATAAACTTTGCTTAGTTTTAGTCCTTGTGTCTACCAAGCTTTGCCACTACCTTCTTAACCATAAGACCTATGTCATAACCAATACCAACCCACTCAAGTACATGCACTCTAAGCCATACCAAAAATTGCCCACGACCAAATGGATCATACTTTTAGTGGAGTTTGACCTTGATTTCCTTTAGCAAAATTTAATTAAGGGGTAATTCATTATTGACCAATTGGCTGAAGTTCCATTAGTAGACAACCAACTTCTTCCTCTTGAGTTCCCCAATGAGTCCATCATGAGCCTCTCTCAGATGGACTTCACCTATCAAGTCACCATGTTCTTTAATGGATCAAAATTTTAATGTGGTGGGGGATCTGGTATCATCCTTATTCCTTTTGATGGTGAGCCTCTTCCTTTGTCCTTTAAGCTTGATTTGAAATGTACCAACAATATGGTTGAGTATGAAGCCTTAATCATAGACCTTCAAACTATGTTATCCCTCATAGTCAAAATAATCAATATCTTTGGTGACACCTAACTTGTGTTCAATCAAATCAATGGCTCTTACCAGTGTAAAAATGATGTTTTGCAATAGTACAAATAACTAGTTGACAAACTCTTAACATCATTTGATTATTATCGCATCGATTTAACCTCATGATCTTCCAATAAGTTCATTGATATCATGGTTTCCCTCATCTCTCAAATCCCATCAACACCTTCTAACTCTAAGTTATCTGTTGTTATCCATAGACTTACCCAACCTTCTTATGTCAAGCTAGATTCTCCCACCATTTTTAATGTGGAAGAAACCCAACTCAAAATTTGGTATCAATAGACCTTTGACTATCTCAACCTTACCATCATTCCTTCTAGGCTCTTCGAGAATTTTCAAAGAGAATTTATCTAGAGCACTTCATGTTATACCATTATGGGGGGAACTCTTTACAAGCATTACTTTGATGGCCTCCTCTTCCATTTCCTATGCAGTCACGAAGCCTCTCACACTATCAAGAAAATGCATGATGGTATCTATGGGCACACTTTAGTGGCCTCGCTATAGCTAAACACATCCTTTACCTCAGCTATTATTGGCCTACTCTTAACCAAGACTATTGTGATTATGTGAAAAAGTGTGTTAAGTGTCAATAATATGCCAATCTACATCACGCACCTAGCCATAGCCTTCATGTTTTCACCAATTTCTGGCCCTTCTCACAATGAGGTCTAGACTTTATTGGTGAAATTAACCCCCATTCTTCATAGCGACACCATTATATCATCACTATGACCATATATTTTACTAAATGGCTAGAGGCTATTCCTTTAGTCTTGACCAAAGTGGAGAATATTGTTGGCTTTACCAACCATCACATCATTTGTCACTTTAGTGTTCCTCATAAGATTATCATTGACAATGGAAAATATTTTAAGAATTATCAAGTCCAGGTTCTTTGTGATGCATTTGGGATTAAGTTAATTTTATCCTCGCCCTATCTCCCTCAAGTGAATGGATAGGTTGAGGCTTCTAACAAAACTCTTTACAACATGCTAATTAAAATGGTCAATGCATCTAGTTGGGATTGGCATTGACATATCCCCTTCACGTTATGAGCATATTGTACTAGAATTAAAATCAATATGGGTGCTACCCCTTCCTCTCTCATGTTTGGAGTGAAGGTTTTCTTACCTCTCAAAGTCTAAATACCTTCTCTTCATATATCCCTACAAGATCTCATTTTTGAGGATGATTATCGTTAGTACTTTTTATCCTAGCTTGAGCTACTTGACAAGCATTGCTTAGACACCCTTACCCATCTTCATATCTATTAAGAACATGTCAAGCATGCCTTTAAAAAACACCTTAGAGTGTGAGAATTAAACATCGAAGACCTCATCCTAAAGGAAAATCAACATGTCACCAATACAGAGAAAAGTAAGCGGGTTTGCTTTCAATTGGCTTAGACCCTATATCATTACCCATAAGTATGGATCAAGAGCTTACTAGTTATCCTCTCTTGAGGGAAACCCAGAACTTGAGCCCCTCAATGCTTCGCATCTACCTCTATTCTTTTCTTAAGAAGGTTCAAGTTCACCTTTTATTTTAAACTTAATCTCATCCCTTGCTTTCATCTACATTCATCTCCATATTTCAGGGGTAACTGATTAAAATTGAATCATGTGATTATCAGTCACAATCATAGCCTAATACTGAACAATGGGTACCACAACTCTACCAATGGCATGATTCTCACGGTAAATTCCACCCCTTTCCTAGGACGGATTCCCATGATCATTGTCACCTAAAACTCTTTTACACCTAATCAATCTTCTTGTGCTTCTATTTTTCCTTCATAAAGGTGAACCCTTAAGCCATCATAAGCAAGTCTATGTCAAGCAAAATAAAACAAAGCAATAAAAAGCAAAATCCCTACCAATATAAATCATGGGTATTTCCTATCATACACAGACTTCTCCCTTGAAGGAAAACTATTGAAAACATATTTGAAATTGTTCAACTTAAGGTGGAATACTCCCTTGAAGGATAACTATCAAAAGAATTAAACAAAGCACACAGACTTAGACCACTCCCTCAAAGGATGGATGAGTAAACAATTTGTTAAAGTGAGCAATTTCTTGGAAGTTTCCCTCATTGATCAACTTCCCTGACCCTCTTAAGTAAATAAGCCAAAGACCCATTATCAAGCAATGAAAAAATCAATGTAATTTTGAAAGCCATAATCAGCTCTCATAAAGATAATAATTTTGAAATCCACAATCAGATTTCATAAGTAGACTTCTTTCATCGATAAGTCTACACTTTGTATGACATAGAATTATTTATACTGACTCTTTGGACACCTACAGAAGTGGCGTGCTAGTCTCACACGAAGGTTCCTTTTTCATCCATCCCCCCCTCTATACACGATAAGCAAGGGATTTTGAGCTCACTTAACATTATGTGGTCAAGAAACCTTTTTTTAAACCAACTAAGGAATGCTAATACAAAGAATTCGAAGGGCTTATGTTCCTTAAGCCAACCTAACTTTGGTTTTGTTTTGGTCCTTATCAAAGAAGAAGCATCATGCCCTCTTCCTATCCTGTCGTGACTAGTTGATATTTTCATTACCATGTTTTGTCTCTTGATTATATTCTTTGTTCTCCCATCTAGTGTTGTTAATTAACTTACCTCATGTGTTTTATTTTAAAAATTAACAACAATCATATGCACATGTGTCATAATCAAATGTATAACCATAATCATAACCATAACAAACATAATAACATCATAACATCCATGAGAAATAAAATAATCAACCATTTTCATCACATGTCTAAATATAAATACTAAAGCATATAATCATTAAAAATTAGCATGTCATAAGCAAACCAGAAGCATACCCATAAATAAAAGCCATCTCATGCCTAGTTAGGTGAGTCTACATCAGTGTCTAGCATCCATAATATAAGCATAATCCATAATCAATATAAACATCACATCATAAGCATTAACGTCAAAGCAAATCATAGACCATGAGAAATGAGAAATAAACAAAGACCATATATATAACTCATGAGTAAAATAGCATCATAATGCATACAACATATAAACATGTCTCTCCCTCTCAAAATGTACATCTCACCTCATCGACTCGCAGGCTAGAATCAAAATGATATACAACAATATATAAATATATTTGAACTATGTCATGGCTATGCCCTTGGGGCACCATTGTCTCCTAAAGCACCAATAGATCCAAGTGCCTACCCACCTATAGTACATGCCTGTCCCCCAGATGTACCTATCTATCCACCTATAGACACTGCCTACTGACCTAGAGTCACCACATTGGCATTACCCACCAGGCTGGCTCTGTACTCTCCCAATCAGGGTTCTATTGGGTAGTAAGTGAAGACTATAGCCTCATAGTATCATAACTCTTATATGGTGGTTATGTACCTCTACATATCAATAGTCCCTGTTAGAATTGCTAGTGTTGCTTCTAATCCTCTAGCCTATCTCAGAGCATCTCATTCTTGGGTGACTTGGGCTAGTGTAGCTCTAGCCTGGTCCCTCTCACCCATCATAGTGGCTAGCTGACCCTATAATGTAGACACATACCACTATAATTCTATGACCTATGTATTTGTGATAGCTAACACCACTACTACTCATTTATCAGGGCTAACCCCTTATACTTGTGCCCTTTGGCCCCCTATCCCAGCCATTAGCCTCCTATGACCATCACCATTACCAAAATCTATAACTACATATAAAGCCTAGTACCATGCCATGTACCCATCTACATAGCTTGCATCATCTATTTATGGCTTGGTTGATAGTTCCTTGTGATCAAGCAAATTCGGTACTTGATGTGGCTTAAGCAATATAATCTCTAATTCCTCACTCTTGTATCTAGGGAATGCGCTTAGAATACCCTAAACTAGGATAAACTATCTACGCACCTTGTCAAAGGGGATAAGTTTTACCTCCCCATCCTGCCTATTGAATATCCATCTATAAATTTTTAGATATAGGGTCTCCCTTTTATAGCCAAACTATACTAAAAACTGGACATAGGGTCTCCAGACAATGTCACCGATCACCAATGCACCCAGTGCACCCCTGAACCAATCTATATCATGTGCACCTCCCCCTGCACTTGAAGTGGTGAAGTCGCCTCTCTACCACATGAATCCAAATAGGAACTCATTCATTCTATATCCCATTTACAGTAATCCCATCAGCCTCAGCACCTAGATGTGTTCATAGGCCCAATAGTGTAGAATAAGATCGACACTAATGCCATACCTCTTATGGGCCCTGAATCCCCATATCTCCCTATATATCTACACCAAGAGAATAGGTACCTAGTCGAATACAGTCCACCCCAATAACAACTCAACTAACACCCCTATCAACAAGTATGAAAATATCCCATTGTTCAAGTTGAGAAGGGCAAAGCATGAAATGGAAATCATAAGCATAGTCATCAATCTTCACTCACTTGGTGCCCTATCATACAACATATTATAGTTGAAACCCCTAGCATGCCATCTAACCTGATCATGGTCATTACCATATAATAGTTCAAGGTGATCCTCATGCTCTTCCCACTCTATATGGTAGATCAGATCACCCCATAAGGGTAACCATGTAATACTATGCACATCCTCTGTCAAGATCACAATCTCATTGATTGATAGTAATAAGGTGTTCATAGTCAGGTCCCATCTCTCAATGAGAGATATAATCATGGATGCATCATGTGGCACATGTTGGTAGTATCACATTGCTCCCAGCCTGACCTCCATATGGGCCCAATCTACTGGGGTCATCCCCTGGTGGATCTCTACAAATTTGTGTGGTACCTGATCATGTATCTGCATATGCTTTTAAGCCTACAAATGCTCATTAGTGCACAACTTAGTTCTCTATCCTATGATCACCTATGAACCATACCTTTTTCTATACCTACCCCTTACCTATTTTACTACTAACATTTATCTCATCACTTTTACCTAAAACACTTAACCTAACCCTTTGATCAAACATTTCACCCAATTAACCTTAACCTTTAACCTTTAACACTCTAAATCTTACTTGACTACTGATGGTTATGCACCCCTATTATCGACAGTTGTCAACCATTGATGATCACTGTGTGTGACTACCAGTGGAAACTCCTCAACCCTAACCTATCTTGAACCAGTTAAAAAACTAACATCTTCCCTATCAAATGTCACCCATTCCTACCCTAACCTAGACCTTACCTAGCCTACCTCCCCAATTTGAATATCACTTGCCCATTTTCATAAAAATAATCAAACCCTGCCTAGGGCACAAAACCCAAAACCCACCTAGAAAAACAATTGATACAACCACCCTCAAAACCTAATGAAATTACAAAATCAAGATAAAATAAAAATTTAAGGGCTTCACCTACCTCATTCCATGGCCACCATCAAGGAGTAAGCCGTAGATTAGCCCATCCTCATCCATGCCCACCCTGCATCCTCACTAGTTCGCTCAGTCCACTCTCTACCTTAGCTAATAGTCAATTCCTCCATAGTCCTTTTTAGTAGTGTCTTTTCCTGAACACACTAAAATGCCAGAGCTCCATAGTCAAAATTAAAAATGAGAAAAATGACATTCAAATTCACTTTTGACTGCTAGGCTTTTTAGGGTTCACACCTTGACCATCTATGGTTAGTGTGACCACCGATGCTGACCCTTGAGGAACCTGACCATCGATGGTTAGGTTACTCCCACTTTCACTCTTGCTTCAAAGCAAACTCAGCTATGTAGAACTAGATTAAACCAACTCCCCCTTGGAGACTACCTTTTCTACCCAATCTAACCACCTCATCATCTCACCATTAATCCACTTTGGCCCAACCTAGTGCACATTTTATGATGACTTTTGCTTGGTCCTTTGACCATAATATTAACATTACCATGTTGACCACTCTTTAAACTTACACCACCTAATGCATACTAGACCCATTTATGTCTTCTTGAGATCACTTCCTACCTTGGATACTTGTGACACTTGACCAATTTGTGTTTTCCTTGAGAGTACTTCTTGCCTTAGATACCCACCAAAACACCAACATTACTTAGGAGACTTATGTTTACGAGTGTACCCAACCACTATGCCTAATTTCAGTCACATAGTCCACTTGTCACTTGTCCTAGTATCGACCTTTATTTTTATCAACCATGGCAACCTAGTCTATGCATGATCATGGCTATCATACCTTTTGTCATACTTTGTGTACTTGTTTGTGCTTTAGTGACCAACTCCTTATCCAACTTCATGATGTCCACCTTTGTCATCACCTTCACCCACCTTATCAAACTTGCACCCAGTTCTATTTTACCTCATCAACTCCCAGTTTGAGGGGGAACACCTCCTCCAATACTTGGGGCAACCAAACCTTCAACCAACAACCATTTTTATTTTGTAAATTGTTGATTCAAAGTCACATAACAGAATGGGGTAAAATGTAAACACCAAAAATCTTCACACTATGATTCTAAATGTCAAAACACCCTTAGACCACCTTGGACCACCTTGGACCCCCTTTGGACCACTTTGAACTTTCAACCCCTAGTTGAGCCCAACCATGGTCATTTGACTAATTGACTTAGCCTACTTTTTTACCCACTTTTCACCTTCACTCTCAACCGTCGATGGTCAGGATGATCATTTATGGTCACCTTGACCATCAATGGTCAGGGTGCACCTCCTTAACCAACATCATGTAAATATCCACTTGCTTTTCTAAAAATAACACATCTAAATCTAGTGTGAGCCATTACATGTATGAGTTAAAATTAGGAATCCCAATTAATGTGTGCCTATAAAAAGAGAGGAGCAGGGAAGTGAAATCCATATATAATTATTATCAAGAGGTGCATCCAAAGTTTCTTTTTTACTGTTCAATCATCATCATCGATCTATCCATCACGTTAGAGATCCAACTTACCACCATCACTCTATCAAAGTGTCAAGTACCATTACTCTATTAGAATCATGCCAGAATCCACCAACAAGCCAACCACCTCAATCAACCTTTGGCAAGATAAGTACTTGTTTTTTGATATTCATTTACTTTTTTTATATTTTGCAATCAGCCTAGAACCAACCCATCTCCCATAATCTAAATTTGTGATCTCATCAACCAACTATTTACCAATCTAGACCTACACACAGTAACCACCAATAATTATCCCAACTATTGATGGTTTGTCAAACTGTCGATAGTCACCTTGACTGCCAATGGTCACCTTGACCGCCAATGGTCACCTTAACCACTGATGGTCACCTCAATTATCGATGATCACTGTGGCAAAAAATAACATCAAGCTATTTTCACCCTCTTACCCTTAACCAAATCCAATCTTCTGTGTCCCTACTTATTCACAGACCCCTACCTAATTTTCTAAAATAGACTTGAGCCATTTAACACTAATATTAACTTTCTTATTGTTATATTAGTCATTTTATTCTATTTATTTAGCAAACATTTCTTGCGTTCAATTTCAGTACCTTTTGATTATTGATGCAAGTACTTTATCATTTGGTTTATAATTTTAATTGTTTAAAATGTGTGGATTGACAGTCCTCGATGAAGCTCTTGCTTCCAAGATCTAGCTAGCGCTAGGAAATCTACTCAACTATCTATCTAACCAAACATTTTATTTAGTGTTTTTTAATTTTTTGGTCATCCTCCCAAGCCAAAGCAGAGTTATTCACAATCATCTGATTTAATGCACGTACAATCAAACATGTTTTCCAACCATACTCATATTTAGTTTCTTCTTCTTCCCTTTTTTAAATATAAGCTGAAATTCATTGAAACACCATGTCCAAACTATGTGTGCCTTTTTACAAAAAAAAAAAAAAAAAAAGAGTTCATAAGAGTTTCAGAGTGCCCACAAAATAAACACTTGGGATAAGTAACCCATAAATGAACAAGGCAACGGTCAAGGGAATGTCTCTGATAAAACAAACACCATTCAAATTATGTGAGTTTAGACTCAAGAATAGCCATCTATATTATTTTAAAATATGTGATCCATGTGTGGGTATAATATTGTATAGACCAATGAGAATTAAGCTTATCAACCATGGGCAATCAAGGTGACAACCATCATATCCATTTCTAGGAGTATAATATTGAAAGGAAGTTTCAACACACCATTTCCAATCTTTCCACAATGGTCTAGCAAAATAAATTGCAATGTTATGAAGCATTGCTGTAGGGACAACCATAATAATCACCTATTAGGACTCATTATCATCGTTCTTTAAATTAAACTTGGAAATAAATTTTGGCAAAGAAAGTCAAGTTCTAGTCCATTTGCATAAAATATCTTGCATTATGTGCATTCCTCATTTCAAGAGTTTGAGCTCATACACCCATGGAACTTATAAAAGAGGAACATCATTAAAATTAATAATATAAGACGACCATAAGGAATGTTGATTGACAAAAAATCCATATCTAAACCCATCTGCTTTCTAAAAAATCTAAGGTTTGATCATTTCTCATGATTTCTAGATACTTTTAATAGTAAAGGAACCAACCACTTCGATAAGATAGCAAAGGATAACAAGGTTGAGAAATCCTAAACCCTTCCAAATTGTTCATTCGTAAGGATACCCTCCAGTAATACAATTGCAAAGTAACACTTTCCATGCTTGTTTCCATTCAATACCATAAATAATCCACTTGGCACATAGAGAACTGCTTTGGAAACTAATGTTTAACAGACCTATCCCACTAACCTCCTTGGGAAGACAACATAACTCTCAAGCTACCAAATGGGAACCCTTCCCATGTTCATAGGTTTCCCAAAGAAAATCTCTAAGTATTTTTTATAGGTTCTAGTAGGAGGCTATAGAAGGGACCTACCAAGAGGAATAATAGACATGAGTTGCTAGGAAAAATTTAGAATATATTTTAAATTCCATACCAAGGAGAGAGGTTTAATAATCTAGTAAGAGAGTTTTTCCTCTACTCGATCAATGATGTACTACCATATATGAAAGGGAATAACTTGGAACACAAAGGGTATACCTAGAAATCAAAATATTTTGACATGTTGAATCCATTTCCATTCATACTTGTTTAACAAAGGAGTCATGGGTAGAAAGGTTATCTATAACATTGAGTTTTATTTCATTGAATACTCAAACATGAATCGAGGGAAAAAATATCAAAACTTTACATAGCATTCTTGATATTGTCCTCATCCTCAAGCAAGGTGAGAAAGAAGTTGTCAAAAATATCCCATTGACTAATTGAGTGGGCTCATTAGATGATAAGGAAATACCTTTAACTTGAACCTACAATTTATCTTTGGTTATGAGATAGCCAAATACTTCCACATAGAGCACATACAAAGCTAGAGCTAACGGGAAGCCTTGTCTAATCAATCGAGTCAACCCAAAATATTTAAGCTAACACCATTTACTAAGAGATAAGTCAAATCATTTGCAAATAACAGCTGAACTAACTAAATGAAATTGGGACCAATCCCTAAGGATTTTAACATAGCAAAGATTAAATTTCACTCAATGTAGTCATGAGCTTTCTCAAATTCAACCTTGATGAACATCACTCGTTATATATATCTATGTGCTCATTAACGCCTTCCCAAACTAAAATGATGTTGTCAAGAATATATCTACTTTAATGAAGCAATTTTTGTTTAGAACTAATAATTAAATACAAGAAATGGTGAGCACACACCATGAGGGATCTGGCTATAATTTTATACAACACATTGAATAGATTGATTGGCCTTAGTTGCATATCAACTCCAGATCTCCCATATTAGGTATGATTTTGATATTCCTTTTGCTAATAAATTGACCAAGGGATTTAGAATTTAAATCATTGTGATTAGCATGGAAAATATATGCTCCAATGGTGTCCCACCATAATTTTTAAAATTCACACCAAACTCGTCACAACTAGGAGCTTTATCGTTGACTATTTGTAAAACAACTTCAAGTAAGTGCTCAATTGTGAGAGTCATGTCATAGGATACTCCTTGGGGTTGTGAAATCTTATAAAGGACCATTGAAAGACATACTTGGATTATTTGTTGTCATTCATAAGCAGGACCTTGTGCTTTAAAACCTACCAATAATAATAAATAATGGCTTGAAACATAGTTAACACCTTAGTTAATCACTAGCAAGCCTCTTTAATGACTCTAATTTGTTGGGTAGAATGTTTTGGCTTAAGTACTTGAAAAACTTATTTGGAAACTTTATTGCCAATCTAGTTTGGGTTTGATTTACAAATTGCCCACATTGTAGGCATCTGTAATCTAAAGGTGTTTCCACAACGACACTAATTATCGTTGTAGAGGCTCATGAAATGGTCCTGCTCTAAGCCAATCATCACACAACTTAACTTACAAGTGGTGGTGGAATAAGCTTTCTAGTAGATGCACTCTAACTAACAACCAATGCACTCTAACTAACAACCATAGATGTGAAGAAGTCATGATGTGTGTGTGATGGAACGTAACCACCAACCAATCCAACCAAAACTTCCTACTGACCATGGCACGAGGTTCCAAAATGACAGATATGAGCAAAAGTGTGTCCATGATTTAAGAGAGCAATATTAAGAAAAAAACTACGTTTTTTAAATTTTGTGATACTTAAAATGCTAATCAATACAAAATTATATTCGCAGGTGGTTGGAAAGGACAATATCCAACAATGTCTCCACTAGAAATGAAAAACAATCATCAAAGGAGAAGTACAGTTGCATGGAGACAAGGGTCATGTTAAGTAACTTTAAGATCCTTTCAAATATTCAACGTTAGTTAGACCACATGTACCAGATGACAAAAGGGAACTGGTGTGAATAATTGGGGTCATAAAACCCAAATTAATTATGCATATATAACCACGCCTCTCGTTCACCATCTATCCAGCGCATACACATATGACCAACTTTGTCAATTGACAACTCAACCTTATTAAAGACACCACACATCACCTAAAACACATATGTAAATTTCTCAGTAATCCAACACCAAAGAACATCTCTTTCAATAGAGTCATTAGATGCATATAAACACTTATTACAATTTTCATTATAGGCCATTTCATATGCCACAAATAGTAAAATTTTGTTAGAATTGAATGAGTTTGTGTTCAAACTGACCTTCTTTGTGACCTTAAAAAATACATTGACATTCAATTTAATAAATCTCGCTATGTACAAAATTATGTATATTGATTTTTCCAATACATATTTTCATTGCTAATTTTCTAAACACAAAATCAAATATTCTTCTTTATTTACGTGTCGAAAAAAAATAATATCAAAACTATCTGCTAAAACTCAGCCTAATTGCAAAGATTGGACCATCGTTACTAGATTAAAAAAAAGGTGTAACAAGGGTGTGAAAACAAACCCCGCTTTGGGTGGACCAATATTGCAAAGTTTAACACTAGTTTAGGTCACTAACTCGATAAATAACCACAATCAGAGGGACCCTAAATTTAACTTTACAAGTTCCAATCGCTTCCTTTTAAACCATAAGCCAAATTTAACAATCGCTTTTGAAATAGAAATTAGATAATAAAAAATACACTTAAATGTGAACAAAATTATAAATATATGGACAAAAAGTTCAAATGAAATCATGCCAAGAGAAAAAAGCGTTGCATCTACGTAGCCCATTCAACGTAAAAGAAGAGGCCAATTATATTCTATATTCTCTTATTATTATGACGCTGACATATGTCTAATCTCTATATTTTATCATCTCATTGCATTCAAATTTGACAATGTTTGATTGGATCATTAAAGACATTAAATGTCAAAATCTTAAATTAATTTAATTTTATTTTATTTTCATTATTTTTTAGTTAATTTATTTTGAAGCAAGTCATTATCAGGGAGAACTTTTGTAATTTGAACATGGAACAATTTGATAGTAGGTTTTAAGTTCCTATCGTTATACACAATCATCATATCTTACTTTATCTCAATTATTTGTTTGACTAAAATTGTTGTTCACTTTTATGATTCGAACATAGAACAATTTAATAGTAAGTCCCAAGATCCTACCATTACACACAACAGTGATATCTTACTTTATTTCAATTATTTGTTTGACTAAAATTACTGTTTGAAAACAGTATCATTCACCTTCTATTTCCATTTAATATCATTATTGTTCCCCAAAAATCAATGGTGAAGTCCTATGATTGCTATTTCTTTTGAAACTTAAACAGATGAAGCATTAAATGTCACATGTAGTAATTATGTCAATAGACGTAACTTATAATAACTGGGTGGTGGTCTAATAGTGTGAGATGTTAATAAAAAATGGTCGATTTTAAAATTAACATTCTTTCAATTATCAAAGGGTAGTTTAGACTTTAAATTTAATGTATATTATAATGTTATTCACAAGTTTTTCTTCTTATTTAGAGGAGATAAAATATTTATAAAATTTTAAGCATACGGTGAAGTTTGGAACACGATTTTATTTCTTGAAAAGATTTTTTGAACTCAATACAATTAGATTGAAAGTATTTGTCACCAATCAATATTTTTTAAGTAAAGAAGGAAATAAAATTGTTAATTAATATAATATATAACAAACCTAAGATAAAAGTCTTAGTCTCAATATCAGTGATGTTTTAGACCAAGAAGCCCTGGGAATCCCACCATCAGTTCGATGGCTATCACTATATTTTTCTTCTCTAAATTTGATAATGGTTGATTAGATTATAAAAGACATTAAATATCAAAATGTTAAATTAATTTAATTTAATTTTAATTATTTTTTAGTTAATTTATTTTGAAGAAGGTTGTTATTAGGAAGAACTTTTGTGATTTGAAAGTTGAACAATTTAATAGTAGGTCCTAAGTTGTTACCATTACTCACAACTATCATATTTTAATTTATTTCAATTATTTCTTTGACTAAAATAGTTGTTCAATCTTGTGACTTAAATATAAGACAATTTGATAGTAGCTCCCAAATTCCTACAATTATATACAGTGATCATATCTTACTTTATCTCAATTATTTGTTTGACTAAAATTATTGTTAAAAAACGAATATTATTCACATTCTATTTCCATTTAATGTCATTATTGTTCCCTAAAAATCAATATTGAAGTCCTATAATTGCTATTTCTTTTGACAATTAAATCAATTAACGTAACTTATAATGATTGGGTGGTGGTATAATATTGTGAAATGTTAATTTAAAATGGTTGATTTTAAAATTAACATTCTTTTAATTATCAAAGGGTAGTTTAGACTTTAGATTTGACGTATATTATAATGTCATTCACAAATTTTTCTTCTTATTTAGAAGAGGTAAAATATTTATGATATCTTAAGCATACGGTGAAGTTTGAAGCACGATTTTATTTCTTGAAAATATTTTTTCAAACTCAATATAATAATATAACTAGATTGAAAGTATTTGTTACCAATCAATAATTTTTTGTAAAGAAGGTAATAAAATTGTTAATTAATATAATATATAAGAAACCTAAGATAAAAGTCTTAGTCTCAATATTAGTGATATTTTAGACCGAGAAGCCATGTCAATCCCACCATCAATGTGATGGCTATCATTGTATTTTGCTTCTCTATTTTCTTGACTGGTCTCCATTGACTTAGATTTTTTAACATAAGATTTTTTGAATGGCTAGCTACATATAATATAATTGATATTTTATTTATTGGATTTCTTAGTGATTTAACACTTTTAGGTTGCATGTCAAGTGTTTGAAAAAATGCCACTACACTTTTCTCTTGTTTACTGCGTACTCAAAGGGCTTACCATCATTGGCTGAAGTGAAAAGCTTATCCAATATAGCTTTTTCGATTACTATTTGTCATATGGATGTTGGAGGGAGAGTGCCTGGCTATTATTTGATGGTTCCATTATTTAGATGACTGGAGTGGTACTGTACACTTTTTCTTGACTTTGTTCATCTTTCTTGTTTGGTTGGCCCTCGGACTGGGATTACTAGTTGTAATTCCTCAGATTAGCAACTCTAGTAGATTGGGGTCTAGACTGGGGATCATTGCATTTTGTTGCATATCTCTCGATTCCCTCCTATGGTATCGGATGGTAGAATCGAAGTCTGAGACTCATAAATATTGTTTGTTAGACCCTATTTTATTTGACAAAGAAGAGGAAGTTGTGGACTACTTGGATGAACCCCTTGAAGGGCGATCCATTTTTGCTAAGGATATTTGGGGGAAATCACTACCTCTTAGGTCCTAAGTTCCTATTATTGTCCACAACTATCATATTTTACTTTATATCAATTATTTGTTTGACTAAAGTAATTATTCAATTTTGTGACTCAAATGTAACGCAATTTAATAGTAGATCCCAAATTCCTACCACTATATGCAGCGGTCATATCTTACTTTATCTCAATTATTTGTTTGACTAAAATTGTTGTTAAAAAACGAGTATCATTCACATTCCATTTCCATTTAATGTCATTGTTGTTCCCTAAAAATCAATGTTGAAGTCCTATGATGCTATTTCTTTTGATAATTAAAACAATAAACGTAACTTATAATGATTGGGTGGTGGTATAATATTGTGAGATGTTAATTTAAAATGGCTGATTTTAAAATTAACATTCTTTTAATTATTAAAGGGTAGTTTAGACTTTATATTTGACGTATATTATAATGCCATTAAAAAAAAATTCTTTTTTATTTAGAATAGATAAAATATTTTTGATATCTTAAGCATATGGTGAAGTTTGAAGCACGATTTTATTTCTTGAAAATGATTTTTTGAACTCAATACAATAATACAACTAGATTGAAGTAGTTGTCACCGATCAATATTTTTTTGTAAAGAAGGTAATAAAATTGTTAATTAACATAAAATGTAACAAACCTAAGATAAACGTGTTAGTCTCAATATTAGTGAAATTTTAGACCAATAAGCCTTGGCAATCCCACCATCAATATGATGGCTATCATTGTATTTTGCTTCTCTATTTTCTTGACTGGTATCCATTGACTTAGATTTTTTATGATAAGACTTTTTGAATGGCTAGCTACAGATAATACAATCGATATTTTATTTGTTAGATTTCTTGGTGATTTAGCACTTTTAGGTTGCGTGTCAAGTGTTCGACAAAATGACACTACACTTTTCTCTTGTTGACTGCGTACTCAAAGGGCTTACCAGCATTGGCTGAAGTGGAAAGCTCATCCAATATAGCCTTTTTGATTGCTATTTATCACATGGATGTTGGAGGGAGAGTGTCTGGCTATTATTTGATGGTTCCATTATTTAGATGATTGGAGTGGCACTGTACACTTTTTCTTGACTTTGTTCATCTTTCTTGTTTGGTTGGCCCCTGGATTGGGATAGTAGTTGTAATTCCTCAGATTAGCAACTCTAGTAGATTGAGGTCTAGATTGGGGATCACTGCATTTTGTTGCATATCTCTCGATTCCCTCCTATGGTATCAGATGGTAGAATCGAAGTCTAAGACTCATAAATATTATTTGTTAGACCCTATTTTATTTGACAAAGAAGAGGAACTTGTGGACTACTCGAATGAACCCCTTGAAGGGCGATCCATTTTTGCTAGAAAATATTTGGGGGAAATCACTACCTCTTAGGTTTGTTTCTAGATTTCCCAAAGTAATAAAAGTGCAGAATCACACACATGCTCGATTTCCCTCCTCCTTTTTGGGTAGTCTGGGGGTGGTGGAGGAGACAATAGTTTCATTGTATTGGGCATTGATTTGGGTGGGGATATAGGGAAGAAGGATCAACCATATCAACTGAACTACACGCTTTTAATTACTAGTGATTCTGTAGCTCCTAGCACTAAATGACCTTTACAAGAAACCACAACCTACAGTCTCCATAAGACACCATTTTTAGGTCAAAGGGGATATACTCTCTCTGGATCTTAAATAGCTAGGGTTCTCCACAGAAATCATTGTATTCTCTAGAAGTCTAGAGGAAGATATGCACTAACAAACCCCAATTATATCCAATGTTGGGCTTACTTTACAATCCCATGTGTTTGGAAAGAACTTAATTATTCCTAAGAAGACTCCAATATGGAAATGCATAAGGTGTATTAAGTTAAGGGGGAAACAAGTCCATCTGGTGCTTGGAGAGGATGTCAAGATGGATCACACTACAAAGTTGGCAAACACTGTGCTAACATGGTGCTTCTTCAAGTGAAGAATCTCTGCCTATAATTTAGACAACTAGATTTCTCAATACTGGTGACCTCTTCTAGTTTACTCTCATATCTCCCATATCTTAGTCAGGGGTTGGATCTCTTTTATTTTCAATTCATTATAAAAGGTTACTTTCATTTTGGCACAAAGATGGTTTTGGGGGTCATCTCTATTTAATCTTAAGAGGTGGATGTCAGGGTTTGATCTTCAAGTGGAGAAATCCCTGACACAACCTATTTGGGTTAATCTATCGAGCCTACCATGCAAATTTTAGAGTAAGGAAGTTTTTAAAGCAATCAAGGACAACATTAGAACTTTCCTTGAGGTAGATGATAGTTATATCAAGGAATCCTCTAGAATAGTGGCTAAAATCTTAGTTGACATAAACCTGCTAGAGGGATTGGAAGAGGATATAGTTATAAATTTTAGCTCATGGATTCATACACAAACTCTTCATTATGTGGAGGTGCCATTTAGGTGTGTCAAATATCATGCCTATGAACACCTAGCCAATGATTTCTCTCATTGTTGCTCTCCCAATGACTAGAGGAAAAAGCAAACTCCTCATTTTTAGCCAGATTAGGAGATTGAAGCTAACAAATATGGGACAAAAGACCAATTACATACCTTTACTAGTATGGAATTATCAATGGAAAATATCATGGTTGATAACCACTCAATTCCATAATAACCCTTAATGATTTACCAACATTTATCTCTAATGGGTATTGGAACACATTGATATAGAGAGGTCCCCAAACATTGATAGAGGAATTGGATGAGTCTTCAAATGGAGCTCATTGGGATGTGATGTTACTTAATCCCATTACTACTTAGCATACCATTATTCCATAATATTACACTACCGTTTTGGTTAAGCCTGTGGTGGATAAAGATGTTCCCTCTCCTATGTCTACTGAAGGAAGACCTAAGGTTCAATATTTGAAGGAAGGTATAGAGGGTGAATTTGATATTAATCAAAATTCATTTTCTCATCTCTTTAGAGATCCTAAGAGTCCATTAAATCATGTGGGGTAAATTCCCACTCATAGTGATACTCCCCTTGAGGATGAACATATGAAGGAAGTTTGATATTTAATTAACTCTTCTGAATTGATCCTTGATGAATGTTTTTCCAACCCTAGTCAAATACAATATCTATTGAGATATTTCTTAGAGGATTTAACCAATAATGTTTTCAACATATAAGTTGGACTGGGAATCCTCAAGAGTCCTTGCTTAAGTTTGTTGAAAGGATGTCCATCCCTAATAACTCAGGATAAAAATATAGTAGTTTGGGATGTTCATAAGGAAATCAAAAACTAATATTAGGGGCCCCTGCAGTTAGGAAAACCCTAATAAAAGGTTAGATATGCTTATATTGTACCTCAATATTAGAGGGTTGGGTAATCCCTCTAAAAAACTACTTTGATTAAATCGATACATATGCACAAGGTGGACATGATTATGATTTAGGAAACCAAGGGAGAAGGGAGTAAAGTCATCAAAGGCTTATCTAAATTCTTGAAGGACTAAATATTTTTATCTTCTGATTCCATTGGCAGCTCTGGTGGATTGATTTTGAGATGGAAGGCTTCATCCATGCAGATTGACAATTATTTTTTATTTCACTTCGGTATTGGGGTGGAACTTCACTCTCAAGAGTTTGGCAAATATTTTTCTATTTTGAATATATATGGTCCCAATCGTGAGATATTGGCATATTGGGATGACTTATTCAGCCAAAACATCATGAGAGTTGACAATCTCATTATAGGGGTGACCTAAATTTCATCACCAGGAGAGCAAAGGTGTGGAGGGCCTTTGCAATATTAGATACATTGGTTGATTACTTCTTACAAAAATTTGAGGATATAAGTTTGGTGGATTTGGAACTTGTTAAGTTGACTCCCACCTGGAGGAACATGAGAACTAGGCAAGATAGTGTGGCTAAGAGGCTTGAATAGATACCTCATCTCACATTCTCTTTTGATGGGCTCCTATAACATTAGATCTTGGGTGGCTATGGGCAGTGATTCTGATCATATCCCCATTCTGATTCAGATTTTAAGAGGGGATAAAAAACCTTCAATCCCATTTAATTTCAATCTAAATTGGTTGAAGGATCAAGATTTCATACATCTAGTTGAGGATTGGGGTGTTTTTTATTCTTGCTCTTTGGAATCGATTAGTCTCCAATTTTCTAAAAAACTTAAGAGAGTGAAAAAAATAGTTGATACTTGGGCAGCCAATAAATGTCATACTGTAGAAAAACAAATATTGTCCCTAAAACAATAGATTATTGTGATATATGCACATGATTTTGAGCACAATTTTAATGAGGAATCCAACAATAGGCACAAAAATCTAGAATTGAAGTTGAGAAAACAATTTGTAGATGTTGAAGCTCAGTGGTGAATAAAAAGTAGAGAACTTTGGCTAGAAAAATTTGATGAAAATACTATTTTTTTTAAATTTTGTAAACATCACATCAGCAAGAACACTATTTTTAGAAATGCCAAACCCTGAGGGCACTAATGTGAGGACCTTCCATGAGATAGCTAATATTGGTGTCTCTCATTTTCATTAACTTTATAAGGCCTTAGTTCATGTGAACATAGTGGAGATTGTTAAGATATCCACATTTTTTCCTAGTTTCATTAGTGATGTTGATAATGAGATGTTAGAGACTATTATTTTTAGGGAAGAATTATTGGTTGCACTAGCTACCTTTCAAAGGGACAAGAGTCCAAGGCCAAATGGCTAGTCCATTGAATTTTAAAGTTTTTTTTAATCTTATTAGGGAGGACTTGATTAGAGTTATTGAGGAGACTAGGCAGTAGGGGAAGATACTTGGTGCTTTAAAATTCCACATTCATTTCCCTCATCCCCAAGAAGGACATCCCAAACTCATTTGATGTTTTTTGGTCTACCTCCTTATGTAATTGCATCTATAAAATCATTTCTATTCGAATCAAAGTTCTTATTTCCAGTTCCATCTCAAAGGATCAATTTGGTTTCTTGCATTGGTGTCAAATATATGATGTTATAGGGGTTGCTCAAGAAGGGCTGCAATCTATCAAGATGAAGAAGCTACCAACTGTGGTTTTGAAGTTGAACCTCTCCCAAGGCATTTGGTAGAGTTAACTAGCTCTATTTATGAATTATTTAGATTTATATTAGTTTTCACCTCGAAATGGTTAACTAGATAGGGGCTATCTTTCTTCAATTTCCTTTGCCTTGCTTATTAATGAATCAACATCAACCTTTTTCTGCCCTTCGCATGGTCTTAGACAAGGTTGTCCACTTTCCCCTCTACTTTTTCTTATTATTGTTGGTGGGTTGAGTCAGCTCCTTCTCAAGGCTAAAATATTGGGAACTCTCAGGGGGGTTAAGGTAAGTAGTTACATTTCCCTCACACACTAGTTGTTTGTGGACGATGTGTTGTTATTTTGTGATGGCTCTCATGAGGACATTATTCTGATTAAGGAATATTTGGATCTCTTTTGCATGGCTTTAGGCATGGTTTTAAATGTGCATAAGTCTAGAATCTCATTCAATGGATTGGAAGCTCATCAGATTCGTTATATTCTCAAGATATTTTCTTTTCAAAGTGTGGACCTCTAAGATGGACTCATGTATCTAATATTTTTGTTGAAACCAAATGATTACAGAAAGAATGATTGGAATTGACTGATTTATAAGGAGAAAAAGCATATTTGTTGCTGGTGTAATCCATGGCTTTCTCTCTAGGGCAGACTGCCACTTATCAAATATGTATTGGAGGCTATTCTAGTCTACTAGATTATATTATCCCATATCCCCAAATGAGTCCATGATCAGATTCATAAAAAAGGCTTTAGATTTCTTTGGATGGGTATAAAAATGATGGCATTACCCATGTCAAATGGCAGACCATTACTACTCCTAAGGTTATTAGGGGATATGGATTAAAATATATTCACCTTTTTGGAGAGGCTCTCACTGCCAAAAGTCTTTGTAGGCTTATTACTATGGAGGGTTTACGGATTCAAATCATTATTCAAAAATACATTGTGCCACTTAGTGTGGAAGAGTGAATTCACAGTCCTAATAAAATTTGTCATAATGCTTCTAGTACATGGAAAGCCTCTTTTCAAGCCTTCCCTATCATTGGTAATTAACTTATCTAGAAGGTGGGATTAGGCACTAAAATCAAAGTGGGGATTGATCTATGGGTTGGCTATGGGACTGACTATAAATTGCTTTAGAATTTGACTGTGATACTAAAGGGGTTGGGTATCACTTTTTTCAATCAGGTGGATGGTCAAAATCTCACAAACCATTGGTGACAGGGTTGGAAAAGTTATTTTACTTTGAGTTTGGAAGGGGAGGTTGGTTTGAGATGGGATGCTTATGTTCAAAGACTAAAATGGATTCATATTACACTTACTATGGACGCTGATGAGATGGCTTGGTTTTTTAACCCAGAATTGGGGGAATACTCAGTTCTCTTAGGTTATCAATCCAATTTCCTTATTGAGTTCCCTGATGTGAGCCAGTGGTGGTGACAATTTTTTTGGCAAAGTAAAGTTCCCCACAGAACTAAACTATTTATGTGGCTTACCCTAAGCAATAAATCTCTTAGTTGGGAAGTTATTCAAAAAAAAAATTGGCATGGGTCGGGTAGATGCAATCTTTGCTTCTATTCCTTGGAGACCATGAATCACATTCTTGTATCTTATCCTTAGGTTGTTAATATTTGGGCTGAATTGGAGGCTTTTATTGGGGTGAAACACTATTGGCATGGCCAAACTATTGTTGTCTATCTTGAGAATTGGCAAAAAATATCTAAGCTTAAATTTTCTATGGCACTCTCACTAATTGTGTCTTGGGGTATATTTCTTGTGAGGAATGCTTAAATCTTTCAAGGCAAAAACATTCCTACTTTTCAATGTCTCTCTCAGATTCAACTCATTTTTGAGCACTTCAAAATCATTCCTAGAATTCATAAACAATGTTTTCTTATACATCCTCCCATTGATCTATCTAGGGCTTGGGGTTACTTTGACGGTTCTTGTTAAGGCTCCCCTATGGTTTATGGTGCTGGAGGTATCCTATTTCTAAACTCCAGTCACTACTACTGCTTCAAGGCTGGTCTAGGGTTTGGTACTAATAATTTTGTTGAGCTAATGGCATTGAAGCTTCTTCTAAGGCTTGCAGGGGAGAATAAAGTGGGAGCTTTATAAATATTTAGGGACTCAATGGTCATCCTCAACTGGTTTAAAGGGAAATTTTAAATTATTTTATCATCAATTCTTTTTTTGACAGGTTTTTTGTGGTGCAAATAAAACTTAGTGGAATGACAAAACCCAAACTTAGTCCCAATGTGATATTAGATGAGTCTTGTATCTATTTTTTTTCTAATAAACATGTCAAGAATATTTTTATCACATTTTAAATTTCCAAACCACTGGTTTCATAGTTGAATTCAAATAAAATTTGGAACTTGTTTAAAGTCAGGAACATATTATTTTTCCAAAATGAGGAAGGATGTAGCTTCATTCAACTCATCTATGAACCAATATAAGGTAAATGTGAGGAAACTACATGTCAATTTCTCTAATCTTAAGACACAAATATTATATAGAGGTACATTATTACTTTTTTAGATGCATATTTTTTGAGGTCACTAACATGGTATGTATGTGAAGAGCAAGGTGGACTACTGAAGTTAGAGGTGCTGTGTATGAAACGATTAATTTCCTTAATACTTGGTGGGCAATAGTGGGTATCCTCTATTTCCATGGTTGAGGGTGCCCTTATCAAACCTTGTACTACTTGCCTAATGGGCACAACACCAAAATTGACGCAACACCAAAGTGACCCTAAATTAATATATTTGAACAAGGTCTGGTTGAAACAATGAGTTATGATGCATGTTTCCTTATTAATATTATTATTTTTCCTTTCTTAAATTCTTAATATCTCAATGATATTAAACTTGTTTTCTCAAATTGCATGGCTTGTGTTTAAAATCACATGTCCAGGGCTTAAATGGCCTAAAAAATGAAGCCATTGAAACTTCAGATGACCCTTGATGTCTTTCTAAGGCATCAACAATCTTTTTGCAATGTTCGTCATAATGCACAATGTATGTATGTCTTTAAACTTGTAGTTCATATTGTGAAATTAGATCGATAGTGTTTAAAACACATACTTTTAAAACTTTCAATGGTTTATGGGATTGTTTTATTGTTTAGGACTTGGGTTTTATTTGGCTGAATATTATAAAATGGTAATTATTTGATAGTGGTTATTCATGATGGATAGTGATGATGATTGTTATAATTTTAATAAGGTATTTGAAACTAATCTATTTTATGTCAGCAATTTTTTTTTCAATTATAAAAATGTGTAAAATGTATTTGGGTAAAAAATTATTCCAGATATTATAAATGAAACACTATTATTATTTTTTGATGAATCATTAATTTATTTATAATTATTTGGTACAAACTACTTTCATATCCTAAATTTTACAATTATTTTAATTCCTTAACTTTTTATCAAACACATTATTTATATATAAATATTGATAACAATGTTGAAACAATAATACATATAATAAAAACTAAAATGCAAAACAAAAAGCATCATCGTAATATTTTTGAAACTAAACATGATGATAAGAAATTTATCTAAATGAATCTTCTAAAACAAATATTTATTTAAAATATTTTATAATCTTTAGTTGTTGACATACATAATTTTTTTTTATTTTTTCTTTTAAATAAATTTTCTATGCCCATTTTAATGAGGGACATGTTGGATAGTGAACTTTTAGCACGTTTTATGCTTCCGAAATAGTATTGTAATGATAATTCGATAAGAATAGTATGCCTCCAAAACTACTCAATTATGGAGGCCCTTATCTAGCTCCATCAAAAAATCCCTACCCTTTCGACTTGTCAATAGGGAGTTCTTCCACAAACACATGGAATACTATTTTTTATAGATCCTCTAACAAATAGAACCATAGACCAGATTTGTGAAAGAAATTGAAAAGTAGGAATAAATTTGTCTTCAAATATCTGTGAGTTCCTAGCAAGCCATATTTCCCATAAGATGAGGCATGAAAACACCCTAAGTTCTTTCAATTCCCTCTAATAAAGACATTGCCTTAAACATTCTTCCATAATATCCTTGATCTTTTCAACCTCTTTCCATATATGTTAAGCATAAGGACATTTAATCAACAAGTGAGAAATGTTTTCATCCTCCATTTTATACAACATACGAATCCTTGGACCCTACCTATTATGCCTATTCAAGACCTCCCAAGTCAAAACCTTTTTCAAAAGTGCTAACCAAAGAAATATGAGTTTTTTTGGGTGCCTTGAGCTTACATATTTGACTAGACCACCATGAGTCCCCTATTCAAACATTGCTTTATACCCAAGATGATATGTGTACTCCTCTCTATTCTTATTACGAGCCCATGCAATAGAATATGCTTCATCCTTTAACATTAAATGGCTCATTTTCAAACTATCTATATAAATAGTCCATAGGATAACACTATCAACTTGTAATCCAATAGAGAGTATATTTCCACCCTTGTTGTCAATTATCAGTAGTATGAGGATCACCCACATGGCTAAGAATAAAGATACCTCTCGCCTGAAACATTTCAATCAATTATGTTGGAGATATTATCCTCTCTCTACACCCAAAGATAATGTCAATGCCAAATCTAACTTGATCATTGGTAGAAGATTTCCAAGCCAAATGCTTTCCAATCACTATAAAATCCAAGACTAAAGCCTTCCATTGAATATAAACATTCTTTATCTTTTCCCTCCGATTTCTAATCTAGTCTAAAAAAGATCCACGCTTGAAATATTTATTATTTATTATATTGCTCCATAGCCCTTTATTAGTAAAGACATGCCAAAGGCTTCTTCTGCTAAGGAGTCACCAAATATGTTCTATAAACCCCACCGTCCTTCTTCCTTTGGTTTAGTAATAATCTTCCACTTGACCAAGAGTATTCACTTATTTTCTTTCTTTCTAGACCAAAGGAATTTAAAATAAGTTTTCCTAAACTTTTCAAGAACACCTTTAGGGATATAAGCCATAGAATGTTGAAACACTAGAATAACCTCAAAAACTAACTTTACCAAGTTCAACCTCCATATAATAGAAAAAAATATGTTACACCAATTATTAATCCTCGCTTCCACCTTTTCTAGCAACTGACCCCAATCCATTTTTCCATATCCATATAGATTTAAGAGAAATCCCAAGTACTTAATACCATCTTTGAAGTTTAATTATTTGAAAGGAAACATCCTTGTCAACATATTTATAGCTTCATGATTTAGGGCATGAAAGCTTATAGTAGATTTCAGAGCATTATGTTCCATATCAACACATGTACCATAAATATCAAAAATTTCTTGTAATTTCCTAATTTCCTTGTCAAATCCATGTGAGAAAAAGAAGACATCATCAACAAAGAAAAAATGTGTTAATGAGGCATTCCAACTGATTCTGACACCTAAGATAATCCCTCTTATTTTTTCATCCATAATAGCTCTAGTTAGTCCTTTAATAACTAACAAGAAAAATAAAGGGGATAAATGACATCACTACCTCAATCCCCTAGAAGGTCTGAAAAAGCTATAAGCAAAGACATTAATAAGAATAGTGAAAGAAACATGAATAATACAACCCATAATCCAAGAGAATATATAAAGACTGAAACCCACATGTAGAATCATTAATCTTAGATATAACTAACTCAATATGTTGTGATCTTTAAACAAATCCAGTTTCAACACCATAGCTAATAATTTTCCCGATTTAATAGTATGTAACCACTACTAAGCTTCTCTTATTACCTCAAAAACATGCCTTCCAACCCAAAAAACCAAATTGTTCTTGAGAAATAACTTTAGAAAAAGTTTCCTTTACTCTTACAATAAACAAATTGGCAATAATTTTTTAAAACAATAGCATAAAGATATAGGTCTAAACTCATCAAAATTTTTAGGCTTATCTTTCTTTGGAATCAAAGCTAGAAATTTAAAGCTAAAGCCACATAAAACCTTCCAAGAAACACCAAATTCCTCAATATGTCTGAGAAGATACTCTACTACTAAATCAAAGAACCCAATAAATGACTATATATTCTAACCATTTAGCCCTGGACTTTTTTCATTCTTGAAAGAATCTAAAACTAATTTTAACTCCTCGATAGTTTCCTTCAAAACATTTTAGTGTCTTCTTTTGAAACAAACTTGGAAAATAAGAGGTTAGTTTCAGTATTCAGTTATATTTACCCTGTTAGGTTCCATATAGATATAATGGAAGAAAGAGACCCCTAAATCAGCTAGCTCGGATAACTTTTTGACAAAATTTCTAGTAGCATCTTGTATTTCCTAGATAGTATTAAGCATTTTCCTATGATTAGAAAAATTATCAAAAAAAATTATATTAGCATCCCCAAACTCCAACCACACATCACTACTTTTCATCCTCCACTCACCCTCTCTCCAATCCAATAACCTTCTCCTTCTCACTTCCATCCCTTGTAATTTATATTTCTCTACTTCACTCAAAAACCTTGCCTGATTCTTCTCAAACATTTCACCTATCTCCCTCTCTTGAGGTCCTTATCCTTTTCCTTCCTTTTATTTGTATCCCATGAAACCATAACTCTTTTTAATCAATAAATTAGATATATTTAATTTTTTAATTACAATATTACAAATTATTAATATCAAATTTAACTTTTGTATATATTTGTATTGTACTTTTAATCTCACTATGATAATATTTCAAATATATAATCAAAATGTTTTGGCTAGTTTATGTTGGTAGAAGTTTCTCTTTGATCAATGTTTGTAGTGGAAACTCTAACACATAATGTTATTGTACATTTTTGCATTACCATAATCTTGTCTTGATGTGCTCTTGGATTACCAATAATAGGTATTCTGGTGCAAAATATTTTTCCATGAAGCATGTACTTATAGTGTTTGTTAGTTTATTGTATAGTGGACTAACTAATCATGTACATGTTTGCAATGCCTTTGGATCCATATTACCTAACTATAGGCATACTTTCTCCTACCTTTTTGAGCACAACATAATTTCGTAATAGAAAATAAAAACCATAATTATATCCACTATTCATATTTATGTTTTTTTCAAATTACATTAATTATAAAGATAGTGAGGGTTTCTAAATATCCAAAGCTTCAAAAACATTTCCCAATTATTGCTCACAATGCCTCATCAATGGAATGATTAGTGTGTTTCAATATTTCCTATTTCATGCAATTGATTTTTCATCTTGCAATGAATTTCTCACATAGCTTGTCATTAAAATATTGACAGTATCATTTCATTACATTGACAGAAGTATTAAATTCATGGTCAATTAGCTCTTTTTATTTTATCCCTGAAGCAATGCCACTTTGAGTAACTTTATTCTTCCTTCTAATAAGAGGAACCATGTATGTTTTCTTGAGCATTTATGTAGTATATCAATGTCTATTCCTAAAAAATATATATTTAGAGTGTTGTAATCATGAGCATAATCGATGTATAAATATTCAACTCCATAATTGTCTTGGTCATGCTTCAATGTTTCCAATGCTACAAGGGACACATGATCAATGTTTTCTACCTCATATCAATCTACTTTTTTACACATATTCCTCATAAAAACCATTGTTAAAATTATCTTTCTAAGTATACATGTATACGTATGATTGAATACATACAAAAAAAAATGTGTACACTAACACAATCAACAACCTATTTGCTATGAGAGACCAATAAATGAAACATTGTGGTCAATATTTCAATTACCATGCAAGTTCAAATGATTAACTATCATGGTCAACCATTCTTTAAAAAAATATTCTATGCACTAAAATGGTCAAGTGACCTCTTGACCATAGAGTGCAATAAATTTGGTCATTGTTTTAGTAGAATTTAGAATTAATTGGTTATTAACTTTAAATAGGATAAAATGAATTGAAAAGTAAAAAATACTATAATGACTTGTAATTAGTAGAATGTAAGGAAAATATTGAAATGGAAAAAGCTCGAATGACTGAAAGAGGCTAACTATGGAAAACACAAAGATGAAAAGAAGACTTAGTGGATTACTATCTGCTAGGTTGATTATGTGTGATGGAAAAATGGATGGAGATGATCAACTTAGTCCTGATTATGCACATGCAACTGAAATAGTAATTATTATTGTTATGAGTCAGAATTGACTGGAAATAATCAATATTGACTGACTCTTAATCCATGTGGGTCAATCTTGACCTACATGAGAAAACATAAAATTTATGGTACAATCACCTATGTGTACTTGAAATATGAATATATGAATGATTTAGGATTTTGATTGTTTACACATGACCTACAAATAAACTCTTCAAGGTTGAAACCCCACTAGGGATTGTGTAGCTAAAAAGTTGCAAAAAGAGAGGAGAAGTATAATGGGTTGAGCTGAATCCAATCAACTCAATGATGAATGAACACTACTTACATATCTAGAATACTCTGAAGAATGAATCAAGCCTTGCATAGTTATCCCACCTAGAGTGCTTAGTATAATAGTGCTCGTTTGGTGCATGTATGCATCTATATCTGGCTTGAATACTTAATAATGCTTTGCTTCACTCAAATAGAATAGGTGCATGACTTGGTTAAGGGATGCTTCAAGTGAATAAAATAATTTTTTGAAAGAATATGTAATCTTTGATCAGTGTGCAATAGTATAAGTGTGCCCAAATCATGAAATTTTCAAGTTGTAGAAAAAGTGGCTTAGATGTATATTTATGGCAATCTAAATCGGTAAAACCTCATGCTACATATCCTAAAAATATGGACCAACCTATAAAAAAGAGTTTAAATTTGAAAAAAAATTCATCATTGCAAGAGGGGAAAGATTGACTAGTAAAGGTAGAGATCGATTGGTGATCCTAAATCGTGCAGGTTGATTCTGACTTGGGAAGGGTAAATTTTGATATTATTAATTTTACATGTTCATAAAATTGTTTAGAGGAATTTTCAAAAATTAATAATATTTATTTGTGTAAAAAATAAATTAGAAGGGATTGGCCCATACAAGTACTTAGGGTAGAGTGAAGTGGATAAATATAACCAATTTGAGGGCTTGAGGGCTCAAGTCAAGTAAGGTAAATATGAGAAAAAATTACATTATCAAGTATTCATGACTAAATATGAGTATCTACAGGGACATAGTCAAGTGTTTGTTCACTAAAATATCTAGTCATTTATTTGACCTTGACTATAGTATAAATATCATTGAAATGTGAATGGTTGACCATGATAAATTCTTTAATGCACTTTGAAGTCAATTTATTTCTTGACCAAAGTATAGAAATATCAAATTAAAACGTAATATTTTCTCACAATGACATTTTAAATTTTTTAAAATATATTGTCTATATCAACTGTCTCCATATATTATTGTTACAAACTACTTTCATATACTAAAGTTTACAATTATTTTAATTCCTTAAATTTTTATCAAACACATTATTTATATATAAATATTGATAACAATGTATGAAACAATAATACATATAATAAAAACTAAAATGCAAAACAAAAAGCGTCATCATAATATTTTTAAAACTAAACATGATGATAAGAAATTTAGCTAAAACAATCTTCTAAAACAAATATTTATTTAAAAAAATTTAAAATCTTTATAATAAAAAAATCTATTTATATAACTCTAATAAAAAAACTTTTATCAAATAATATAAACAAAATATTATGGGGATCCCATAAGACATGAAAGGGAACAGCTCTCATCATGTGGATCCATAAGATAGATCTACTAGAGATGGGAATAACTAGAGTTGACTTTTGAGATAGTGCTTCTCATTTTGATCTATAAGATGTAATGATTTATATGATGTACTCAGATGACCCAAGATGTACATGTATTCTATTTTGATGCATATGCCCCACTTTAATGTATATATGGACATATTTTAATTTTGAAATATGAGAGTCATGATATTTAAGGTTATTTCATGTGATTATTATTTCATTTTTGCATGTCTCTATTGCATAGATTAGACATGATTGATATCACTCTGATTTATAGATGTTCTTTATGTTAGTACTGATAATATGATCATGATGCTTGTTAGTTTGATGATTGGATTAGATAGATATCTATTTGATGTTAGCATTGACATGCAAACCTTATTTATAATTAATTTTATTTTTTCACATGACAGTATGCATCATAATCTTGAAAGAATCATGATAACATCCATTTGTAAAAATGCATATAAATTTGAATTCAAAATGCAAATGTATACAGCTTAAATTAAAATATGTAAAATTAAGCTTTAAATGTGCACCATAATATATGTAAATCAATTCTAATTAAGATACATGTTGTTTAGAACTTAAAATCATGATATGAATAATCAATACTTATGCAATAAAAATGAATTTACTAAAAACATACCCATAAGCAAAAAAATAATCAACACACAAACACACAAGAAAAAGTAAATAAACATTCAATTTAGAAAGGAGTGTGTGTGATAATAAGGTGTTGCTCTTTGAGACCAAGGGTAATAGTAAAATAGTTGTGACTAGGAAAGGGGGAATAGAAGAATAAGGAAGGGGTGGCTGAGCTAACTCCAAGTGCCCCATGTAAGTGGATGATGCCTAAAAAGTCCTATGGAATTCAAGACAAATGTAATTCTCCCAAGGATTGAGAAAGAATAAATTAATGACAAGTTAAGAAGATAGATTTTGGAATACAAATAGGAAAGGAATCACAAAATGGTGATAGCATATAAGGAATAATCTTGCCAAAATAGTAAGAGATATGCTCAAAAATGTTGAGATCATGGCACAAGGGATGGTTGAGCTGACATTAGAGAATTGAGTGTTGCCTACATATTCTAATTGGACCTAAATCCATTTTATTTAGACTATAAATTGGGAAAATAAAATTATAAGTATGATCAAGGATAATTTATTATTGTGTGTGAGAGAGAAGTAGTTGTGGAGCACATAAAATAAAAATCCATAGAATTAAACATAAGAAAGTGTGGAATGAAGAATGATTTATAATATTGTGGAACATATAACAAACAACTTAAAACATATATTAGATATCACAAAATGGATAAACTATATTACATGACACATATCCGACACTGCAAAACAATTCAAATATGTCACAACCACAAAAATAGATAAAAATAAACATAACTCAAAATATAACAATACCACACCATGAATAGACATTGTCATGAAATCAATAAATAACTACAATACCTACAATCAATAAAATAGAGGCGTTAATCACAAAGGATAAAAAAAATATATATAGAGAATATGACTAGGAGAGAGGGATGATAACATGTTATAGGTGTGGAAAAAAGGACATATAACATGGAATTGTGAAGAGGAGCAAAAAAATCAATGTGGATCTTTACGGAGGAAGGGACACATGATTCTTTTAATTTTCCTATAACAAATCAAGTCTATTAATAGAGGGGATATGAATGAGACCATCTAGAGGTGTGTCTCACATTTGGAAGATAAACAAGATCCTCATCCTTAAATAAGATAATGCAAGATGCATACACGAAATGTCACTAAAGAAGAAGGAATATAAGTGGAAGAAGAAGAGCCATAGGTAGAAATTTGATCAAACTAATAGAAACACCTGAGAATGCCATGACCATAACATTGGCCAAAATACAACTAGAAGTTGTTATGGCACTCACCGAGGTAAAAATAGTATAGGACAAAGAGACATGAAAGCAAAGAGGAAACATAAACAAGAGGAAATATAAATGAAAAATTAAAAAAAATGTAGAAAGAGAAAAAGAATGAGACAATTAAGTTTTAAAATATAGAAGGCAAATGCAACATTGTGTGAGGATGTTGCAGAGTAAAGGGAAGAAAAGGTAGTAGGATAAAGATCAAAGGAGGAATCATGGATCACACAAGACTTAGAGGTAGCACTAACGGTGCCTAAACCAACTATGAAATAACAAAAAGCATAAGAGAAAAAATTTAGGATGGAAAAAGTGACAAATAAGAAGGAGAAAAATGTACTTATCACTGAAAGAAGATGGAGAAAACCACTATTCATGTTCGATGTTGTAGTTGGTAAAAAGAAAATATGTTATTGATTGTTGGATCTTGGTGTGGATGTGAATGTGATTCTATGAGATATGTGGGAAGCCTTAGGAAATCCACCCTTACATGTGATATATAAATGGTAAATGGCACACTGTAGAGCCCATAGGGCTCTTAAAAGGAGTAGAAGTTAATTTTTTGGGTATCACTAAAATAATAGATTTTGAATTCATGGAAACATATAAGAGTCAGTCATCATACCCTATCTTATTAGTGTTGGAATGGTTTGTTGATTGTAAAGGGATATTAGAATCTATAAATGAAGAGATAAATATGGAAGTTAATCGATTAGTATCCCACTTACCATTAGGAAGGTTATGGAAGTGTTGGAATAAAAATGATTGAGAGATGGGGGGGTGAATCAGTATTCAAAAAATTTCTTATCAATTTTGCTTAAGCAATCATAGACCATTCAAACAAGCATATAGATCTAGCATGCATAAAAACCTATCAACATAAGCATGAAACATAAGAACACATCACCTATGTGGAAAACCCTCAAGGGGAATAAAATGCATTCATATATATAAATCAGCTATATTTATATAAGATAAACACCAAATTTAGTGAAGCACCCACTTCACATGGAACACCAACCCTAACTAGTTAAGCACCAACTCAACTAGGCTTTAGCAAGCACCAACTTGAAAGGAGGCACCAACCACCTAGATGAATTAGAACCAACTCAACCACCTAATTTATTTGATCACCTTTAGGACACATTATTTCTCAACCAACTGATGATGACCACTTCTTCAGCTCCTTACACTCCTAGCACTCTCAAACTGTCTTCTAGACCTCAAAACTACCTTTCATGCCTTATCTTACAAACCATGATATCAAACCTTGTGAACATTATTGAAACAATATATCATACCTTTTTCCATGCTCATATGAGCTCAAACATCTTGAAATCTGACCATGACCACTCATTATACCGCACTCTCTCTCTTTTCTCTCTTAGACCTTGACCTGCAAACCATATTATGCCTAAAATTTGACCTTCAAGCTTCTTTCCATGAAATCTCCACCTCATTATCAAACTCAATAAACATCTCTCATTATAAAACACTAATTTACATCATTCATAGGCCTTGACAACACCTCATTAGATTAGGCAGGGTCTAAAACTAATCTACTTACAGATTTGGACTTTAGGTCTTACCCCTATAGGTTCACCTTGAAACCCACATGAGTGCTCTAATGACTCATATACATACTCAATAAACTTTATGAAATATCTTATGGCTCTGTGCATCCATCTCACCAAGCCACAAAGCTCATACCTTCTCACAAGGAATTTACATGCCATGACTAGTACCATGACTAGGCTTCTCAAGCATTTGAAACTCAATAACTAACTTTAAAATACTCCTTGATGATTCTACACCTTGATCATATGATTTAAATGTTCCTCAAACAATGTCATACCTCTGTACATACCTATTCATGCTCATCATGCACATTCTCATGATATGACTATGCTTGTTATGACTAGGCTTCTCAAGACACCTTGTACTCAAGGACTAGTCCTCAAACAATCATTAAAAAATATTCTCACACTAATAAAACATCTCACTAAGCCAAAAATAGCATACATTCTCACAAGGACTTTACATGCCATGACTAGTACCACAACTAGGCTTCTCAAGCATTTGAAACTTGACAATTGACTTTGAAACAATCCTTGATGATTCTACACCTTGATCATATGATTTACATGTTCCTCAAACAATGACATACCTATTCATGCCCATCATGCACATGCTCATGATATGAATATGCTTGTTATGACTAGGCTTCTCAAGACACCTTGTACTCAAGAACTAGTCCTCAAACATGCATTAAACAACATTCTCACACTACTACAACAACCTTGACAACAAATGACAAAAGAATAATTAGGTTGCCTTCAAATTATCTCTCAATAAAAGAGACATTATGTTGCCTTCAAATTCTCTCTCTAACCTGCACATTGACATCAATCACATCAACCTTGACATCAATGAAAACACTTCTCAATAGGAAGGTGAATGGACCATAGCAAATGAACAAGATAAAAGTGAGCATGATGAAATTTATGGTGTTAATAAAACTAACAAGCTAAACAATGTGTATAAATGAAATGAGGAGGTTAAGATTTGCTGTGAGGGTAATGATTTTAGGACAAATTCAGGCATCAAGATATGGGAACAAAAATATTCCAACATTTGAAAAAAGGCCAGAAAACCAAGATACCATATCGCGAAGGTAAAATAAGGACATTATACCATGGAATAAAGGAATCACATGACAAGATAAAAAATTACTTGAGAAAAGAAGAATAGAAAACCACAAAAAATAAAATAAGGCGAGTATAAAATATATGTATAACAAGGGAATGATTCCATGAAAATAAAGAAAGTAAATAATGTCATAGAAATAATGAGGTATATTGTGAATAAAACTAATGAATTTGGAAGGAAGAGTAATTTACCATGAATGTAAAGGAAGAACAACAAAGGGAAATATGGCATGACAAGATTATTCATTGAAATTTTCTCGAGCATGAGACAAATGTTTAAGTTCATGGATGATGTTGGTAGGGTTATTCATCAAGGTTATATGAGCATTATAATATATCACAAAATCCTCTAACATACCATAGCATATGATACCTTGGGGTTTATATGAGCATTATAACACATCGTAGAAGCCATAAATGTATCAAAATGAATGTAATGAATAGTTTATAATAATTTACACAAGAAAAATGCATATATACCATGGTATATACGTAAATATCTACTAATTAGTAGTTAATAATTTAAATAAGTGTAAATAAATTATTACTAAAAGTAATGATGAGTGAAGAGATGTAATCTTTGTATTTTAAAATGTATATAATGGTGTGAATGTTGTGGAATATCATATCATCCACCATCATCACAAAATATCACATCATATTATCATATCATATCAAATAAGCATTTTATTCAAATTTAAATATATATAAAATGGAGATAATTTGAGAGAAATCTTTTTAATATTAATTCAAGTAGATATATCCTTTGCATGATATTATCTCTAGTTAGGACACTCGAACTATAGACTAGTAATCATGTTTCCTAGTTTATTTCAAAATAATTGAATCGCAAACCATTGATATTTAAAAGTTAGGAAAAACAGGGTTGAATTCCCTTATTATAAAACAAATATTAGAACACCCCCAAGAAATACATGTTGTGTAATTCCCTTATTAGAAAACAAATATTAAACCACCCCCAAGAAATGCATGACATGTTATCTATGTTAAGATATGTGTAAATCAAAGCACTAGTTTAAAAATCCCACATTTGAGGATATACCTTTTAGAGTAAATTAGGGATATTTGAATTATCCTAATAGTGCTCAAAATAGAGGTTCCATTCCCATGCTAGATAAAAATTTTGTGTCTCAGATGTTGTTATTCCTATATCTTCCAATTATTTTCCCATTTCTTTCCCTTCCCAAATTAGTTTAATGGTTCTATTGTTACTTCAATAGTTTCTCAACTATATCATGTTACCCAACCTTCATCCCTTGTCCTTATAATTTATCAAGCACCTAATCTTTCTATTCCTACATGTACCACTACACTTCTACTTAAAACCCCAAAATTCCCATCCTTTAACGAAACATTTAGGATATGCAATGAAAAATCCAATTTATCTTTAAAGGGTATCAAATGCCAAGTCATATAAGGCTAATTCACATGATATGTTATATAATACTCTGACTTAGGATGTCTTTGCCTATAGTTTATCTATCGACTTTATGGCTTCAGAGTTTGAAACGTCCAGTGATAAAGGTGATCCTTCTTATTACATAAAATTCATTTGCCTCTTGTCTCAACTTGGTGTATAATGATAAATTGTTGACAAAGATATTTCATAGAACATTTAAGGATAATATTATTGATTGGTTTTATATTTTTCCATCTGAATCCTTACACTCTTTCAATGATTTAGTTAATGATTTATCAGTTCACTTTTCAATCAATATTATCCTGAAAGTCATTTCAAATATTTTCTAACTTAAATAAGGACATAATGAGAATATTAGTGAGTATGTGCTTATAATAAAAACCATGCTAACAAAAATAACTCACCAATTAATTAATAATGAATTACAATGTATATCCTCTTAGAGTTTACTTCAACCCATTAAAAAAAAGTGGACTTCAACACTTACCGATATTTTGATGAACTTTGTCATGCAGTTATAAAATATGAGATTGAGCTTTTAGAGGCTAATATTCTTAAAAAAGGGACCAATGATCCTATCTCTAATGGATATAAATTACAAAGTAAATCAACATATAAATATAAGGTGATTGATAATAATTTATAAATTTTTATAACATATATTTGATTCTCACCTTTTGTTGGAGTATGTGTGTCCTTGATTATTCTTCTACATATCTGTTATATAATATAGTCCCTTATATTTATACCACTAAAATAGAATATCCAATAAAATTGTGTTGATTTTATTTGTCTGAGATGCTTTCATAACCTTTTCAGTGGATTTGTTTTTAAAAGGATGATGATATGAAAGTATATCAAATGAAGCTAATTAGGGAGAGTTCAGTCCCAATGAGAATATATCATAAATATCTCTTAAAAATCATCATATTTAAGTATTAGAAATTAGTTTCAATACTAATATAGCTTATATTATAGATAAATGGTTTTCAATTAAATTACATGACACATTATTTAGAATTAAATAAATATTAAGATTAAATCAAATACAGTCAATTTTATAATTATAGTATTACTAAATATTAATACCAAATATAATTCTTTTATATAATTGTTATCAGTCTGGACTGCATCCTTGAGGCAAAGATGTTTCAGACTTGCCTCATCCAGATGATACAATGGAATCACCTCTAGGTGTGGGTAGCTTATTAGGTGAGGTGAATCTCTAATCTTAGGGCTAGCTCCCCTAATGCATCATCTAAACTCGACTCCTAAACCTACTTAATTGTCAATGAAAAGGGATAGAAGGATGCATGAAACAAACCTAAGCTATGGGAGGTGATGCACCAGTATGTTTTGTCTCCTCTATTTGATCCTTAATAACACTTATGAATAGAACAAGACTAATCTCTAACACTCTCTCTCTCCAAAAACTCCTATACATTGGTGTTTCACATGGAGGTTATGATAGATGAATATGACCTAAGGATGATGAATGAGAGGCCTGATGAAAGAAACTATCAATTAATTTTCATTACAAGTACAATCACTGAGAAGGGAGTGAATCCATGGTGATAATCAATCCAATTTACTTTTCACACCCTTCAAAAACTTAAGCACTCAATACAACCATTCATGAAGCATACAAGATGTTTATAGCAATAAACAATGAAGATAATTCATGATCATACACACAACACAAGATATACATGGAAAACCCTCTTGGCGAATAAAAGCCACTCTCAAGCCTATAAACACATGGACCAATTGTCTTATAAGTTGATCAAAAACATGAGATTGGTCAAAAAAATTTGACCAAAATTTAGTGAAACGCGTATTTCACAAGGAACACCTACCCCTAGGATGATCTAGTCCTTATGACCACCTGATGGTCAAGTCCTTCTAATCAGATTTAGTGAAACACCTATTTCATAAGGGGCATCTTCCCCTAAGGTGATCAAGTCCTTCTGACCACCAGTTGGTCAAGTCATTTTGACCTAGATGTCGAGCACCCTCCCAACATCTATGAAAAGAACATCTCTTAATCACCGATTACCTACCAATCTGATGGAGATATAATGTATATCAGCTCTCTTTAATTTTTCACACTACACAATCCACACTTTGATCTCCCTCTAAAATCAACCACCAAGCTCACATAGACATCATTTATCCTTTACTCATCCTTAATCTTCAAACCTGAAAGAGCATTGTTCTTGACATTATAAATATGACATACAAGTCATACACATAGTCATCAATCCTGCTTTACTCTAAAACCCATCCATTGGGCACACACCCTTTCCTTTGATCCACAACTCTCACATACACCTCTTCTCTCAAGTCTCTCACCTCTTCCCTAAGCCTAAAAACTGTCACATTTGGTTTTACCTTTTATATATTTATCATGATTATTATGATCAAAACCTTTTGTGTTGACCATAACACATGCCTTCACCCTTAAGGCATATAACATGAGTTACCTTTAAGCACAACTCTCTTTCAAATAGGCCTAAGTCACCGTTTAGGTCCTATGAAGACCCATTCAAATCTTTTACACTTCTCTGAGCAAACTAAGGACACAAAAACACTTTCAAATACATGTACCCATGCCATACAATCTATAGGTCCTAATTAAGTGATAACAACCATCATGACACCTTTCTACTAAAGCTCAATTCACTTAAATAATATTTTGTGCACATAGCCACCAAGAACAAACACACAATAACCCTTTAAGCCTTTGATCATACTAAAAATGGATTGGTCAAACCTCCAAAATTCATAAAAATGATGGTAATAGAGTCTAAAACACTCTCCAATAGCTTGGTCACTTTGAAACATTCAAATGCTATTAGGAACAACTCAAATATACTTCTCGAGTTACATGCAGAGCATGAACTAACACAAAATCAACTTTAGATCTCAATAAATTTGATTGTACAAACATTAAAACCTTTTAACGAATATTTACAGATTCACCTTGAAGTCCTCTACAACTGTGCTTTTTACTGCACCTTTAAATTTGTCTTGGATCAAAAGATATGAGCAAAATATAGTAAAATGGTCTTCCCTCACAAATTCAAATATTTGAATTCCAAGGGTCACTGAGAAACTGTTAAACTTCAAACACTTTTCCAACATCTCATACCCTCTCATAGCTTGAACAAATACACATCATTGATTCCTTCAAAAGTATCTCAATCTTTACCTTTACTCACTTGTTAAACATCGAGCACTTGTCATCATCTTGCTGCTTCCTATCAACTATGGAAAAATGTGCTCCATCGATCTAATGATTAAACACCCCCATTTGTATGTCTTGAAAGGTTTAAAGTAATGTTAGTCTATGATAAATAATCAATGAAGTACTTTTTAAATATTTCATTAATGTCTAGTTCATTGAGATTTATAATGATCTGATTTGTTCAAAAAGTGCTCTTCAATGGGTTACACTCAAAGATCAAAGGTATGATTCCTATAAATTGATTGAGGTTACTTAATTAAGGGTTTTTAATCATGGTCCAAATTTAACTATGTCAAAATTCAAGCTTAAGACTATGACAAACCTTGATTTTAAGTTTTAGACTAAGGTCCAAGTCGGATTCCATATTCAATGTTTAAGAATTTAGACTTGTTCCTTTACTTTTATCTCATGATTTACTAACTTTCACACTCTTTCCTTTGTAAAAGAAACTGACACTGACTTAACTTCATTTAACACATAAAAATGTTACATGCATTGGTCAATCAGTTGTATCAAGTCTCAAACTTTGTCGCATTCCTTATAGCCTTTGAAAATCCTCATGACCCAATGACCCAATCATAGCATGCAATTTGGAATTTAGTCATAGCATTTCAACTTCAATGAAGAGGTATAAAGCTCACGACCCAACAACCCAATGGGAGTCTACCAATTATCATTTAGTTGTAGCATTTCAGTCCACAAATAAGTTATAACTCAAATGTAACATGCCACATGGAACCCAATCATGGCCCTCCAAGGCTTTGGTTACCTTCTAAAGTATAATGACAAAGCGACCCTATAAAAATGCTCCACTTGGCACTAATTCGTAATGTTTCAAGTTTAAAAAAGGGTCATAACTCAATCAAAACATGCCATGTGGTGCCCAATCATGGCCTCACAAGACTTTAGTTACCTTCTTAAAGTCTCACAAAAAAGTGACCCTATCATAGTGTGCCACTTTTCACTCAGTCATGTAACCATGCCCTCCACAGTCAAGGTGCAATGTTTTAATCTCTCAATACTATGATTGCACAAAAAAATGACATGTGGTAGTTAGTCACTATATCTTGGATAGCTAGATGCTATGTGAAAGCCACCTGACAGTTGGGACCAATGGGATAAGGACATGTGGACCCCTATCTCATGGCAATAGTACTATCCAAAGAAGCCATGAAACCTAATGACTACGTGATCAAATCAAAAAGTGATACTTGGCAAAGTCTCATGGTAGTCAGGAAAATTAGAAGTTTCATACAACAAATTCTTATGACAATACAAGATAATGAGGGATTGTCACTTGGAAAACTAGTAAAGGTCCTAAGGCCACATTAGCCAAAGAATGAAAGGGGTTGATCCATACAACAATTAAAGGATCATGATCCATTCATAACTTGACACTTAGCAAAGTGTCATGCAATCCACCTGGGTGGTTCAACATTCAAAATAGAAGGCTAAAGTGCCTAAAAAAGTACCAAGTGTTAAGTACATGTCAAGGCAATACCTAGGTGGCACATAACCATCCATAAATCATCAATTTTAGGTGTGAATTACATGTTGATGGGGCTTGTTTTGGTAGATATAAATCCAAGTCACATCTCTAAGGCGAGGGTAGTGATTGGCTGATTTCTCAAAATAGAATTTCAAATCCATTAAAATAAAACTGAATATCCACTTGAGATTTAAATCAAAGTGAGTTACATATACTTGACATTTATGAATTGTATCATTCAATTCAAATTCTGAATTTGAATTCTAAAGCTTACCATATGTGCATTCCTTCACCATCAAAGCATTAGGCTAATTCAATTATTATCTATTAAGAATTTTGAAGCAATTTGTGAACTTTCTAAATACTTATGTGTGTTCTTCCACCATTAAAACAATCTGTAAGCTCATTAGTCACCAAATTTTGAACTATGGCTGAAGTTGAATCATCCAGACCAACAAACAAGAACAAGTCCCATTCCTCTACTCCTATGGGACAAACATCATCTTTTGGGACACCAATTTTAACTCTATTGCATTGGCCACTAAAGATAAATAATATAATGACTTGTTATACCATGTCAAAAAGACTGGAGACTCAGACAACGATGATGAAGATGGTTTGAATGAGTCAGAGGATAGGTTAGACATTTTGGCACTCAAATTTGTAGTCTTGTATAAGGCAACATAAAACTTAGAGGTAATCCCCTATGTAGACGTATTCTACCACATGTTTCTTTAATTTAGGTGCGTTAAATATATGATTAAATCTTTGAATTTGGGTCACAACATTGCTTTCATATATAATCTTGACTTTTAGGATTACTATGATGTGCCCAAACTATAAATTATATAAAATTAGGAGACCATGACTTGGTGGCTCCAAACACATGACATCAGGTAAGTTTTGAGAGATTGGGCTGAGAACAAAGGAAAGTTTATATGCAAAACCAAAATAATCCAAAAACAAATCACCTAATTTAAAAAAAGAGTTAGAATGGGAATGGCTATGATGAATCGATTGCATGGTGCTAAGGACATAGGCCATGTAGATGAGAAGTGGGTTCCACTTCTATCTATGATAATAGATGATGTAAAGACTCCCCCTCTGGGATAAATTATATCCTACATCTTGGCAAAATAGATCAGAAGGGTCATACCAACCAAGGGGATGATTTATACATGATGTCCTACCTGGTGGATTCCATATACACCACCCAAAATTTCCCATAATTTACCATTTGGGACCCTAAACTAAAATGGAATGTGCCTGACCTCTTCCATATGGGCCCAATCAGTTGGGGTCATCCCCTGGTGGATCTCTACAAAGTTGTGTGGCACCTAATCATGTATATATATATATTATTTCAAGCCTACAAATGTTCATTAGTTCACAACTTAGTTATCTATCATATGATCACCTATGAACCATACCTTTTTCTACACCTACCCCTTACATATTTTACTACTAAAATTTATCTCATCACTTTTACCTAAAACATTTCACCCACTTAACCTTAAAATTTAACCTTTAACATTTCCTTTAACACTCTAAAGCTTACTTGACTGCTTACGATTAGGTACCCCTATTGTCGATAGCTGTCAACCATTGATGGTCAAGGTGACCATCGATGATCACTGTGTGTGACTGTCAATGGCAACTCCTCAACCCTAACCTACCTTGAACCAGTTAAAACCTAACATCTTCCCTATCAAATTTCACCCATTCCTACCACAACCTAGAGCTTACCTATCCTACCTCCCTAATTTGAATTTCACTTGCCCATTTTCATAAAAATAATCAAACCGATCTTACTTACACATGTAGATCTCACCTGATCCTGCTATACCGTAGATCAACTTGGCCTTGCACACCTGCTGACCTAGATCATACACACATGAAGAACTCTTCTGATTCTCCAAACCAACACCCCTGTGGATCTTCTACCAGATCTTGCTCTCCCGTAGATCTACCTGATCGTACACACTTGGCACTGTGGCACTATGAGGAGCTAACCTTGCTCTCTTCCCTCTGAAGGAGATAACCTTGCTCTCTCTATCTAGCACACTTTATAATATAGCCCATGAGTCTATTATATATATCTCATGCAAACAATAACTAGACATCCAATTACAATAATTAGAATTGTAGCCCAAGACTAAAATTAGCCTTTAACATGCAAACAACTGGTTCATTAAGAAACTGTTCATGAAACTGACAGTTTTAAAAATGTACAGGGGATCGACGTCGGTCACTGTTAGTCTGGAGGTGATCGACGTCAATCAATACTGACTGATGTCGACAGCTCTGCACACTAGATATGACCGACGTCGGTTGCACTGTAACTCAGCTACCTCCTCCTCCATGTTTGCATCAGTGAAGCTTTTAGCTTCACAACCTAACAATATCCCACTTGGAGATAAATAGCTGCACCTGTACCTATACATTGTCTAATTTGTTTCCTGGCTTGTATCCCTCTTCAAGATCAATCCTAAAGACCAACCACCACACATCCTGTGGTCCACTGCATGTCATCTAAGTAACCTGCCACATCCGCATCTACAAACCCATGTAGAAAAGTCCCTGACCCTGCATAGCATGTTAACCTACTACTGGTCCCTCTCAAATACCTGAGAACCCACTGAACTACTCTCCAGTGCTTCTTTCCTAGATTGACTACAAACTTGCTGACAACACCCGCTACTCGAGCAACAATAGGTCTAGTACACATGTAGTTAACCTCATCATGTGAATTGGGACCCTGTTCTATGAACTGTCCTTCCATAGGTGTGCAAACTGGTTCTGCATCCTGCATCTTGAACCTTGCCACTACCTTATCCACACAATCATCTGGAGAAAAAATCAACCTGTGACCTTCCATATCGCTAGAAAAACTCATGCCAAAGAATTTCGCTGCTCCCAAATTCTTCATGACATACCACTGAACTAACTTTACCTTTAGCTTAGCAAAACTCTGCATGTGTGACCCTGCAACAAGTATACATACAACATACAGTAACAGGATAATGTTGCAATCATCATCCAACCTGGTAAAGAAAACACAATGGTTACAATGACACTGACTAAAGCCATGCTTTGTCATACACCTGTCAAACCTGTACCAATATCCTACAACTTCCTCAAGACCCCTGGCCTTCTGTCTCACGTGTCCATTCCCTCTCTTCTTTAACCAAATACTCAATTCATCTCTTAGTGCTTTCATCTTGACTGGTAACTCTACCAAATCTCCCATTTGGTTCTGTTCTAAAAAATTTATGCCATGCTCCCACTGTTTCCTGGATCCTACATGCTCTGCAGTGAGCAACAAGTATAAAGAAGGAGAATAATGAATTTGAGGCTTACTTACCCTTTCAGTCCTCCACATGGGCATTTGAGACTCCTTGACAACTTATTGTCTGCCCAAAATCCATTCTACTAGTGACCAATGTCGGTCACCTCCTAGTCTGCACCCGATCGACGTCGGTTCCTTGCGACTGACCTGACTGCTGACGTCAGTTCCCTGACCGATGCTGGTGTCTACCCGATCGATGTCGGTGTCCACCTACCCAACATTACCAACTTTGCTTGTCTACACATGATCGACATTGGTACCTGTCTGATTGACGTCGATTCTTCTTGACTGACGTCAGTAACTGCATTTTCCTGTGAGTGATGACTTTTTACTTGCAAGCTTACTTTGAGTCAAAACCCTGTCCAAACTGCCCTGTTTAGATTTATTTAGTCCCATCTGCTGATCTCTGTCCATCATCTCCTCCATAAACACCAAGGCTTTCCAGTTCTTAAGTTTGTCAAATACATCTAACTTCCTTTTAAGAACATGCATCTCCTTGTTGCTCATGTGACCAAGCCTACAAAGCAACGTCTTCACAACAAAAGAAGAATCAGTAATACAAGTAGGTAGATAAAGAGTACCTGCTTTCTTACCACCAACTAATTCAAGTGCATCCAGTGTGAGAGTTATTGTGCATCTCTCATCACCCAACTTTTCTGAAGAAATTAGCCTCATCTTCATAACTGAGACCTGCATGACATCCTTCAACACCCATGTGTTGGCCGTCTGCAATTTCAATCGCACTTTCCCTTTGCCAATACTTTGACAAGGCTCACCAACCCCTAAATAAATCTTTCCAAAGTCTCCATGGACCTTAACATGGAGAAATACTCTATTTGGGGCTGTATGGAAAGAGGCAACCGAATCTATAAACCAGGATTCTACTTTATCCAAGGAACATATAAGAACAACCAGTGCAATAATACCTGCAACACATGCTCCTTCATGCTCATCTTCTACCAATCAGCAATCTTTATTTACCTGCTCTTTCTTTCCATAACACCGTAATTGACCATTCTTGCTTTTGAATTCCTCCATTCTTAGTGTACTTTCTTTTGCCATTGTTATACTCCCATTCAAACACAAACCTGCTCCCTGCAACCTCACTCTGATACCACTTGTCAGGAATCTAGAACAACAAACAGCTCTGATACCACTTGTCAGGATCTAGGACAACAAATAGCTCTGATACCACTTGCCAGGATCTAGGAGCACAATTGATTACCTTTGTATGAGCAACTAAACACAGAATTTAACCAAAAGTAAAATATAACTAGAATTTGAAAATAACACAGAATATAAGAGACAATACCCAATTGTATTAATACTCTTCCAGAAAGAAATAAAACAAAGAAGATGCCACAATCTTCTTCACACTCCTCTAGGGCTCCCACACCTCTAGGGCGTAAATAATAAATCTCTTCAAGAGTTCTCTCTCTCAACTACAGTCACAACAAACAACTCAAACACAGAGTTGTTGTTCACCTCCACCAGTCAGTAACAATACTACCAGTCCACCAGTAAGTGACAATCACTTCCGATCCACAAGTACTCAACGTACTCCAAGTAGATCTCTCATGAACTTGCAACAACTTGTAAATCAAACCGATCTTACTTACACATGTAGATCTCACCTGATCTTGCTATACTACAGATCAACTTGGCCTTGCACACCTGCCGACCTAGATCATACACACATGAATAACCCTTCTGATTCTCCAAACTAGCACCCCTGTGGATCTTCTACCAGATCTTGCTCTCTCGCAGATCTACCTGATCATACACACTTGGCACTGTGGCACTATGAGGAGCTAACCTTGCTCTCTTCCCTCTGAAGGAGCTAACCTTGCTCTCTCTATCTAGCACACTTTATAATACATCCCATGAGTCTATTATATAGATCCCATGCAAACAATAATTAGACATCTAATTACAATAATTAGAACTACAACTCAAGACTAAAATTAGCCTTTAACATGCAAACAACCGGTTCGTTAACAAACTGTTCGTGAAACTGACAGTTTCGGAACCACTCAGGTGACCGACGTCGGTCGCTGTTAGTCTGGAGGTGACTGACGTTGGCTGATACTGACCGATGTCGGCAGCTCTACACACTGGATATGACCGACGTCGGTTACACTGCAACTCAGCTACCTCCTCCTCCATGTTTGCATTAGTGAAGCTTTTAGCTCCACAACCTAACAAAATTGTCGAGTACCATTACTCTATTAGAATCATGCCAGAATCTACCAACAAGCCAACCACCTCAATCAATCACTAGATCAACCTTTGGAAAGATAAGTACTTATTTTTTGATATTTGTTTACTTTTTTTATATTTTTCAATCAGCCCAGAACCAACCCATCTCCCAGAATCCAACTTTGTGATCTCATCAACCAACTATTTACCAATCTAGACCTACACATAGTAACCATTGACAATTATCCCAATTGTCGATGGTTTGTTCAACTGTTGACAGTCACCGTGACCGCTAATGGTCACCTTAACCACTCACAGTCACCTCAACTACCGATGATCACTGTGGCAAAAAATAACATCAAGTTAAAATGCCAATCAATACAAAATTATATTGGCAAGTGGTCAGAAAGGACAATATCCAACAATGTCTCCACTAGAAATGAAAAACAATCATCAAAGGAGAAGTACATTTGCATGGAGACAAGGGTTCTGTTAAGCAACTTTAAGATCCTTTCAGATATTTAACGTTAGTTAGACCACATGTACCAAATGAAAAAAGGGGACTGGTGTGAATAATTGGGGTTATAAAACCCAAATTTATTATGCATATATAACCACGCCTCTCGTTCACCATCTATCCAGCGCATATATAAGTGACCAACTTTGCCAATTGACAACTCAACCAAATTAAAGACAATACACATCACCTAGAACGACTCTTTCAATAGAGTCATTAGATGCATATAAACACTTATTACAATTTTCATTATAGGCCATGTCATATGCCACAAATAGTAAAATTTTGTTAGGATTGATCATAGAAATGAGTTTGTGTTCAAACTGACCTTCTTTGTGACCTTAAAAAAATACACTAACATTCAATTTAATAAATCTCTCTATGTACAAAATTATGTATATTGATTTTTCCAATACATATTTTTATTGCTAATTTTCTAAACACAAAATCAAATATTCTCCTTTATTTACGTGTCGAAAAAAAATAATATCAAAACTATCTGCTAAAACTCAGCCTAATTGCAAAGATTGGACCATCGTTACTAGATACAAAAAAAGGTGTAACAAGGGTGTGAAAACAAACCCCGCTTTGGGTGGACCAATATTGCAAAGTTTAACCCTAGTTTAGGTCACTAACTCGATAAATAACCACAATCAGAGGGACCCTAAATTTAACATTACAAGTTCCAATCGCTTCTTTTTAAACTTAACAATCGCTTTTGAAATAGAAATTAGATAATAAAAAATACACTTAAATGTGAACAAAATTATAAATATATGGACAAAAAGTTCAAATGAAATCATGCCAAGAGAAAAAAGCGTTCCAACTACGTAGCCCATTCAACGTAAAAGAAGAGGCCAATTATATTCTATATTCTCTTATTATTATGACGCTGACATATGTCTAATCTCTATATTTTATCATCTCATTGCATTCAAATTTGACAATGTTTGATTGGATCATTAAAGACATTAAATGTCAAAATCTTAAATTAATTTTATTTTATTTTCATTATTTTTTTAGTTAATTTATTTTGAAGCAAGTCATTATCAGGGTGAACTTTTGTAATTTGAACACGGAACAATTTGATAGTAGGTTCTAAGTTCCTATTGTTATACACAATCGTCATATCTTACTTTATTTCAATTATTTGTTTGATTAAAATTGTTGTTCACTTTTATGATTCGAATGTAGAACAATTTAATAGTAAGTCCCAAGATCCTACCATTACACACAACAGTGATATCTTACTTTATCTCAATTATTTGTTTGACTAAAATTACTATTTGAAAACGGTATCATTCACCTTCTATTTCCATTTAATATCATTATTGTTCCCCAAAAATCAATGGCGAAGTCCTATGATTGCTATTTCTTTTGAAACTTAAACAGATGAAGCATTAAATGTCACATGTAGTAATTATGTCAATAGACGTAACTTATAATAATTGGGTGGTGGTCTAATAGTGTGAGATGTTAATAAAAAATGGTCGATTTTAAAATTAACATTCTTTTAATTATCAAAGGGTAGTTTAGACTTTAAATTTAATGTATATTATAATGTTATTCACAAGTTTTTCTTCTTATTTAGAGGAGATAAAATATTTATAAAATTTTTAGCATACGGTGAAGTTTGGAACACGATTTTATTTCTTGAAAAGATTTTCTGAACTCAATACAATTAGATTGAAAGTATTTGTCACCAATCAATATTTTTTAAGTAAAGAAGGAAATAAAATTGTTAATTAATATAATATATAAAAAACCTAAGATAAAAGTCTTAATCTCAATATCAGTGATGGTTTAGACCAAGAAAACTTGGCAATCCCACCATCAGTTCGATGGCTATCACTATATTTTTCTTCTCTAAATTTGATAATGGTTGATTAGATTACTAAAGACATTAAATATCAAAATGTTAAATTAATTGAATTGAACTTAAATTATTTTTTAGCTAATTTATTTTGAAGAAGGTTGTTATTAGGAAGAACTTTTGTGATTTGAATGTTGAACAAATTAATAGTAGGTTCTAAGTTGTTACCATTACTCACAACTATCATATTTTACTTTATTTCAATTATTTCTTTGACTAAAGTAGTTGTTCAATCTTGTGACTTAAATATAAGACAATTTGATAGTAGATCCCAAATTCCTACCATTATATACAGTGATCATATCTTACTTTATCTCAATTGTTTGTTTGACTAAAATTATTGTTAAAAAACGAATATTATTCACATTCTATTTCCATTTAATGTTATTATTGTTCCCTAAAAATCAATATTGAAGTCCTATCATTGCTATTTCTTTTGACAATTAAATCAATTAACGTAACTTATAATGATTGGGTGGTGGTATAATATTGTGAAATGTTAATTTAAAATGGTTGATTTTAAAATTAACATTCTTTTAATTATCAAAGGGTAGTTTAGACTTTAGATTTGACGTATATTATAATGTCATTCACACATTTTTCTTCTTATTTAGAAGAGGTAAAATATTTATGATATCTTAAGCATACGGTGAAGTTTGAAGCATGATTTTATTTCTTGAAAATATTTTTTCAAACTCAATATAATAATATAACTAGATTGAAAGTATTTGTTACCAATCAATAATTTTTTGTAAAGAAGGTAATAAAATTGTTAATTAATATAATATATAAGAAACCTAAGATAAAAGTCTTAGTCTCAATATTAGTGATATTTTAGACCGAGAAGCCATGGCAATCCCACCATCAATGTGATGCTATCATTGTATTTTGCTTCTCTATTTTCTTGACTGGTCTCCATTGACTTAGATTTTTTAACATAAGAATTTTTGAATGGCTAGCTACATATAATATAATTGATATTTTATTTATTGGATTTCTTAGTGATTTAACACTTTTAGGTTGCATGTCAAGTGTTTGAAAAAATGCCACTACACTTTTCTCTTGTTTACTGCTTACTCAAAGGGCTTACCATCATTGGCTGAAGTGAAAAGCTTATCCAATATAGCTTTTTTGATTACTATTTGTCATATGGATGTTGGAGGGAGAGTGTCTCGCTATTATTTGATGGTTCCATTATTTAGATGACTGGAGTGGTACTGTACACTTTTTCTTGAATTTGTTCATCTTTCCTGTTTGGTTGGCCCTTGGACTAGGATTACTAGTTGTAATTCCTCAGATTAGCAACTCTAGTAGATTGGGGTCTAGACTGGGGATCAATGCATTTTGTTGCATATCTCTCAATTCCCTCCTATGGTATCGGATGGTAGAATCGAAGTCTGAGACTCATAAATATTGTTTGTTAGACCCTATTTTATTTGACAAAGAAGAGGAAGTTGTGGACTACTTGGATGAACCCCTTGAAGGGCGATCCATTTTTGCTAAGGATATTTGGGGGAAATCACTACCTCTTAGGTTTGTTTTTAGATTTCCCAAAGTAATAAAAGTACAAAATCACACACGCTCAATTTCCCTCCTCATTTTTAAGTGGTCTTAGGGGTGGTGAAGGAGACAATAGGTTCACTAAATTAGATATTGCTTTGGGTCAGGATATAGGGAGGAAGGATCAACCATATCAACTGAACTACACGCTTTTGATTACTTGTGATTCTGTAACTCCTAGTACTAAAGGACCTTTATAGGAAACCACAACCTACTGTTTCCATAAGACACCATTTTTAGGTCAAAGGGGATATACTCTCTTGGGATCTTAAATAGATAGGGTTCTACATAGAAATTATTTTATGCTCTAGAAGTCTAGACAATGATATGCACCAGCAAACCCCAATTATATCCAATGTTGGGCTTACTTTACAATCCCATGTGTTTGGAAAGAACTCCATTATTCCTAAGAAGACTTCAGTGTGGGAATGTATAAGGTGTATTAAGTTAATGGGGAAACAAGTCCATCTAGTGCTTGGAGAGGATGTCAAGATGGATCATGTTACAAATTTGGCAAACCCTACACTAACATGGTGCTTCTTGATGTGGAGAATCTCTGCCCATAATTTAGACAACTAGATTTCTCAATACTAGTGACCTCTTTTAGTTTACCCTCATATCTCCCATATCTTAGTCAGGGGTTCGATCTCTTTTATTATCAATTCCTTCGAAGAGGTTACTTTCATTTTGGCACAAAGATGGTTTTGGGGGTCATCACTACTTAATCTTAAGAGGTGGATGTCGGGCTTTGATCCTCAAGTGGAGAAATCCCTGACACAACCTATTTGGGTTAAACTATCAGACCTACCATTGGAGTTTTAGAGTAAGGAAGTTTTTAAAGCAATCAAGGACAACATTGGGATTTTCCTTGAGGTAGATGGCATCTGTATCAAGGAATCCTCTAGAACAGTGGCCAAAATCTTAGTTGACATAAACCTACTAGAGGGATTGGAAGAGGATATAGTTCTAAAATTTGGCTCATGGATTCATACACAAATTCTTGATTATGTGGGGGTTCCATTTAGGTGTGTCAAATATCATGCCTATGGACACCTAGCCAATGATTTCTCTCATTGTTTCTATCCAAATGACTAGAGGAAAAAGAAAACTCTTCATTTTAAGCCAGTTTAGGAGATTGAAGCTAGCAAAGATGGGACACAAGACCAATTACATACCTTTACTGGTAGGGAATTATCACTAGAAAATATCATGGTTGATAACCACTCAATTCCACAATAACCCTCAATGAGTTACCAACATTTATCTCTAATGGGCATTGGAAACACATTGATATAGAGAGGTCCTCAAACATTGATAGAGAAATTAGATGAGTCTTCAAATGGAGCTCATTAGGATGTGATGTTACTTAATCCCATTACTATTCAACATACGATTATTCCATAATATCACACTAGCCTTTTGGTTAAGCCTGTGGTGGATAAAGATGTTCCCTCTCTTATGTCTATTGAGGGAAGACCTAAGATTCAATCTCTAAAGGAAGGTATAGAGGGTGAATCTGATATTAATCAGACTTCATTTTATCATCTCTTTGGAGATCCTAAGAGTCCATAAAATCATGTGGGGTAAATTCCCATTCCTATTGATACTTCCCTTGAGGACGAACATATGAAGGAAGTTTAATATTTAATTAACTCTTCTGAATTGATATTTGATGAATATTTTTGCAGCCCTAGTCAAATGCGATATCCATTGAGATATCTCTTAGAGGCTTTAACCAATAAAGCTGTCAGTAGAGAAGGTCGACTGGGAATCCTCAAGAGTCCTTGCTCAATTTTGTCGAAAGGATGTCCATCCCTAATAACTCAGGCTCAAAATATAGTAGTTTGGGATGTTCATCAAGAAAGAAAAAACCAATATTAGGGGCCCTTGCAGTTAGGACAGCCCTGATAAAAGGTTAGATATGCTTATATTGTACCTCAATATTAGAGGGTTTGGTAATCCCTCCAAAAACTACTTTGATTAAATTGATACATATGCACAAGGCAGACATGATTATGATTTAGGAAACCAAGGGAGAAGGGAGTAAAGTAATCAAAGGCTTATCTAAATTCTTGAAAGATTGGATATTTTTAGCTTCTAATTCCATTGGCAACTCTGGTGGATTGACTTTGAGATGGAAGGCTTCATCCATGCAAATTGACAATTATTTTTTCTTTCACTTTGGTATTGGGGTGGAACTTCACTCTCTAGAGTTTGGCAAATATTTTTCTATTTTGAATATATATGGTCCCAATCATGAGAGATTGGTATATTGGGATGACTTATTTAGCGAAAACATCATGAGAGTTGACAATCTCATTGTGGGGGTGACCTAAATTTCATCACCAAGAGAGCAAAGGTGTGGGGGGCCTTTGCAATATTAGACACATTGGATGATTACTTCTTACAAAAATTTGAGGATACAAATTTGGTAGATTTGGAACTTGTTAAGTTGACTCCCACCTGGAGCAACATGAGAACTAGGCAAGATAGTGTGGCTAAGAGGCTTGATAGATTCCTCATCTCACATTCTCTTTTGATGGGCTCCTATAACATCAAATCTTGGGTGGCTATGGGCAGCGATTCTGATCATATCCCCATTCTAATGCAAATTTTAAGAGGGGATAAAAAGCCTTCAATCCCATTTAATTTCAATCTGAATTGGTTGAAGGATCAAGATTTCATACATCTAGTTGAGGATTGGGGTGTTTTTTATTCTTGCTCTTTGGAATCGATTAGTCTCCAATTTTATAAAAAAACTTAAGAGAGTGAAAAAAATATCTGATACTTGGGCAACCAATAAATGTCATACTGTAGAAAAGAAAATATTATTCCTAAAACATCAGATTGTTGAGATCTATGCACATGATTTTGAGCATAATTTTAATGAGGAATCCAAAAATAACTGGTGGATGTTGAAGCTCAATGGTGACTAAAAAGTAGAGCACTTGCCTAGAAAATTTTGATGAAAATACTATTTTTTCAAAATTTTGAAAACATCACATTAGCAAGAATACTATTTTAGAAATACCAAACTGCGAGGGCACTAATGTGAGGACTTTCCATGAGATAGCTAATATTGGTGTCTCTCATTTTCATTAACTTTATAAGGCCTTGGTTCATGTGAACATAGTGGAGATTGTTAAGATCTCCACATTTTTTTCTAGTTTCATCAATGACGTTGATAATGAGAGGTTAGAGACTATTGTTTTTAGGGAAGAATTATTGGTTGCACTGGCTACCTTTCAATGGGACAAGAGTCTGACACCAAATGGCTGGTCCATTGAATTTTACAGTTTTTTTTAATCTTAATGGGAAGGACTTGATTAGAGTTATTGAGGAGACTAGGCAATAGGGGAAGATACTTGGTGCTTTAAAATTCCACATTCATTGCCCTCATCCCCAAGAAGGACATCCCAAACTCATTTGATGATTTTGGTCTACCTCCTTATGTAATTGCATCTACAAAGCCATTTCTATTCGAATCAAAGGTCTTATTTCCACTTCCATCTCAAAGGATCAATGTGGTTTCTTGCATTGACATCAAATACATGATGTTATAGGGGTTGTTCAAGAAGTACTACAATCCATCAAGATGAAGAAGCTACCAACTATGGTTTTGAAGTTGAACCTCTCCCAAGGTATTGGGTAGAGTTAACTGGCTCTATTTATTACTTATTTAGATTCATATTAGTTTTCTCCTTCAAATGGTTAAATGGATAATGGGCTATCTTTATTCAATTTCCTTTGCCTTGCTCATTAATGAATCAACCTTAACCTTTTTCTTCCCTTCGCATGGTCTTAGATAGGGTTGTCCACTTTCCTCTCTACTTTTTCTTCTTATTGTTGGTTGGTTGAGTCGGCTCCTTCTCAAGGCTAAAAGATTGGGAAATCTCAGGGGGGTTAAGGTAAGTAGTTACATTTCCCTCACACACTTGTTGTTTGTGGATGATGTGTTGTTATTCTGTGATGGCTCTCATCAGGACATTATTTTGATTAAGGAATCTTTGGATCTCTTTTGCATGGCCTTAGGCATGGTTTTAAATGTGCATAAGTCTAGAATCTCATTCAATGGATTGGAGGCTCATCAAATTCGTTATATTCTTGAGATATTTTATTTTCAAAGTGTGGACCTCTAAGATGGACTCATGTATATAGTATTTTTGTTGAAACCAAATGATTACATAAACATTGATTAGAATTGACTAATTTATAAGGTGGAAAAGCATATTTGTTGCTGGTGTAATCCATGGCTTTCTCTCTGGAGTAGACTGACACTTATCAAATATTTATTGGAGGTTATTCTAGTCTACTAGATTATATTAGCCAATATCCCAAAAAGAGTCCATGATCAAATTCATAAAAAAAGCTTCAGATTTCTTTGGACGGGCAAAAAAATGAAGGATGGCATTACCCTTATCAAATGCCAGACCATTGCTACTCCCTAAGGTTATTAGGGGATAGCGATTAAAATATATTTACCTTTTTGGAGAGGCTCTCACTACCAAAAGTCTTTGTAGGCTTATTACTATGGAGGGTTTATGGAATCAAATCATTATTCAAAAATACATTGTGCCACTTAGTGTGGAAGAGTGAATTCACAGTCCTAATAAAATTTATCATAATGCTTCTATTACATGGAAAGCCTCTGTTCAAGCCTTCCCTATCATTGGTAATTAGATTATCTAGAAGGTGCGATTAGGCACTAAAATGAAAGTGGGGATTGATCCATGGGTTGGCTATGGGACTGACTACAAATTGCCTGAGAATTTGAATGTCATACTCGAGGGGCCAGGTATTACTTTTTTGCATCAGGTGGATGATAAAAATTTCACAAATCATTGGTGACATGGTTGGAAAATTTCTTCTACTTTGGGTTTGGAAGGGGAGGTTGGTTTGAGATGGGATGTTTATGTTCAAAGATTAAAATGGATTCATATTAGACTTACTATGGAGGCTGATGAGATGGCTTAGTCTTTGAACCCAAAGTTGGGTGAATACTCAGTTCTCTTAGGTTATCAATCCAATTTCCTTATTGAGGTCCGTGATGTGAGCCAGTGGTGGTGACATAATTTTTAGCAAATTAAAGTTCCCTGCAAAACTAAACTATTAATGTGGCTTGCCCTAAGCAATAAAGCTCTTAGTTGGGTAGTTCTTCAAAACAAAAATGGCATGCTCGGGTAGATGCAATCTTTGCTTCTATTCTTTTGAGACCGTGAATCACATTCTTGTCTCTTATCCTTATGTTGTTAAGATTTGGGCTAAATTGGAGGCTTTTATTGGGGTGAAACTCTGTTGGCATGGCCAAACTATTGTTATCTATCTTGAGAATTGGCATAAAATATTTGAGCTTAAATTTTCTAGGGCACTCCCACTGATTGTGTCTTGGGGTATATTTCTTGTGAGGAATGCATATATATTTCAAGGCAAAAACATTGCTACTTTTCAATGTCTCTCTCAGATTCAACTCATTTTTGGGCACTTCAAAATCATTCCTAGAATTCATAAACAATGTTTTCTTATACATCCTCCCATTGATCTATCTAGGGCTTGGGGTTACTTTGACAGTGCTTGTCAGGCTCCCCTATGGTTTATGGTGTTGGAGGAATCTTATTTCTAAACTCCAGTCACTACTACTACTTCAAGGCTGGTCTAGGATTTGGTAGTAACAATTTTGTTGAGCTAATGGCATTGAAGCTTCTCCTAAGGCTTGTGGGGGAGAATAGAGTGGTAGATTTATAGATATTTGGGGACTCAATGGTCATCCTCAATTGGTTTAAAGGGGAATTTTAAATTATTTTATCATCAATTCATTTTTTGATAGGTTTTTTGTTGTGCAAATAAAACTTAGTGGATTGATAAAACCCAAGCTTAGTCCCAATGTGATATTAGACGAGTCTTGCATCTATTATTTTGTAATAAACATGTTAAGAATATTTTTATCACATTTTAAATTTCCAAACCACTGTTTTCATATTTGAATTCAAATAAAATTTGGAACTTGTTTAAACTCAGGAACATATTATTTTTCCAAAATGAGGAAGGATGTAGCTTCATACAAATTGTCTATGAACCAATATAAGGTAAATGTGAGGCAACTACATGTCGATTTCTCTAATCTTAAGACACTTATCTTATATAGTGGTACTTTATATCTTTTTTAGATGCATATTTTTTGAGGTTGCTAACATGGTATGTATGTGAAGAGCAAGGTGGACTACTAATGTTGGAGGTGGTGTGTATGAAAGGATTAATTTCCTCAATACTTGGTGGCAATAGTGGGTATCCTCTATTTCCATGGTTGATGGTGCCCTTATCAAACCTTGTACTACTTGCCTAATGGGCACGACACCAAAATTGATGCAACACCAAAGTAACCCTAAATTAATATATTTGAACAAGGTGTGGTTGAAACAATGAGTTATGATGCATGTTTCCTTATTATTATTTTTTATTTCTTCAATTCTTAATAGCTCAGTGTTATTAAACTCATTTTATCAAATTGCATGGCTTGTGTTTAAAATCACATGTCCAAGGCTTAAATGGCCTAAAAAATGAAGCCATTGAAACTTCAGATGACCCTTGATGTCTTTCTAAGGCATCAACAATCTCTTTGCAATGTTCATCATAATGCACAATGTATAAATGTATTTAAACTTGTAGTTCATATTGTGAAATTAGATGGATAGTGTTTAAAACACATACTTTTAAAACTTTCAATGGTTTTTGGGATTGTTTTATTGTTTAGGACTTGGGATTTATTTCGCTGAATATTATAAAATGGTAATTATTTGATAGAGGTTATTCATGATGGATAGCGCTGATGATTGTTATAATTTTAATAAGGTATTTGAAAATAATTTATTTTATGTCAGGGATTTTTTTTCAATTATAAAAATGTATTTGAGTAAAAAATTATTCCCGATATTATAAATGAATTCATTTTTTTTTTGATGAATCATTAATTTATTTATAATTATTTGGTACAAACTACTTTCATATACTAAACTTTACAATTATTTTAATTCCTTAACTTTTTATCAAACACATTATTTATATATAAATATTGATAACAATGTATGAAACAATAATAAATATAATAAAAACTAAAATGCAAAACTAAAAACATCATCGTAATATTTTTAAAACTAAACATGATAATAAGGAATTTATCTAAATAAATCTTTTAAAACAAATATTTATTTAAAATATTTTATAATCTTTATAATAAAAAAATCCATTTATATAACTCTAAAAACAAAACTTTTATCAAATAATATAAACAAAATATTATGGGGATCCCATGACCCTCACCATAGAATCTAAAGGGGCCCTTACTAGATTATATTCCCTAAGATACTTGACTATATACGCAAGTGGACAATATACCACCTTTAGTTGTTGACATACACAATTTTTTTAATTTTTAATTTTCAATAAATTTTATATGCCCATTTTAATGAGGGACATGTTGGATAGTGAACTTTAACCACGTTTTATGCTTTCAAATTATTATTGTGGCATAGGAACGTGGAAAAAATTAGAGGAATTTCCCTATAAATATGAGGTGCTATATACATACTGAAAATAACACTCAGGGTAGGATAACACCATCCATCTCTCTTTTTTCAGAAATGATGTTCACAGATCAAAGGAGAAATCCTGGGTAATTGCTGAAGGTACTTCTTTTTTTCAGAAGTAATACTCAGTCAACAGCCAGATTCCTTCCTGGGTAGGTAACTGATAGGTAAATGTAACAGGGTGCAATAACAAGCAGAATGAGGTGTAGCACAAAGCCTCCACCTCAACTACCAAAGAGTGAAATACGAAGGACAATGGGGGCACAAAGTCATCCCAAGATATTTTACACAGAAACTAACAAACACACTAAAGACAATTGTGGCAGCACAAAGTCTCTCCACAGTTGGCTTCAGGACACCTTCCTGATTACTTCCACTAGTTCTGTTTATTTAATTAAATGGACAAGAACGCATTCATGAAACAGATATAAAAACAATTTTCTCAACAACACAAGCTATTCCAGCACAAAGTCTAAAAGGTCACTTGCTTTCTCATTCAAATAACGAAATATGATTAACAATATGAGCTCAAAGTCTCAGTAATGCCTTTCAATTTGGGTAGAGTTTTGCTTCTGATAACAAAAAGATCTCTCTTAAATAAAATAAGAGATTACAATATATAACACTCCAAAAAAGACTTGGGCACTTTATTTCATGGAATGGCCCATGTTGCATTCAATGCCTTGAATGCATTTTCAATTCTGTCAAGGGGCCATGCTAGAACAGGGCATCATCCTTAACTATGGCATGTTAATTCATCTCAAATGTTTCCTCCAAAGTATAAGCCGCTTGGTCTTCTTCTCGATATTTGTGTAGCTGTCCACTTCACCTTTACTCGATGGAGAAAAATAGGCTGTGTCCTTGAGTGCTTGCGCTCTCTAATGTCCACTTGGTGGACTATTTCACCAACTAGGAATAACTTTCTTGTAGATATTTATGGGATTTCCCTCTTTTCTTAACGCATTTTATCTCTTCCTCATGATCTGAGCTCTCGGGCTATCTCTTCCTTTTCTACTGGCTCTTTCACCTTCTTCTTCAGCTGGTCACTAAGTTTGTTTTAAGGTTCCGCGCCATATTTGAAAATAAATAGGTATTTTATTACCTTAAATTTGACGTCCGCAGGGACGTCACTAGTCGTTGGTCACTTGAACCTCATTGATCCTTGAACCTTTGAACCATGAGAGTGCATTGGTTCAATGGTTTAATGGTTCAGATGGCCCTATCGGCTCCTTGGTTCAATCGCTTCTTTGGTTCAATCACTTTCTTTCCTCCTTGGTTGAACCATCTCTTCGAACTTGTCTCTGGAATCTTCTGCTTCCTTCCTTCGCTCGAAGCTTCCTTGAACCTTTGAACCTCTAAACTTTGAACCATTTTGGTTCAAATTTCAATGGTTCAATCTCTTTCTATGAATCCTTTGGTCCTTCAAAGTTTCTGGATCCTTTTCTTTTCTGTTGAACTCATTGAAACTTTGAACTTTGAACTCCTTTGGTTCAAGGTTCAACGGTTCAACGATTCATTCTTTGTTCTTCGAATCCTTTGTTCTTCTAAGTCTCTCAAACTTTATTGAACTCGTTGAACCTTGAACCTTTGAACCATTTTGGTTCAAGGTTCAACGGTTCAATCTTTCTTCTTCAAAGTCTTCTTTCGTTTAAGTATTTTGAAGTCATCAAACTTTTTGAAGCGGTTGAACTTTGAACTTACCGAAGCACTTAACTCTTTAAGTCTGTCGAGTCGTTAAACCTCTGAACCTGTGGAACCTTTGAACCTTTGAAGGTGGGGTTCAATGGTTCAATGGTTTAATTTATTTATTTGAAGCCTGCCGATGGACCTTTTGGTTAAACCTCGACATTGAACCAACCTTGAAATTGCCTAAGTGTTTGGAACTTGTTCCTTTGTGAGAGCTCGCCTTTTAAAGTCATTGAACCTATTGAAACTGCGAGTCCCTTAACTGAAAAGACTCGAATAATTGAAGAATTTGAAAACTCAATATTTTATGAGAAGGGAAGAGAGAATTTTGGCCTGTAGGACCAAAATAGTTGATATGTTGTCCCTGAAAATGAGTGACAAATTTTGAGAACAATTGTTGGCTCTAGTTGGGGAACTTCCATCGATTGTAAAAATAATTGAAGAGAGTAGAATCCAGAATCTCCAGTGCCTTTAAGTATGCCATTGGGCTACGGAGTCATGCTACCCAGAAAATAAAGGCACCAAAAAATGAAAATGAACAACAAAAAATAGAACTAAAGACTATACAAATATATAAATGTACAACTGAACTTATCTGATACTTCAAGAATTGAAGTGCTTCAGAGGCTGCCCACTGTGAGGCAATAAAAATGGCATTCCATCTTGATAAACCAACAAGAAACCATTTTCTCCCCAGAATCAATGATGGGCGAATGGAACTCTCCACCATGAATCACATTTTTTGTGCAATCCTTTTGGTTCTCTCTTTTTGCCCCATGGTAAGACGTGGTCTCCAATCTAAAAACCATAAATCCTTGCTCTCTTGGCAAAGAGTTTCTTTTCCTGAATTTGGTATGCAGTATTATGGTCCACTACCATAGCTTGTTGCTCTTCTAGTCCAGTGAAGCACATGATTTGATTGTCAGCATCAAACACCTACCAATGATTAGTTTTATCAGGCACATTTGGTCGAAAGACCAGTTTGATAGTGTAACTATTATCTTTGAAATCAGGGTGAGGAACCATGAAGATTGCAAGGGCAACCAATGAATTTGCATGATTATGAGGCTCTCTGGGCAATGCATAAATATTGAAAGCTTCAAAACTTTTAATTTAATCCCATACCAGATTATGGTAATGATGCAATCTTTTATTCTTAGTTTGACACAGGTTCTTCACCTGACAAACCATCAGCTCAGCATCTCCTTTGGCATGAAGGAGCTTGACACCTCTATCTTGGGTTGCTTTCAACCTGAGTAACAAAGATTCATATTCAACAATGTTGTTGGTGTTGCTAAATTGTAACTTTTATGATGAAGGAAAAATATCTCCTTGAGGAGATATCAACACAATCTCAGCTCCAGCACTAGTAGGAGAATTTTTGCCATCAAATTTTAGGATCCAAACATCATCAAAAACTAATATTTTATGAGACTTTTCTTCATTAGAGAGGGAAGATCCTTTTTTATCTGTACTTTGCCTTACCAATTATTTTGATGTCTTGTTTGAATCAATTTTTGGATCACCACCTAGAGGACTTTCATTTGCTATAATAGGAACGTCTTCAGTAGATAAAAAATAATTACCCCTACCTGAAGACTCAAACATAATTTGGGCTTCAAGTGCTGATGTTTGAGTGATAACATATTTGGCCTCCTTTTCAAGGAGCAATCTCTACATGATGCCTTTGACCGAGATCCTCACTTCAGACAGGTCCATACGTAACTCGCCACCAACATCCTTACGAAAATTTTGCCCAAGAAGAATGTCGTATGAGGCTGGGACATCAGCCACCAGGGCTATCATGTTAATTCTCTTATCTGAAAACACCACAAATGCAAATTGGGCGTCCTTGATTTCTCCCAGTAGTGGCACTTATTTGTTCTCCATGGACAAACATCTCCCAAAGGTCTTGGTTGGTGTGAATCCAAGAGATTCTACCACTTTGGCAGGGATGACATTGTCAGATGCACTTGAGTCTATGATACAATTATTCAGCAGGTGTCTATTTATCAATAGGGAGATATAAAATGGTTATGTCCTTCTAGGAGCAGCAAGAGTGTCAGGGAACCTAGAACAATAAACATGCTCCGATCCCTACTGAGTCAAGATCTTGCTCTACCAATTAGAGCACATATGATTACTTCTTGTATTAGCAACTAAACACGGAATTATACCAGAATCAATAAGTAACTAGAAATATGAAACAACACAGGAATATGAGAGACAATACACAATTGTATTAAATACATAGAAGAATATACAATAAGGAAGATGCCACTTCTTCCTCCACCTCAAAGGTTCGCCACGCCTCAAGACCTTCTTCCCTCTCTCTCTCGATCCCAACAATCAACTCCAATATAGAATTGATGTTCACCTCTCCAACCAATCAGTAACACGCTACCAGTTCACCAAGTACACAACCGTACTCCAAGTAGATCTCCTGCTCTCTGCTACTACCTAAAAATTACTAGACCTTACTCACCATGTAGATATCTCTACACCCCTGAAGAACCCTTGTCCTTGCCTCACCAAGTCGTTATGATTCTTCAACCAGTACCCCGGTGGATCAGCTCCTTGACCTTGCAGACCTTGCAACTCTCCCTGATCATACACACTCAGTACCCCTTTGGAACTAGGAGGAGCTACACTAGATCTCTCTAAAAGCTCTATGGCTTTCTAGCACACTTTTAAAATACAGCCCATGAGTCCATATATAGATCTCATGTTTACAATAATTAGACTAACCTAATTACAATAATTAGACACGTAACTCAAGACTAAGACTAGCCTTCAACATGCAAACTAACAGTCCAAAAATAGACTCTCCAGAATCAACATGCAAACTGCCTGTTCACGCACAGGCTGCCGACGCCGGCTCCTCCAAGACCGATGTCGGCTGACTGGTAACCGACGCTGATTGCTTCCTCACTGCCTCTAACCGACGTCGGCTGATCAGACCGACGCCAGTTTCCTGCAACTGGTTTTGCAACTCCCCACAACTCTGCATCCTCTGCAACTTCTCCTGTTTGCATCTTGGTGAAGCTTTTAGCTCCACAACCTAACAATCTCCCACTTGGAGATAAATAGCTACACCTGTACCTATACCTATACACCGTCTAAATTATTCCCTGGCTTGTATCCCTCTTTAAGATCCATCTTGAAGACCAACCACCACACAATCTGTGATGCTGCACCTGTCATTCAAGTAACCTACCACATCCGAACCTACATATCCATGTAGTGAAGAACTTGACCCTGCATAACAAGAAACCCTGCTGCTAGTCCCACTGAACTACCCTCCAGTACTCCTTCCCCAAATTGGCTCCATACTTTCTGATAACCCCCACTGATTGGGAAAACCTTAGGTCTACACTAGACCTCATGTGATTTCGAACCCTGTTTCAAGCTAAGCTTGAACTATCCAGCCATTGGTGTGCTTACCGATTCTACATCCTGCGTAATGAACCTCGCCAACACCGTCTTCACATCAGCTCCCACTGGAGATAAAATCTCCATGTCTCTTATGCCAAAGAATTTTGTTGCTCCAAATTCTTCATGAGACACCTCTAAACTAACCTTATCCTTAGCTCAGCAAATACCTGTATGTACAAACCTGCTAGAAAATCACCCACATACAGTAACAGAATAATGTTGCAATCATTATCCACCTGGTAAGATAAACACAATAGTTACACTGACATTGACTGAAGCTATGCTTAGTCATCCACCTGTCAAAACCTGTACCACTATCCTGCAGCTCTCTCAAGACCATATACCTTGGCCTTCCGTCTCATGTATCCATCCACTCTCTTCTCTAAAACGAGAATCCATCTCTCTCAGTGCTTACTTCCAGCTGACAACTCTACCAACAAATACCTGTTTGGTTCTTTTCTAAGGACTCACACTCCTCATCCATGCCAGGCTCCCACTGTATCTGGACTCTACCTGCATTGCCTCTTCCATCTTCCTGGTTTTTGACCATCAATAAGCAATATAAAGAAGGTGAACAAGGAATATGAGGTTCACTTACCCTTTCTGACCTCCACATGAGTGTTTGAGACTTGTTGACAGCTTGCTGTCTGCCCAATATTCGTTCCAGTGACCGATCTCGGCCATCTACCAGTCTGCTCCCGATCGATGTCGATTCCCTGCACTGACCCTGACTGTTGACATCATTTCCCTGGCCAACGCAGGTATCCTTTCTGCCTACGTCGGTTTCTTTATGACCGACATTGGTCTTCCTATTGCCGACGTCGATTACTGTATGACCGACGCCGGTACTTGTGTTCATCTGTGAGTGATAACTTTTTACCCGCGAGCTCTCCGTGGATCAAAATCCTAATCAAATCAACCTTGATCTACTCAGAATAATTTAGTTCCCTCACCTGATCTCTATCCGTCATCTCCTCCATGAACACCAAGGCTTTCCATTTCTTTAGCTTGTCAAAAACATCTGTCTTCCGCTTCAGAACCTGCATTCTCCTTCTACATATGTAACCAAGCCTACAAAGCCACATCTCTGTAACAGAAGGTGAATCAGTAATATAAGTAGATAGATAAAAGATACCTACTTTATTACCACCATCTAATTCAAGTGTATCCGCTGTGAGAGTTACAGTATATCTCCCATCACCCAAATTTCCTGAAGAAATTAGACTCATCTCCAAGACTGGTACCTACATGACTTCCTTCAACCACTGTGTGTCCTCCATCTGCAATTTCAGCTTCACTTCCCCTTTGCCAATTCTTGGGCAAGGCTCACTAGCTCCTCTCCCTGGGGCTGCATGGAAAGAGGCAAAATAACCTGTTATCCAAGATTCAACTTCATCCAAGAAACCTTCCAAAGTGTCCTGTGCAACAACACCTGCAACATCTGCATCTTCAGTTCCTTCATGCTGATCTGCTACCAACCAACAATATCTTTTTCCCTGCTCTTTCTTTCCATCAATCAGACCATTCATGCTATTCAGTTTCTCCATTTGTAGCTTACTTCCTTCTACCATTGCTATACTCCCACTCAATCAGAAACTCCTGTGAGTAACCTGTAATCAACAAACACTACCAGATCTAAAACCACCTGTTAGTAACCCAACCAAAAGCTCTGATACCACCTGTTAGGGAACCTAGAACAATAAACATGCTCCGATCCCTACTGAGTCAAGATCTTGCTCTACCAATTAGAGCACATATGATTACTTCTTGTATTAGAAACTAAACACAGAATTATACTAGAATCAATAAGTAACTAGAAATATGAAACAACACAGGAATATGAGAGACAATACACAATTGTATTAAATACATAGAAGAATATACAATAAGGAAGATGCCACTTCTTCCTCCACCTCAAAGGTTCACCACGCCTCAAGACCTTCTTCCCTCTCTCTCTCGGTCCCAACAATCAACTCCAATATAGAATTGATGTTCACCTCTCCAACCAGTCAGTAACACGCTGCCAGTTCACCAAGTACACAACCGTACTCCAAGTAGATCTCCTGCTCTTTGCTACTACCTGCAAATCACTAGACCTTACTCACCATGTAGATATCTCTACACCCCTGAAGAACCCTTGTCCTTGCCTCACCAAGTCGTTATGATTCTTCAACCAGTACCCCGGTGGATCAGCTCCTTGACCTTGCAGACCTTGCAACTCTCCTTGATCATACACACTCAGCACCCCTTTGGAACTAGGAGGAGCTACACTAGCTCTCTCTAAAATCTCTATGGCTTTCTAGCACACTTTTACAATACAGCCCATGAGTCCATATATAGATCTCATGTTTACAATAATTAGACTAACCTAATTACAATAATTAGACATGCAACTCAAGACTAAGACTAGCCTTCAACATGCAAACTAATAGTCCTAAAATAGACTCTCTAGAATCAACATGCGAACTGCCTGTTCACGCACAGGCTGTCGACGCCGGCTCCTCCAAGACCGATGTCGGCTGACAGGTAACCGACGCCGGTTGCTTCCTCACTGCCTCTGACCGACGTTGGTTGATCAGACCGACACCGATTTCCTGCAACTGGTTCTGCAACTCCCTGCAACTCTGCATCTTTTGCAACTTCTCCTGTTTGCATCCTGGTGAAGCTTTTAGCTGCACAACCTAACAAGGAAGAGTAATGACAAGGTTATTCTGGGTGGATGTGGGAGTCACCTTTGGAACAACTGGTCCTATAGGGATAGTTTTATTCTTTACACACTGAACCAACTTATCCAACTGCTTAGGTTTGCATTACAGAAATTCAAATTTAGACATTTGAATTTTGGTTTTCTTGACATGGTCGATTATATCAAATGTCTAAAATGAATTAGAAACAGGGGAAGGCAGTTCATCCTTTTGGTTTTTAAGAGGGGGGTTAATGATCTGCAAAATTGAAGTTGAAGATGAAGGTGTACTTGAGGTACTTACTTTTTTAGGGATCACTGGGTCCATTGGTTGAAAAGGCAAAGTGGTTCCCCGCTTAACAATTGAAATTGCTAGTTGAGATCTCTCCTCTATTTTTTCCTTATCAGCTTGCTGGGCTGACTGGTTCTGAGATCGGGTGAATACAACGTATGATCCATCAAATGCTTCACCTTTACTTCTGGGTTCATCCTAGTAGTTCAGGAAACTAATGTTGGAGTCACCAACTAATTCTTCTTCTCCCTCTGTGAAGAGATTAGTGTCATCTTCTGGATTCAACTCAGGCTGGAAGGAGAAATTAGATTCTATTTCGAGATATCCAACTGCTGAATTGGTTGGAGGTGCTTCAATGGCAAGTTTTTCCTATGGGGGAGGAAGACGATTTGGTTGCCCTTGATTCCTAGTAGCATTGCCTTGGTATGACTGATTCAAAAAATCCCTCCTTGGTATATCTCGGTATGAAAGAGGGGCAGACATTCCTTGCACTATTTGCTTTTTGAGAGCTAGTAACTCATTTGCCAGGGTTTGTACCATTGGATCAGTGGTGCCTGTAGATGAGTATTTAGAGGATGAAGAAGATTTGCCTCTGTTAAGATCTCTACTTATCTTCTCCGCTAAGATGATATCATCTTCCATCTCAGTAGCCAAATCTTGAGCTACAGCAAGGTCTATGTGGCCAGCCTGTCTTAGCAAAAAACTCACTTCAAGTAGCTGAGAATTGATGAAAATACATTTAAGGTTCTCAGTAATTGATTGAGTAATTGTAAGAATCCTGTTCCTTAGCTTGTCAAATTTGGCTATGAAATCTCTCATTGGTTCATAAGGCTCCTTCTTCATTTGTGTGAGCTGGGCCAGTAGGGCATTTGCATCTTCTACAGGCTCGAACCTGGCTTCAAATTTGGCTTTGAGAGTGCTCCAGCCAGTCACTGATCAAGCCTGCAGGTGGTAGAACTAGTCTACAACAACACCTTGTAATTTCTCCACAAAAAAAATGACTATGATGTCCTCATACTCCATGCCTATCACACCACAGGCTATGCTGAAAGTTGCAATATGTTCATCAGGGTGAACTCTCCCATCACCAAAGAATTTGGAGAAATTCTTCTTGAAACTATGAGGTAGTTCATGTAGAGGTGGAGTTAGATCGAGTGGACCAAAAGAGTTATCCCAAGGGCCTTGAACTACCATGATTTGACTACTGAAGGGAGGTATAACAAATGTCTTAGGGGTAAGTATTGACAAAGCTCTGCAAACAACAGAAATATATGCTTTGCCTGGTAATGGAGACCTAACTTTTGTAGGAGGAAAACCCCTAGTTCGCTAAATGTGAGATGGAGAAGGAAACAGGTCAAAATCACTTTGTTGTACCAACTCAAATACAGGGTTAATAATACCTTTAGATCTTTGGCTTCTTGTATCCCGTGGATCCACCAGAGTGAAAAATTGAAATGGATAAGGATAGGGACTACTTCAATTTGAAGTTTGAGGCTTCAAACTGCACAAAATGATCCCCAACGGCACTAGTTTTTCAGAACAAATTATATAATGGAAATGGATAAGGCTATAATGATAATAGATAAGACATAGGTGATGCTTCAATCTGAAGCTTGAGGCTTCAAATTGCACAAAATTGTTATCCCCAGCAGAGTCACTAAAAACTGTTGGGTGAATATTTTGTCACCAACTAACTGATGGGCAAAATAAGTTGTTTCAACCACAGCATAAGGAGATTGATCGGCCAAATGTGCAGGTTTACCACATCAAAAGGAGACAAATCTCTCCTCTCATTAAGGGGAGGTTCCCTATAAATATGAGGTGTTATATACTATATATCTATGCTGAAAATAACACTCAGGTTAGGATAACGCCATCCATCTCTCTTTTTTTAGAGATGATGTTCATTGATCAAAGGGAAAATCCTACGTAATTACTGAAGGTACTTTTTTTTAGAAGTAATACTCAGTCAACAGCAAGATTCCTTCCTAGGTAGGTAACTGATAGGTAAATGTAACAGGGTGCAATAACTAGCAGAATAAGGTGTAGCACAAAGCCTCCACCTCAACTTCCAAAGAGTGAAATACGAAAGAAAATGGGGGCACAAAGCCGTCTCAAGATCCTTTACACAAAAACTAACAAACACACTAAAGACAATTATGGCAGCACAAAGTCTCTCCACAGTTGGCTTCAGGACACCTTCCTGATTACTTCCACTAGTTTTGCTTATTTAATTAAATGGACAAGAATGCATTCAGGAAACAGACATAAGAATAATTTCCTCAACAACACAAGCTATTCCAGTAGAAAGTCTAAAAGGTCACTTGCTTTCACATTCAAATGATGAAATATGATTAAAAATTTGAACTCAAAGTCTCAGTAATGCCTTTCAATTTGGGCAGAGTTTTTCTTTTGATAAAAAAAAATCTCTATTGCATAAAATAAGAGATTACAATATATAGTGCTCCAAGAAAGACTTGGGCACTTTGTTTCATGAAATGGCCCATGCTGCATTCAAAGCCTTGAATGCATTTTCAGTTCTATCAAGGGGACATGCTAGAACAAGGCATTGGCCTTAACTTTGGAATATCAATTCATCTCAAATGTCTCCTCCAAAGTATATGCCACCTGGTCCTCTTCCTGATATTTGTGCAACTGTCCACTTCGCCTTTACTCAATGGAGAAAAATAGGCCGTGTCCTTGAGTGCTCACGCTCTTTGATGTCCACCTGGTGGACTGTTTCACCAACCAGAAATAACTTTCCTAGAGATATTTCTGGTCTTTCCCTCTTTTCTTAACACATTTTATCTCTTCCTCGTGATCTGAGCTCTTGGGCTATCTCTTCCCTTTCTGCTGGCTCTTTCAGCTTCTTCTTTAGCTGGTCACTGAGTTTGTTTTAAGGTTCTACACCATATTTAAAAATAAATTGGCATTTTATTACCTTAAATTTGACATTTGTGAGGACGTCATTGGTCTCTTGAACCTTTGAACCATGAGAGTGCATTGGTTCAATGGTTCAACAGTTCGGATGGCCCTATCGGCTCCTTGGTTCAATCGCTTCTTTGGTTCAATCACTTTCTTTCCTCTTCAATTGAACCATCTCTTCGGACTTGTCTCTGGAATCTTTCACTTCCTTCCTTCACTCGACGCTTCCCTGGACCTTTGAACTTTGAACCATTTTGGTTCAAAGTTCAACAGTTCATTCTCTTTCTCTGAATCCTTTGGTCCTTCAAAGTTTCTTAGATCCTTTTCTTTTTTGTTGAACTCGTTGAACCTTTAAAATTTGAACTCTTTTGGTTCAAGGTTCAATGGTTCAACGGTTCATTCTTTGTTCTTCGAATCCTTTGTTCTTCTAAGTCTCTCAAACTTTATTGAACTCGTTGAACCTTGAACCTTTGAACCATTTTGGTTCAAGGTTCAATGGTTCAATCTTTCTTCTTCAATGTCTTCTTTAGTTTAAGTCTCTTGAGGTCGTTGAACTTTTTGAAGCCGTTAAACTTTGAACTTGCACAAGCGCTTAACTCTTTAAGTCTGCCAATGTCGTTAAACCTTTAAACCCGTGGAACCTTTGAACCTTCAAAGGCGGGGTTCAATGGTTCAATTTATTTGTTTGAAGCCTACCGATGGACCTTTTGGTTGAACCTCAACATCGAACCAACCTTGAAATTGCCTAAGTGTTTGGAACTTGTTCCTTTGTGAGAGCTCGCCTATTGAAGTCCTTGAACCTATTGAAATTGGGAGTCCCTTAGCTAAAAAGACTCAAATAATTAAAGAATTTGAATACTCAGAACATTTTATGAGAAGGGAAGAGAGAATTTTGGCCTGCAAGACCAAAATAGTTGATATGTTGTCACCAAAAATGAGTGACAAATTTTGGGAACAACAAGACCATATCTATAAATACCTCGAATGGAACTTCATAATCAACCAACATCACATCTTCATGCTCCAACCCTATCACCCACCACCCACCAAAATAAATGTTACAACAAGTCATGTAGCATATTCTTTGGGAGCTTTGGAGTGTGTGCCCAGGTGTCTCTAGAGTGTTACAACTTCATAGTGTATATAACTTTAGAGTGTCATAGGGATCTCCTGAAAAACACACATTGAATGCCAAAAAGTACACCGAAGCCAATCATTCAAAACTGGTCAAGAAAAAAACATATATACCATCTCTGATTTCTTGCATAACACCAAAACCTTTAGTAATATGTTACCCCTCTTTAGAAAGCAAATCAACAACCTCATTTAGCTCCCTATAAATATGTGAAAATGAGATGAATCCAAAAGATTCTGTTATCACCTTGAGTTGTTCACCCAATGCATAAGATAAAGATCATGAATTTGAGCCTTTCCTTCAATCTTATTAATAACTAGATAAAAGTCTCTAGAAAATTGAACATAATTTACCATCCAATCTATAACACATTTGCACAGTAGCCTCAATGCCATTAACTCAACATAGTTATTTGAACCAACTCCAAATCCAACCTTAAACTTTTTTATAATGATAATTCGATAGGAATAATATGACTCTAAAACTACTCAATTATGGAGGACCTTATCTAGCTCCATCAAAAAATCCCTACGCTTTTAACTTGTCAATAGAGAGTTGTTCCAAAACACATTGAATACTATTTTTGATAGATCCTCTAAAAAATAGAACCATAGACCAGATTTGTGAAAGAACTTGAAAAGTAGGAATAAATTTGTCTTCAAATATCTGTGAGTTCCTAGCAAGCCATATTTTCCATAAGATGAGGCATGACAACACCCTAAGTTCTTTCAATTCCCTCTAATAAAAACATTGCCTTTAAAAATTATTCCATAATATCCTTGATCTTTTCAGCCTCCTTCCATATATGTTGAGCATAAGGACATTTAATCAACCAGTAACAAATGTTTTCATCCTCCATTTTAGACAACATATGAATCCTAGGACAATGCCTATTAAGCCTATTCAAGACCTCCCAAGTCAAAACCTTGTTCAAAAGTGTTAACCAAAGAAATATGAGTTTTTTGGGTACCCTAAGATTACGTATTTGACTAGACCACATTGAGTCCCCTATTTAAACATTTCTTTATACCCAAGACGATATGTGTACATCTATCTATTCTTATTACGAGCCCATGCAATAAAATATGCTTCATCCTTTAACATTAAATGGCATATTTTCAAACTATCTATATAAATAGTCCATAGGATACACACTATCAACTTGTAATCCAATAGAGAGTATATCTCCACCCTTGTTGTCAATTATCAGTAGTATGAGGATCACCACATGGCTAAGAGTAAAGACACCTCTCGCCCACAACATTTCAATCAATTATGTTGGACATAATATCCTCTCTCTACACCCAAAGGTAATGTCAATGCCAACTCTAACTTGATCATTGGTAGAAGATTTCCAAGCCAAATGCTATCCAATCATTAGAAAATCGAAGACTAAAGCCGTCCATTGAATATAAACATTCTTTATCTTTTCCCTCTGATTTCTAATCTAGTCTAAAAAAGATCCACACTTGAAATATTTCTTATTTATTATATTCCTCCATAGCCCTTCATTAGTAAAGACACGCCAAAGGCTTTTTCTGCGAAGGAGTTGCCAAATATGTTCTTCAAACCCCATCCTCCTTCCTTTGGTCTAGTAATAATCTTCCACTTGACCAAGAGTATTCACTTATTTTCTTTCTTTCTAGACCAAAGGAATTTAAAATAAGTTTTCCTAAACTTTGCAAGAAGAACTTTAGGGATATAACCCATAGAATGTCGAAACACTAGAATAACCTCAAAAACTAACTTTACCAAGTTCAACCTCTGTACAATAGAAAGAAATATGTTACACCAATTATTAATCCTCGCTTCCACCTTTTCCAGCAACTGACCCCAATCCCTTTTTCCATATCCATTTGGATTTAAGATAAATCCCAAGTATTTAATACCATCTTGGAAGTTTAATTATTTGAAAGGAAACATCCTTGTCAACATATTTATAGCTTCATGATTTAGGGCATGAAAGCTTATAGTAAATTTCAAAGCATTATGTTCCATATCAATACATGTACCATAAATATAAAAAATTTCTTGTAATTTCCTAATTTCCTTGTCAAATCCACTTGAGAAAAACAAGACATCATCAACAAAGAAAAAAAGTGTTAATGAGGCATTCCACCTGATTCTGACACCTAAGATAATGCCTCTTATTTTTTCATCCATAATAACTCTACTTAGTCCGTTAATAACTAACAAGAAAAATAAAGGGGATAAAGGACATCACTACCTCAATCCCTTAAAAGGTCTGAAAAAGCTATAAGTAGAGACATTAATAGGAATAGAGAAAGAAACATGAATAATACAATCCATAATCCAAGAGACTATATAAAAATTGAAACCCACATGTAGAATCATTAATCTTAGATATAACTAACTCAATATGTTGTGATCTTTAGACAAATCCAGTTTTTACACGATAGCCAGTAAGTTTCCTGATTTAATAGTATGTAACCACTCCTAAACTTCTCCTATTTCCTCAAAAACATGCCTTCCAACCCAAAAAACCAAATTGCTCTTGAGAAATAACTTTAGAAAAAGTTTCCTTTACTCTTACAATAAACAAATTGGAAATAATTTTTTAAAACAATAGCATAAAGATATAGGTCTAAACTCATCAAAATTTTCAAGCTTATCTTTCTTTGGAATCAAAGCTAGAAATGTAGAGCTAAAGGCACATAAAACCTTCCAAGAAACACCAAATTCCTCGATAGGTATGAGAAGATACTCTATTACTAAATCAAAGAACCCAATAAATAACTATATATTCTAACCATTTAGCCCTGGAATTTTTGCATTCTTGAAAGAATCTAAAACTGATTTTAACTCCTTGATAGTTTCCTTCAACATCATTTTAGTGTCTTCTTTTGAAACAAAACTGGGAAAATAAGAGGTTAGTTTTAGTATTTAGTTATATTTACCTTGTTAGGTTCCTTATAGATAGAATGGAAGAAAGATACCCCTAAATCAGCTAGCTCGGATAACTTCTTGACAAAATTTCTAGTAGCATCTTGTATTTCCTAGATAGTATTAAGCATTTTCCTATGATTAAAAACATTATAAAAAAAAAATTATATTAGCATCCCCAAACTCCAACCACACATCGCCACTTTTCATCCTCCACTCACCCTCTCTCTAATCCAATAGCCTTCTCCTTCTCACTTCCTTCCCTTGTAATTTATATTTCTCTACTTCACTAAAAAACCTTGCCTGATTCTTCTCAAACATTTCACCTATCTCCCTCTCTTAAGGTCCTTATCCTTTCCCTTCCTTTTATTTGTATCCCATAAAACAATAACTCTTTTTAAACAATAAATTAGATATATTTAATTTTTTAATTACAATATTACAAATTATGAATATCAAATATAACTTTTGTATATATTTGTATTGTACTTTTAATCTCACTATAATAATATTTCAAATATAGAATCAAAATGTTTTGGCTAGTTTATGTTGGTAGAAGTTTCTCTTTGACCAACGTTTGTAGCGGAAACTCTAACACATAATGTTATTGTACATTTTTGCATTACCATAATCTTGTTTTGATGTGCTCTTGGATTACCAATAATAGGTATTCAGGTGCAAGATACTTTTCCGTGAAGCATGTACTTATAGTGTTTGTTAATTTAATGTATAGTGGACTAACTAATTGTGTACATGTCTGCAATGCCTTTGGTCCATATTACCTACCTATAGGCATACTCTCTCCTACCTTTTTGAGCACAACATAATTTCGTAATAGAAAATAAAAACCATAATTATATCCGCTATTCATATTTATGTTTTTTTAAATTACATTAATTATAAAGATAGTGGGGGTTTCCAAATATCCAAAGCTTCAAAAACATTTCCCAATTATTGCTCACAATGCCTCATCAATGGAATGATTAGTGTGTTTCAATATTTCCTATTTCATGCAACTGATTTTTCATCTTGCAATGAATTTCTCACATAGCTTGTCATTAAAATATTGACAATATCATTTCATTACATTGACAGAAGTACTAAATTCATGGTCAATTAGCTCTTTTTATTTTATTTCTAAAGCAATGCCACTTTGATTAACTTTATTCTTCCTTCTAATAAGAGGAACCGTGTATGTTTTCTTGAGCATTTGTGTAGTATATCAATGTCTATTCCTACAAAATATATATTTAGAGTGTTGTAATCATGAGCATAATCCATGTATAAATATTCAACTCCATCATTGTCCCGGTCATGCTTCAATGTTTCCAATACTACAAGGGACACATAATCAATGTTTTCTACCTCATATCAATCTACTTTTTTTACACATATTCCTCATAAAAACCAATGTTAAAATTATCTTTCTAAGTATACCTGTATATGTATGATTGAATACATACAAAAATAAATGTGTACACTAACACAATCAATAACCCATTTACTATGAGAGATCAATAAATGAAACATTGTGGTCAATATTTCAATTACCATGCAAGTTCAAATGATTAACTATCATGGTCAAGCATTCTTTCAAAAAAATATTCTATTCACTAAAATGGTCAAGTGACCTCTTGACCACAGAGTGCAAGAAATTTGGTCATTGTTTTATTAGAATTTAGAATTAATTGGTCATTAACTCTAATTAGGATAAAATGAATTGAAAAGTAATAAATACTATAAATGACTTGTAATTAGTAGAATGAAAGGAAAAGATTGAAATGGAAAAAGCTCAAATGACTGAAAGAGGCTAACTATGGAAAACACAAAGATGAAAAGAAGACTTAATCGATTACTATCTGCTAGGTTGATTATGTGTGATGGAAAAATGGATGGAGATGATCAAATTAGACCTTATTATTCCCATGCAACTGAAATAGTAATTGTTATTGTTATGATTCAGAATTGATTGGAAACAATCAATATTGACTCACTCTTAATCCATGTGGGTCAATCTTGACCTACATGAGAAAACATAAAATTTATGGTACAATCACCTATGTGTACTGAAAATATGAATATATGAATGATTTAGGCTTTCGATTGTTTGCACAAGACCTACAAATAAAGTCTTCAAGGTTAAAACCCCACTAGGGATTATGTAGCTAAAAAGTTGCAAAAAGAGAGGAGAAGTATAATGGGTTGAGCTGAACACAATCAACTCAATGATGAATGAACACTACTTACATATCTAGAATACTCTGAAGAATGAATCAAGCCTTGCATAGTTATCCCACCTAAAGTGCTTAGTATAATAGTGCTCCTTTGGTGCATGTATGCATCTATATATGGCTTGAATACTTAATAATATTTTGCTTCACTCAAATAGAATATGCACGTGACCTGGTTAAGGGATGCTTCAAGTGAATAAAATCAAATTTTGAAAGAATATTTAAGCTTTGATCAGTGTGCAATAGTATAAGTGTGCCCAAATCATGAATTTTTTAAGTTGTATAAAAAGTGGCTCAAATGTGCATTTATGGGAATACAAATCGGTAAAACCTCATGCTACATATCCTAAAAATATGGACCAACCTATAAGAAAGAGTTTAAATTTCAAAAAAAAAATCCATCATTGCAAGAGGGGAAAGATTGACCAGTAAAGGTAGAGATCGATTGGTGATCCTAAATCGTGCAGGTTGATTCTGACTTGGGAAGGGGAAATTTCGATATTATTAATTTTACATGTTCATAAAAATGTTTAGAGGGATTTTCAGAAATTAATAATATTTATTTGTGTAAAAAATAAATTAGAAGTGATGGGCCGATACAAGTACTTAGGGTAGAGTGAAGTGGATAAAAAGGACCAATTTGAGGGCTCAAGTCAAGTAAGGTAAATATGGGAAAAAATGACATTATCAAGTATTCATGACTAAATATGAGTATCTACAGGCACATAGTAAAGTGTTTGTTCACTAAAATATCTAATCATTTGTTTGACCTTGACTATCGTATAAAGATCATTGAAATGTGAATAATTGACCATGATAAATTATTTATTGCACTTCGAAGTCAATTTATTTCTTGATTAAAATATAAAAATATCAAATTAAAACATAATATTTTCTCAGAATGACATTTTTTAAATTTCAAAATATATTGTCTATATCAACTGCCTCCATATATTATTGTTAATTGGTTTGAATTGATTAGTCCTTCACATGGTCAGTCATCCATCTAACCTTGATTATAATATGACACTCATTGAAAAATGAATGTTTGACCATGATACTTTACTTTCAAGATCAATTTCTTATTTGACCCCATAATGAAATATTAAATAGAAAAGTAATAATTAATTAAATTAGCATTTGTCAAATTAATTTAAAAATATATTGTTTCCATGGTTGATGGTGCCCTTATCAAACCTTGTATTACTTTCTTCATAGTGACAACACCAAAATTGATGTAACACCAAAATAACTCTAAATTAATATATTTGAACAATGAGTTATGATGCATGTTTCCTTATTATTATTTTTCTTTTCTTAAATTCTTAATATCTCAATGATATTAAATTCATTTTTTCAAATAACAAGGCTTGTGTTTAAAATCAGATGTCCGGGGCTTAAATGGCCTAAAAAATGAAGCCATTGAAACTTCAGATGACCCTTGATGTCTTTCTAAGGCGTCAACAATCTCTTTGCAATGTTCATCATAATGCACAATGTATGTATGTCTTTAAACTTGTAGTTCATATTGTGAAATTAGCTGGATAGTGTTTAAAACACATACTTTTAAAACTTTCAATGGTTTTTGGGGTTGTTTTATTGTTTAGGACTTGGGCTTTATTTCGCTGAATATTATAAAATGGTAATTATTTGATAAAGGTTATTCATGATGGATAGCCCTGATGATTGTTATAATTTTAATAAAGTATTTGAAAATAATTTATTTTATGTTAGGGACTTTTTTTTCAATTATAAAAATGTATAAAATATATTTGTGTAAAAAATTATTCCCGATATTATAAATGAATTACTGTTATTTTTTTTGATAAATCATTAATTTATTTATAATTATTTGATACAAACTACTTTCATATACTAAATTTTACAATTATTTTAATTCCTTAACTTTTTATCAAACACATTATTTATATATAAATATTGATAACAATGTATGAAACAATAATACATATAATAAAAACTAAAATGCAAAACAAAAAACATCATCGTAATATTTTTAAAACTAAACATGATGATAAGGAATTTATCTAATGAATCTTTTAAAACAAATATTTATTTAAAATATTTTATAATCTTTATAATAAAAAAATCCATTTATATAACTCTAAAAACAAAACTTTTATCAAATAATATAAACAAAATATTCTGAGGATCCCATGACTCTCACCATAGAATCTAAAGGGGCCCTTACTAGATTATATTCCCTAAGATACTTGACTATATACCACCTTTCGTTGTTGACATACACAAATTTTTTTTTTTAAAATTTTAAAAAGCTTTTCTATGCTTCCGGAATTTTATATTTTAATGAGGGACTTGTTGGATAGTGAACTTTAACCACGTTTTATGCTTATGGAATATTATTGTGGCATAGGAAGGAATTTTATATTTTAATTAGAGGAATTTCATAGAATATATTTGACACGCGTATCTCTTATATCTGAAGAAACCAGCCAAACAAACAGAGCATAACACCCTTAAAGAAAAAATAAGAAGGAATAAACATAGTAGGGAAGGCATTGCATCATGAAGAGAGAAGGCACTACCAACAGGTAGATAAGAAATAAGGAGAAAACAGCAACAAAGGACATGACACCAAAAAAATTAGATGAGAGAAAGAACTCTATCTATTTAATTCGACGATAATAGGCAATACATAAATTGAACAAAATAGTCAAAAAAATCTGTTGGGTGAATATTTTGTCACCAACGAACTGATGGGCAAAATATTTTGCTTCAACCATAGCATAAAGAGATTGATCGGCCAAATGTGCAGGTTTACCACATCAAAAGGGGACAAATCTCTCCTCTCATCAAGGGGAGGTTCCCTATAAATATGAGGTGCTATATATATATACTGAAAATAACACTCAGGGTAGGATAACACCATCCATCTCTCTTTTTTCAGAGATGATGTTCACAGATCAAAGGAGAAATCCTAGGTAATTGCTGAAGGTACTTTTTTTTCAGAAGTAATACTCAATCAATAGCCAAATTCCTTCCTGGGTAGGTAACTGATAGGTAAATGTAACAAGGTGCAATAACCAGCAGAATGAGGTGTAGCACAAAGTCTCCACCTCAACTGCCAAAGAGTGAAATACGGAGGACAATGGGAGCACAAAGTCATCCCAAGATCCTTTACACAGAAACTAACAAACACACTAAAGACAATTGTGGCAGCACAAAGTCTCTCCACAGTTGGCTTCAAGACACCTTCCTGATTACTTCCACTAGTTCTGGGTATTTAATTAAATGGACAAGAACGCATTCATGAAACAGATATAAGAACAATTTCCTCAACAACACAAGCTATTCCAACACAAAGTCTGAAAGGTCACTTGCTTTCTCATTCAAATAACGAAATATGATTAACAATCTGAGCTCAAAGTCTCAGTAATGCCTTTCAATTTGGGTAGAGTTTTGCTTCTAATAACAAAAAGATCTCTTTTGCATAAAATAAGAGATTACAATATATAGCACTCCAAAAAAGACTTTGGTGCTTTATTTCATGGAATGGCCCATGCTGCATTCAATGCTTTGAATGCATTTTCAATTCTGTCAAGGGGCCATGCTAGAACAGGGTGTCGGCCTTAACTATGGCATGTCAATTCATCTCAAATGTTTCCTCCAAAGTATAGGCCGCCTGGTCTTCTTCTCGATATTTGCACAGCTGTCCACTTCACCTTTACTCGATGGAGAAAAACAGGCCGTGTCCTTGAATGCTTGCGCTCTTTAATGTCCACCTGGGGGACTGTTTCACCAACTAGAAATAACTTTTCTGCAGATATTTCTAGGATTTCCCTCTTTTCTTAACGCATTTTATCTCTTCCTCGTGATCTGAGCTCTCGAGCTATCTCTTCCTTTTCTGTTGGCTCTTTCACCTTCTTCTTCAGCTGGTCACTGAGTTTGTTTTAAGGTTCTACGCCATATTTGAAAATAAACAGGGATTTTATTACCTTAAATTTGACGTCCGCAAGGACATCACTGGTCATTGGTCGCTTGAACCTCATTGATCCTTGAACCTTTGAACCATGAGAGTGCATTGGCTCAATGGTTCAACAGTTCAGATGGCCCTATCGGCTCCTTGGTTCAATTGCTTCTTTGGTTCAATCGCTTCTTTGGTTCAATCACTTTCTTTTCTTTTTGGTTGAACCATCTCTTCGAACTTGTCTCTGGAATCTTCTGCTTCCTTCCTTCGCTCGAAGCTTCCTTGAACCTTTGATCCATTTTGGTTCAAATTTCAACGGTTCAATCTCTTTCTATGAATCCTTTGGTCCTTCGAAGTTTCTAGATCCTTTTCTTTTCTGTTGAGCTCATTGAAACTTTGAACTTTGAACTCTTTTGGTTCAAGGTTCAACAGTTCAACGATTCATTCTTTGTTCTTCGAATCCTTTGTTCTTATAAGTCTCTCAAACTTTATTTAACTCGTTGAACCTTGAACCTTTGAACCATTTTGGTTCAAGGTTCAACGGTTCAATCTTTCTTCTTCAAAGTCTTCTTTCGTTTAAGTCTTTTGAAGTCGTTGAACTTTTCGAAGCAGTTGAACTTTGAACTTGCCGAAGCGCTTAACTCTTTAAGTCTATCGAGTCGTTAAACCTTTGAACCTGTGAAACCTTTGAACCTTTGAAGGTGGGGTTCAATGGTTCAATGGTTCAATTTATTTGTTTGAAGCCTGCCGATGGACCTTTTGGTTGAACCTCGACATTGAACCAACCTTGAAATTGCCTAAGTGTTTGGAACTTGTTCCTTTGTGAGAGCTCACCTATTGAAGTCATTGAACCTGTTGAATCTGTGAGTCCCTTAACTAAAAAGACTCGAATAATTGAAGAATTTGAAAACTCAAAACATTTTATGAGAAGGGAAGAGAGAATTTTGGCCTATAGGACCAAAATAGTTGATATGTTGTCCCTAAAAATGAGTTACAGATTTTGAGAACAATCGTTGGCTCTAGTTGGGGAACTTCCATCTATTGTAAAAACAATTGAAGGGAGTAGAATCGAGAATCTACAGTGCCTTTAAGTATGTGATTGGGCTACGGAGTCATGCTACCCAAAAAAGAAAGGCACCAAAAAATGAAAATGAACAACACAAAATAGAACTAAAGACTACACAAATATATAAATGTACAATTGAACTTATCTGATACTTCAAGAATCGAAGTGCTTCAGAGGCTGCCCACTGTGAGGTAATAAAAATGGCATTCCATCCTGATAAACTAATAAGAAACCATTTTCTCCCCAGAATCGATGATGGGCGAATGGAACTCTCCACCATGAATCACATTTTTTGTGCACTCTTTTTGGTTCTCTCTTCTTGCCCCATGGCAAGACGTGGTCTCCAATCTAAAAACCATAAATCTTTGCTCTCTTGTAAAGAGTTTCTTTACCTGACTTTGGTGCGCAGTAGTACGGTCCACTACCATAACTTGTTGCTCTTCTGGTCCAGTGAAGCACATGATTTGATTGTCAGCATCAAACACCTGCCAATGGTTAGCTTTATCAGGCACATTTGGTCAAAAGACCAGTTTGATAGTGTACCTATTATCTTTGAAATCAGGGTGAGGAACCATGAAGGTTGCAGGGGATAGCCAATGAATTTGCATGATTATGAGGCTCTCTGGGCACTGCATAGAAATATTGAAAGCTTCAAAACTTTTAATTTGATCCCATACCAGATTACGGTAATGATGCAATCTTTTATTCTTGGTTTGACACAGGTTCTTCACCTGACAAACCATCAAGTTCAACATCTCCTTTGCATGAAGGAGCTTGACACCTCTATCTTGGGCTACTTTCAACCTGAGTAACAGAGATTCATATTCAGCAGTGTTGTTGGTGTTGCTGAACTGTAACTTGTATGAAGAAGGAAAAATATCTCCTTGAGAAGATATCAACACAATCCTAGCTCCAGCACTGGTAGGAGAATTGCTGCCATCGAATTTTAGGATCCAAACATCATCAGAAACTGATCTTCTATCAGATTTTTCTTCATTAGAGAGGGAAGATCCTTTTTCATTTGTACTTTGCCCTACCAATTCTTCTGATGTCTTATTTGAATCAATTTTTGGATCACCACCTACATGACTTTCATCTGCTATAACAGGAACGTCTTCAGTAGATAAAAAATAATTACCCCTGCCTGAAGACTCAAATAGAATTTGGGCTTCAAGGCATTGATGTTTGAGTGACAACATATTTTGCCTCCTTTTCAGGGAGCAACCTCTTCATGATGCCTTTGACAGGGATCCTCACTTTAGACAGGTCCATACATAACTCACCACCAACATATTTGCAAAAAAATTTGCCCAAGAAGAATGTTGTATGAGGCTGGGACATCGGCCACCAGGACTGTCATTTTAATCCTCTTTATTGAAAATGTCGCAAATGCAAATTGGGCATCCTTGATTTGTCCCAGTAGTGGCACTTGTTTTTTCTCCATGGAGAAACATCTCCCAAATGTCTTGGTTCAATGTGAGACCAAGGGATTCTGCCACTTTGGCAGGCATGACATTGTCAGATGCACTTGAGTCTATGATGCAATTATTCAGCTGGTGTCCATTTATCAACAGGGAGACATAAAATGGTTCATGTCCTTTTGGGAGCAGTAGGAGGAGAAATGACAAGGTTATTCTAGGTGGATGTGGGAGTTATCTTTGGAACAACTGGTCCTGCAGGGATGGTTTTATTCCTTACACACTGAACCAACTTATCCAACTGCTTAGGGTTGGATTACAGAAATTCAAATTCAGACATTTGAATTTTGGTTTTCTTGACATGGTCGATTATATCAAATGCCTGAAATGAATTAGGAACAGGGGAAGGCAGTTCATCCTTTTGGTTTTTAGGGGGGTTACTGATCTGTGAAATTGAAGTTGAAGGTGAAAATGTACTTGAGGTACTTACTTTTTAGGGATCACTGGGTCCTTTGATTGAAAAGGCAGAGTGGTTCCCCGCTTGGCAATTGAAATTGTTGGTTGAGATAGCTCCTCTATTTTTTCCTTATCAGCTTATTGGGCTGACTGGTTTTAGATCGGGTGAATACAACGTATGATCCATCAACTGCTTCACCTTTACTTCTTGGGTTCATCCTAGTAATTCAGGAAACTAATGTTGGAGTCGCCAGCTAATTCTTCTTCTCCCTTTGTGAGGAGATTAGCGTCATCTTCTGGGTTTAACTCAGGGTGGAAGGAGAAATTAGATTCTATTTTGAGATATCTAACTGCTGAATTGGTTGGAGGTGTTTCAATGGCAAGTTTTCCCTATGGCGGAGGAAGACGATTTGGCTGCCCTTGATTCCTAGCAACGTTGCGTTGGTATGAATGATTCAAAAAAGTCCTCCTTGGTATATCTCAATATGAAAGAGGGGCAGACATTCCTTGCACCATTTGCTTTTTGAGAGCTAGTAACTCATTTGCCAGCTTTTGTACCATTGGATCAATGGTGCATGTAGATGAGTATTTAGAGGATGAAGAAGATTTACCTCTGTTAGGATCTCTACTTATCTTCTCCGCTAAGATGAGATCATCTTCCATCTCAGTAGCCAAATCCTGAGCTACAGCAAGGTCTATGTGGCCAGCCTGTCTTAGCAGAAAACTCACTTCAAGTAGCTGAGAATTGATGAAAAAATATTTAAGGTTCTCAGTAATTGCTTGAGTAATTATAGGAATCTTGTTCCTCAACTTGTCAAATTTGGCTATGAAATATCTCATTGGTTCATGAGGCTCCTTCTTCATTTGTGTGAGCTGGGCCAGTAGGGCATGTGCATCTTCTGTAGGCTCGAACTTGGCTTCAAATTTAGCTTTGAGAGTGCTCCAGGCTGTCACTAACTGAGCATGCAGGTGGTAGAACCTGTCTACAACAACACCTTGTAATGTCTCCACAAACAGCCTGACTACTTTGTCCTCATACTCCATGCCTATCACACCACAAGCTATGCTGAAAGTTGCAATATATTCATCAGGGTGAACTCTCCCATCACCAAAGAATTTGGAGAAATTCTTCCTGAAACTGTGAGGTAGTTCATTTAGAGGTGGAGTTAGATTGAGAGGACCAAAAGAGTTATCGCAAGGGCCTTGAACTACCATGATTTGACTACTGAAGGGAGGGGTAAAAAATGTTTGAGGGGTAAGTATTGACAAAGCTCTACAAACCGTAGAAATGGATGCTTTCCCTGGTAATGGAGACCTAACTTTTGTAGGAGGAAAACCCCTGGTTCGCTGAATGTGAGATAGAGAAGGAAACAGGGCAAAATCACTTTGTTGTACCAACTCGAATACAGGGTCAATAATACCTTTAGATCTTTGGCTTCTTGTATACCGTGGATCCACCAGAGTGAGAAATTGAAATGGATAAGGATAGGGACTACTTCAATTTGAAGTTTGAGGCTTCAAATTGCACAAAATGATCCCCAACGGCTCTGGTTTTGCAGACCAAATTATATAATGGAAATGGATAAGGCTATAATGATAATAGATAAGACACAGGTGATGCTTCAATCTTAAGCTTGAGGCTTCAAATTGCACAAAATTGTTGTCCCCAACGGAGTCACCAAAAACTATTGGGTGAATATTTTGTCACCAGCTAACTGATGGGCAAAATGGGTTGTTTCAACCATAGCATAAAGAGATTGATCGGCCAAATGTGCAGGTTTACCACATCAAAAGGGGACAAATCTCTCCTCTCATTAAGGGGAGGTTCCCTATAAATATGAGGTGCTATATACTATATATCTATGCTGAAAATAAAACTCAGGGTAGGATAACGGCATCCGCCTCTATTTTTTTTAGAGATGATGTTCATAGATCAAGGGAAAAATCCTAGGTAATTACTGAAGGTACTTTTTTTTAGAAGTAATACTCAGTCAACAGCCAGATTCCTTCCTAGGTAGGTAACTGATAGGTAAATGTAACAGGGTGCAATAACCAACAGAATAAGGTGTAGCACAAAGCCTCCACCTCAACTTCCAAAGAGTGAAATACGAAGGAAAATGGGGGCACAAAGCCGTCTCAAGATCCTTTACACAGAAACTAACAAACACACTAAAGACAATTATGGCAGCACAAAGTCTCTCCACAGTTGGCTTCAGGACACCTTCCTGATTACTTCCACTAGTTTTGCTTATTTAATTAAATGGACAAGAATGCATTCAGGAAATAGACATAAGAATAATTTTCTCAACAACACAAGCTATAACAACACAAAGTCTGAAAGGTCACTTGCTTTCTCATTCAAATGACGAAATATGATTAACAATCTGAGCTCAAAGTCTCATTAATGCCTTTCAATTTGGGCAGAGTTTTGCTTCTGATAACAAAAAAATCTCTATTGCATAAAATAAGAGATTACAATATATAGTACTCCAAGAAAGACTTGGGCACTTTGTTTCATGGAATGGCCCATGCTGCATTCAATGCCTTGAATGCATTTTCAGTTCTATCAAGGGGCCATGCTAGAATAGGGCATCATCCTTAACTTTGGAATGTCAATTCATCTCAAATGATTAACTTTATTCTTCCTTCTAATAAGAGGAACCATGTATGTTTTCTTGAGCATTTATGTAGTATATCAATGTCTATTCCTACAAAATATATATTTAGAGTGTTGTAATCATGAGCATAATCAATGTATAAATATTCAACTCCATCATTGTCCCGGTCATGCTTCAATGTTTCCAATACTACAAGGGACACATAATCAATGTTTTCTACCTCATATCAATCTACTTTTTTTACACGTATTCCTCATAAAAACGAATGTTAAAATTATCTTTCTAAGTATACTTGTATACGTATGATTGAATACATACAAAAATAAATGTGTACACTAACACAATCAATAACCTATTTGCTATGAGAGATCAATAAATGAAACATTGTGGTCAATATTTCAATTACCATGCAAGTTCAAATGATTAACTATCATGGTCAAGCATTCTTTCAAAAAAATATTCTATTCACTAAAATGGTCAAGTGACCTCTTGACCATAGAGTGCAATAAATTTGGTCATTGTTTTATTAGAATTTAGAATTAATTGGTCATTAACTCTAATTAGGATAAAATGAATTGAAAAGTAATAAATACTATAAATGACTTGTAATTAGTAGAATGAAAGGAAAAGATTGAAATGGAAAAAGCTCAAATGACTGAAAGAGGCTAACTATGGAAAACACAAAGATGAAAAGAAGACTTAATCGATTACTATCTGCTAGGTTGATTATGTGTGATGGAAAAATGGATGGAGATGATCAAATTAGACCTTATTATTCCCATGCAACTGAAATAGTAATTGTTATTGTTATGAGTCAGAATTGATTGGAAACAATCAATATTGACTCACTCTTAATCCATGTGGGTCAATCTTGACCTACATGAGAAAACATAAAATTTATGGTACAATCACCTATGTGTACTGGAAATATGAATATATGAATGATTTAGGCTTTCGATTGTTTGCACAATACCTACAAATAAAGTCTTCAAGGTTAAAACCCCACTAGGGATTATGTAGCTAAAAAGTTGCAAAAAGAGAGGACAAGTATAATGGGTTGAGCTAAACACAATCAACTCAATGATGAATGAACACTACTTACATATCTAGAATACTCTGAAGAATGAATCAAGCCTTGCATAGTTATCCCACCTAAAGTGCTTAGTATAATAGTGCTCCTTTGGTGCATGTATGCATCTATATATGGCTTGAATACTTAATAATATTTTGCTTCACTCAAATAGAATATGCACGTGACCTGGTTAAGGGATGCTTCAAGTGAATAAAATCAAATTTTGAAAGAATATTTAAGCTTTGATCAGTGTGCAATAGTATAAGTGTGCCCAAATCATGAATTTTTTAAGTTGTATAAAAAGTGGCTCAAATGTGCATTTATGGGAATACAAATCGGTAAAACCTCATGCTACATATCCTAAAAATATGGACCAACCTATAAGAAAGAGTTTAAATTTCAAAAAAAAAATCCATCATTGCAAGAGGGGAAAGATTGACCAGTAAAGGTAGAGATCGATTGGTGATCCTAAATCGTGCAGGTTGATTCTGACTTGGGAAGGGGAAATTTCGATATTATTAATTTTACATGTTCAAAAAAATGTTTAGAGGGATTTTCAGAAATTAATAATATTTATTTGTGTAAAAAATAAATTAGAAGGGATGGGCCGATACAAGTACTTAGGGTAGAGTGAAGTGGATAAAAAGGACCAATTTGAGGGCTCAAGTCAAGTAAGGTAAATATGGGAAAAAATGACATTATCAAGTATTCATGACATTATCAATTTCTTATTTGACCCCAAGAATGAAATATTAAATAGAAAAGTAATAATTAATTAAATTAGCATTTGTCAAATTAATTTAAAAATATATTGTTTCCATGGTTGATGGTGCCCTTATCAAACCTTGTATTACTTTCTTAATAGTGACAACACCAAAATTGATGTAACACCAAAATAACTCTAAATTAATATATTTGAACAATGAGTTATGATGCATGTTTCCTTATTATTTTTTTTTATTTTCTTAAATTCTTAATATCTTAGTTATACTAAATTCGTTTTTTCAAATAGGAAGGCTTGTGTTTATAATCACATGTCTAGGGCTTAAATGGCCTAAAAAATGAAGCCATTGAAACTTTAGATGACCCTTGATGTCTTTCTAAGGCGTTAACAATCTCTTTGCAATGTTCGTCATAATGCACAATGTATGTATGTCTTTAAACTTGTAGTTCATATTGTGAAATTAGATGGATAGTGTTTAAAACACATACTTTTAAAACTTTCAATGGTTTTTGGGATTGTTTTAATGTTTAGGACTTGGGCTTTATTTCGATGAATATTATAAAATGGTAATTATTTGATAGAGGTTATTCATGATGGAAAGCGCTGATGATTGTTATAATTTTAATAAAGTATTTGAAAATAATTTATTTTATGTCAAGGATTTTTTTTTCAATTATAAAAATGTATAAAATATATTTGAATAAAAAATTATTCCCCATATTATAAATGAATTACTGTTATTATTTTTTGATGAATCATTAATTTATTTATAATTATTTGGTACAAACTACTTTCATATACTAAATTTTACAATTATTTTAATTCCTTAACTTTTTATCAAACACATTATTTATATATAAATATTGATAACAATGTATGAAACAATAATACATATAATAAAAACTAAAATGCAAAACAAAAAACATCATCGTAATATTTTTAAAACTAAACATGATGATAAGGAATTTATCTAATGAATCTTTTAAAACAAATATTTATTTAAAATATTTTATAATCTTTATAATAAAAAAATCCATTTATATAACTCTAAAAACAAAACTTTTATCAAATAATATAAACAAAATATTCTGAGGATCCCATGACTCTCACCATAGAATCTAAAGGGGCCCTTACTAGATTATATTCCCTAAGATACTTGACTATATACCACCTTTAGTTGTTGACATACACAATTTTTTTAATTTTTTATTTTAAATAAATTTTCTATGCCCATTTTAATGAACTTTAACCACGTTTTATGCTTCCGGAATATTATTGTGGCATAGGAACGTGGAAAAAATTAGAGGAATTTCATAGAATATATTTGACACGCGTATCTCTTTTATTTATATATATATATATTATAAAGTAAAAAGTCGTAACTTCTATTTAAAGGAAGAATGGAAATTATTTTCAGACGGTAAAGTATAGATAAATTTAGAAAATAAATGTTTAGGCAGATGAAAATGATGGAGAAGGAAATTATGATCAAGTTGTGGCTAGGGTTACGTCCTTGCAACATCTTAGGTACGACGATGATTGGGTAGGGCATGGTAAGACAAGTCTTTAGTAGTAAAGGTGTGGCACTCGGGTAGGGCATGGTAAGACAAGTCTTTAGTAGTAAAGGTGTGGCACCAGGGCTTGCAACAAGTAAGATGAAGAAATAGGTTTTTGGGTTTTCCTATATAGATGTTGCTTGCCATAAGGCTCCTTTACCTTCGACATCTCCTGCATTTTTTCCTAGTCTATATATTGTGGAATTATCAGATGAAGTACCGATAATACATCTTTGGATTTTAAAGGGTATATAACGATGTAAATGGTATGGAATATCATATCATCCACCATCATCACAAAATATCACACCGTATTATCATATCATATCATTCACCATCATCACAAAATATCACATCCTATTATCATATCATATCATATAATCCTTGTATTGAAATGTAAATATATATAAAATGGAGATAATTTAAGATAAATATGTGTGTACTATTAATTCAAGTAAATATATCTTTCTCTGCATCATATCAACTCTAGTTAGGACCCCTGAGCTATAGACTATCAATCCCATTGTTTAGTTTATGTAAAAATTTGGTGTCTGAGCCCAAGTTATCATTATACAAAACCTTTGAGCAAGATGTAATACCCTATTTCATTGGAAAAAAATTTAGATGAAATTGTGAAACTAGATAGACGAAACTACATGAGTGAAAGAGAGAGAGAAAGAATTAGTTGTGGAACATATAAAAGAAAAATCCATAGACTTAAACATAATAAATTGTGGAACGAAGAATGATTTATAATATTGTGGAACATATAACAAACAACTTAAAACATATATTAGATATCACAAAATGGATAAACTATATTACATGACACATATCCCATACTGCAGAACAATTCAAATATGATGCAACCACAAAAATAGATAAAAATAAACATAACTCAAAATATAACAATACCACACCATGAATAGACATTGTCATGAAATCAATAAACAACTACAATACCTAGAATAAGTAAAATAGAGGCAGGAATCACAAAGGATATTAAAAAAATAGAGAATATGACTAGGAGAGAGGGATGATAACATGTTATAGGTGTGGAAAAAAGGACATACAGCATGGAATTATGAAGAGGAGCAAAAAAATCAATGTGGATCTTTAAGGAGGAAGGGACACATGATTCTTTTGATTTTCCTATAACAAATCAAGTCTATAAAAATAAAGTAAAAATAATAGAGGTAATAGGAATGAGACCATCTAGAAGGTGTGTTTCACATATGGAAGATAAACAAGATCCTCATCCTTAAAAAAGATAATGCAAGATGCATACACCAAATGTCACTAAAGAAGAAGGAATATAAGTGGAAGAAGAAGAGCCATAGGTAGAAAATTGATCAAAATAATAGAAACACCTGAGAATGCCATGGCCATAACATTGGCCAAAACACAACTATAAGTTGTTATGGCACTCACCGAGGTAAAAATACTATAGGACAAACAAACATGCAGGCCAAGAGGAAACATAAACCAGAGGAAATATAAATGAAAAATTAAAAAAATGTAGAAAGAGAAAAAGAATGAGACAGTTAAGTTTTAAAATATAGAAGGCAAATGTAACATTGTGTGAGGATGTTGTAGAGTAAAGGGAAGAAAAGGTAGTAGGATAAAGATCAAAGGAGGAATCATGGATCACACAAGACTTAGACGTAGTACTAATGGTGTCTAAACCAACTATGAAATAACAAAAGACATAAGAGAAAAACTTTAGGATGGAAAAAGTGACAAATGAGAAGGAGAAAAATGTACTTAGAACTGAAAGAAGATGGAGAAAACCACCAATCATGTTAGATGTTGTAGTTGGTAAAAAGAAAATATGTTATTGATTGTTGGATCTTGGTGTGGATGTGAATGTGATTCTATGAGATATGCGGGAAGCCTTAGGAAATCCACCCTTACATGTGATATATAAATGGAAAATGGCACACTGTGGGAGCCCATAGAGCTCTTAAAAGGAGTAGAAGTTAATTTTTTGGGTATCATTAAAATCATAGATTTTGAATTCATGGAAACATATAGGAATTAGTCATCATACCCTATCTTATTAGTGTTGGAATGGTTTTTTGATTGTAAAGGGATATTAGAATCTATAAATGAAGAGCTAAATATGAAAGTTAATTGATTAGTATCCCACTTATCGTTAGGAAGGTTATGGAAGTGTTGGAATAAAAATGATTGAGAGACAGGGGGGGTGAATCAGTATTCAAAAAATTTCTTATCAATTTCACTTAAGCAATCATAGACCATTCAAACAAGCATATAGATCTAACATGCACAAAAACCTATCCACAAAAGCATGAAACACAAGAATACATCACATATGTGGGAAACCCTCAATGGGAATAAAATTCATTGATAAATATAAATTGACTATATTCCTATAAGACAAACACCAAATTTAGTGAAGCACCCACTTCACATGGAACACCAACCCTAACTAGCTAAGCACCAACTCAACTAGGCTTTAACAAGCACCAACTTGAAAGGAGGCACCAACCCCCTAGATGAATTATAACCAACTCAACCACCTAATTTATTTTATCACTTTCAAGACACATTATTTTTCAACCAACTGATGATGACCACTTCTTCAGCTCCTTACACTCCTAACCCTCTCAAACTGCCTTCTAGGTCTCTTCGTTCAATTAGGTCTCTTCAAGACTAATTAGGTCACATGACCTTGATCCTCATACATATAACCTATATAAAATATTCATAATTGATCCTATATACCCATATTATTGTCTATAATATCTCCTTATTCTCAATAAAGTGTTATTTCATTCGCATACTCTCTTCACACACTAATAGATCTAAAATTGCCTTGTATTTATACAAGTCTCTTGTTCATTTCCTTCTTGGTCAGCCAAAAACCCTGAAATTATTAGGTAGACCATGTAATATATATTAGGACATCTCATAAATATTTATAAAATGTGATTTGAGTCTTTTTCGGACTGACATACCTCAATTAGGCCTTATTTCATCTTTAGGTCTTATGGAGACCTAATCCCATAAGTCTACTTTAGGACACATTACACTTTGCCTTCCTTGGAATAAATTAAAACACCTCACATGGAAGGAAAATATCATATTCCACTCACATATACCCTTGCTAATATCATATGATCCATAATACATTTTAGATCCAACCACCACTTGAAGCACACCATTTGAACTGTTCATAATTGGGTATGTGCATACCTAGAAAGTTTGTCTTGAACTACTAAAGATAAAAAATAAATTAGATATAAATACATGGAAATAAATAACATATTAAAAAACTTCATGATCTCAGGGTCATCACAAAATTCATTAGATACTTCAACTCAGGGTATACATGTTCAAACTCTTCTTTGAAAGATGCTCACTCTGAACTGCCAATTAGCCTTGAAACACAGTCATGGAAACTTGAAATTATGACACCTAAAATAACACAATAATTGAATTAACATGCATGAAAATTATCCTATAACATACTCATCACAACATCCAACAAAAATATCATAAGCTCTAATGGCAATTATTGGTCTTGCAAACCAATTTGTTGACCTTCTTTCTTGTAGACCTCACTCAACTAGACAAGTCATTTTAGCTTCAACATTGAAAACACATTCACTAACTTAAAATATTTATAAAAACATGATCACTACTTTAAATTCAAAAAAAGTAACACCATATGCATTAGATACATCAATTTAGAGCATAGAGCCTCAAATGCATCACTGCAACTTGCTTACCTAGAATTGCTAGTTTGCCTTAAACCACAATCATGGTGACAATGACCTTCAATCACATATATTACCATTTAAATGGAATACTAATGCATATGTATGATATTATTATATCATTATACCATTTTAATATAGAAGGATAATATGGTCAAATAACAATATTTGTCTTGCAAACCAATCTCATGACATCACTGTACACAGACCTCACTAAGCTAGATAGGTCAACTTATGAGTAATATTTTCATCATATATACACAAGTGGGGATCCCATGACCCTCACCATAGAATCTAAAGGGGCCCTTACTAGATTATATTCCCTAAGATAGTGCATTGTAAAAGTGGTGCATGCCAGATTTGCTGAACAAGTGGACAAAAGCCATATACGCAAGTGGACAATATACCACCTTTAGTTGTTGACATACACCATTTTTTTTATTTTTATTTTAAATAAATTTTCTATGCCCATTTTAATGAGGGACTTGTTGGATAGTGAACTTTAACCATGTTTTATGCTTCCGGAATATTATTGTGGCATAGTCACGTGGAAAAAATAAGAGGAATTTCATAGAATATATTTGACACGCATATCTCTTATACACACACACACACACACACACACACACACACACACACACACACACACACACACACACACACACACACACACACACACACACCCACACACACACACACACCCCTTCAATTTAGACCACATGAAGTTGAGTCCACTCCCAACGAGCATAAGCATAAGCATATATATATATATAATATTATATTATAATATAAAGTAAAAAGTCGTAACTTCTATTTAAAGGAAGAATGGAAATTATTTTCAGAGGGGTAAAGTACGGTTAAATTTAGAAAACAAATGTTTACGCAGATGAAAATGATGGAGAAAGAAATCATGATGTGAGTTGTGACTAGGGTTTCATCCTTGCAACATCTTAGGTACAACGATGATCGAGTAGGACAAGGTAAGACAGGTCTCTAGTAGCAAAGGTGTGGCACCAGGGCTTGCAACAAGTAAGATGAAGAAATAGGTTTTTTGGTTTTCCTATATAGATGTTGCCATAAGGCTCCTTTACCTTCAACATCCCTTGCATTTTTTCCTAGTCCATATATTGTGGAATTATCAGATGAAGCACCAATAATACATCTTTGGATTTTAAAGGGTATATAATGATGTAAATGGTATGGAATATCATATCATCCACCATCATCACAAAATTTCACATCGTATTATCATATCATTATCATTCACCATCATCACAAAATATCACATCGTATTATCATATCATATCATATAATCCTTTTAGTGAAATGTAAATATATATAAAATGGAGATAATTTAAGATAAATATGTGTGTACTACTAATTCAAGTAAATATATCCTTCTCTGCATCATATCAACTCTCGTTAGGACACCTGAGCTATAGACTATCAATCCCATTGTTTAGTTTATGTGAAAATTTGGTGTCTGAGCCCAAGTTATCATTATACAAAACCTTTGAGCAAGATGTAATACCCTATTTCATTGGAAAAAAATTTAGATGAAATTGTGAAACTAGATAGATGAAACTACATGAATGAGAGAGAGAAAGAAGTAGTTGTGGAACACATAAAAGAAAAATCCATAGACTTAAAAATACTCCTTGATCACATGATTTAAATGTTCCTCAAACAATGTCATACCTTTATACATACCTATTCATGCTCATCATGCACATTCTCATGATATGACTATGCTTGTTATGACTAGGCTTCTCAAGACACCTTATACTCAAGGACTAGTCCTCAAACAATCATTAAAAAAATTTATCACACTAACAAAAAATCTCACTAAGCCACAAATCTCATACCTTCTCACAATGACTTTACATGCCATGACTAGTACCATGACTAGGCTTTTCAAGCATTTGAAACTTGACAACTGACTTTGAAACAATCCTTGATGATTCTACACCTTGATCACATGATTTACATGTTCCTCAAACAATGACATACCTATGTACATACCTATTCATGCCCATCATGCACATGCTCATGATATGACTATGCTTGTTATGACTAGGCTTCTCCAGACACCTTATACTCATGGACTAGTCCTCAAACATGCATTACACAACATTTTCACACTACTACAACAACATTGACAACACATGACAAGAGAATCATTAGGTTGCCTTAAAATTATCTCTCAATAAAAGAAACATTATGTTGCCTTCAAATTCTCTCTCTGACCTGCACATTGACATCAATGACATCAACCTTGACATCAATGACAACACTTCTCAATATGAAGGTGAATGGACCATAGAAAATGAACAAGATAAAAGTGAGCATGATGAAATTTTTGGTGTTAATAAAACTAACAAGCTAAACAAAGTGTATAAATGAAATGAGGAGGTTAAGATTTGCTTTGAGGGTAATAATTTTAGGATAAATTTAGGCATCAAGATATGGGAACAAAAATATTCCAACATTTGAAAAAGGTATTGTGAGAAGATAAAGGAAAATAGGCCACAAAACCAAGATACCATATTGCGAAGGTAAAATAAGGACATTATACCATGGAACAAAGGAATCACACGACAAGATAAAAAATTACTTGAGAAGAGAAGAATAGAAAACCACAAAAAATAAAATAAGGCGAGTATAAAATATATGTATAACAAGGGAATGATTCCATGATAATAAAGAAAGTAAATAATGTCGTAGAAATAATGAGGTATATTGCAGATAAAACTAATGAATTTGGAAGGAAGATCAATTTACCATGAATGTAAAGGAAGAACCACAAAGGGAAATATGGCATGACAAGATTATTCATTGAACTTTTCTCGAGCATGAGACAAATGTTTAAGTTCAGGGATGATGTTGGTAGGGTTATTCATCAAGGTTATATGAGCATTATAATATATCACAAAATCCTCTAACATACCATCGCGTATTATACCTTGGGGTTTATATGAGCATTATAACACATCGTAGAAGCCATAAATGTATCAAAATGACTGTAATGAATAGTTTATAATAATTTACACAAGAAAAATGCATATATACCATGGTATATATGTAAATATCTACTAATTAGTAGTTAATAATTTAAATAAGTGTAAATAAATTATTACTAAAAGTAATGATGAGTGAAGAGATGTAATCTTTGTATTTTAAAATGTATATAATGGTGTGAATGTTGTGGAATATCATATCATCCACCATCATCACAAAATATCACATCATATTATCATATCATATCATATCATATCATATCATATCATATAACCATTTTATTGAAATTTAAATATATATAAAATAGAGATAATTTGAGAGAAATCTTTTTAATATTAATTCAAGTAGATATATCCTTTGCATCATATTAGCTCTAGTTAGGACACTCGAACTATAGACTAATAATCATGTTGCCTAGTTTATTTCAACATAATTGAATCACAAACCATTGATATTTAAAAGGTAGGAAAAAATAGGGTTGAATTCCCTTATTATAAAACAAATATTAAAACACCCCCAAAAAATACATGACGTGTAATTCCCTTATTAGAAAACAAATATTAAACCACCTCCAAGAAATGCATGCCATGTTATCTATGTTAAGATATGTGTAAATCAAAGCACTAGTTTAAAAAGCCCACATTTGAGGATATACCTTTTAGAGTAAATTAGGGATATTTGAATTATCCTAATAGTGCTCAAAATAGAGGTTCCATTCCCATGCTAGATACAATTGTTGTGTCTTAGATGTTGTTCTTCCTATATCTTCCAATTATTTTCTCATTTCTTTCCCTTCCCAAATTAGTTTAATTCTTTTATTGTTGCTTCAATAGTTTCTCAACTATATCATGTTACCCAACCTTTATCCCTTGTCCTTATAATTTATCAAGCACCTAATCTTTCTATTCCTACATGTACCACTACACTTCTACGTAAAACCCTAAAATTCCCATCCTTTAACGAAACATGTAGGATATGCAATGAAAAAGCCAATTTATCCTAAAGGGTATCAAATACCAAGTCATATAAGGCAAATTCACATGATATGTTATTTAATACTTTGACTTATGATGTCTTTGCATATATTTTATCTATCAAATTTATGGTTTCCAAGTTTGAAACATCCAGTGATAAAGGTGATCCTTCTTATTACATAAAATTCATTTGCCTCTTGTCTCGAATTGGTGTATAATGATAAATTGTTGACAAAGATATTTCATAGAACATTTAAGGATATTGTTATTTATTGGTTTTATTTTTTTCCATCTGAATCCTTACACTCTTTTAATGATTTAGCTAATGATTTATCAGTTCACTTTTCAATCTATTTTCTAACTTAAATAAGGACATAATGAGAATGTTAGTGAGTATGTGCTTATATTAAAAACCATGATAACAAAAATAACTCACCAATTACTTAATAATGAATTACAAAGTATATTCTCTTAGAGTTTACTTCAACCCATTAAAAAAAAGTATACTTCAACACTTACCGATATTTTGATGAACTTTGTCATGTAGTTATAAAATATGAGATTGAGATTTTAGAGGCTAATATTATTAAAAAAGGGACCAATGATCCTATCTCTAATGGATATAAATTACAAAGTAAATCAACATATAAATATAAGGTTAATGATAATAATTTATACATTTTTATAACATATATTTGATTCTCACCTTTTGTTGGAGTATGTGTGTCTTTGATTATTCTTCTACATATCTATTATATAACATATCCCCTTATATTTATACCACTAAAATAGAAGAGCCACTAAATTGTGTTGATTTTATTTGTATGAGATGCTTTTGTATCCTTTTTAGTGGATTTATTTTTAAAAGGATGATGATATGAAAGTATATCAAATGAAGCTAATTAGGGAGAGTTCAGTCCCAATGAGAATATATCATAAATATCTCTTAAAAATCATCATATTTAAGTATTAGAAATTAGTTTAAATACTAATAGATTATATTATAGATAAATGGTTTTCAATTAAATTACATCACACATTATTTAGAATTAAATAAATATTAAGATTAAATTAAATACAGTCAATCTTATAATTATAGTATTACTAAATATTAATACCAAATATAATTCTTTTATATAATTTTTATCAATCTGGATTGCACCCTTGAGGCAAATATGTTTTAAACTTGCCTCATCCAGATGATACAATGGAATCACCTCTAGGTGTGGGTAACATGTTAGGTGAGGTGAATATCTAATCTTAGAGATAGCTCCCCTGATGCATCATCTAAACTCAACTCCTAAACCTACTTGATTGTAAATGAAATGGGATTAAAAGATGCATTAAAAAAACCTAAGCTATGGGAGGTGATGCACCAATATGTTTTGTCTCCTCTATTTGATCCTTAACAACACTTATGAATAGAACAAGACTAATCGCTAACACACTCTCTCTCCAAAGACTCCTATACATTGGTGTTTCACATGGAGGTTATGATAGATGAATATGATCTAAGGATGATGAATGAGAGGCATGATTTAAGAAACTATCAATTAAGTTTCATTACAAGTACAATCACTAAAACCTTCATGTTAGAGGTACAATCACTGAGATGGGAGTGAATCAGTGGTGATAATCAATCCAATTCAATTTCCAAACCCTTCAAACACTTAAGCATTCAATACAACCATTCATGAAGCATACACGATGTTTATAGCACTAAAAAATGAAGATAATGCATGATCACACACACAACACAAGATCTATGTGAAAAACCGTCTTGGGGAATAAAACCCACTCTCAAGCCTATAAACACATTTACTACTTGTCTTATAAGTTGATCACAAACATAAGACTGGTCAAAAAATTTTGACCAAAATTTAGTGAAACACCTATTTCACAAGGATCACCTACCCCTAGGATGAATAAGTCCTTATGACCACCTGATGGTCAAGTCCTTTTGATCAGCTTTAGTGAAACACCTATTTCATAAGGAGCATCTTCCCCTAAGATGATCAAGTCCTTCTGACCACTGGTTGGTCAAGTCCTTTTGACCTAGATGTTGAGCACCCTCCCAACATCTATGAAAAGAACATCTCTTGATCATTGATTACCTGCCAATCTAATGGAGATATAATGTATATCAGCTCTCTTTAATTTTGCACACTACACAATATACACTTTGATCTCCCTCTAAAGTCAACCACCAAGCTCACATAGACATCATTTATCCTTCACTCATCCTCAATATTCAAACCTAAAAGAGAATTGTTATTGACATTATAAATATGACATACAGGTCATACACATAGTCATCAATCTTACTTTACTCTAAAACCCATGCACTGGGCACACACCCTTTCTTTTGCTCCACAACTCTCACATACACCTCTTCTTTCAAGTTTGTCACCTATTCCCAAGCCTAAAAACCATCACATTTGGTTTTAAATTTTATAGATTTATCATGATTACTATGATCAAAACCTTATGTGGTGACCATAACACATGCCTTCACCCTTAAGGCATATAACATGAGTTACCTTTGAGCATAACTCTCTTTAAAATAGGCCTAAGTCACCTTTCAAGTGCTATGAAGACCCATTCAACTCTTTGACACTTCCTGAGCAAATTAAGGACTCAAGAACACTTTCAAATACATGCACCCATGCCATACAATCTATAGGTCCTAATTAGGTGATAACAACCATCACAACACCTTTCTACTAAATCTCAATTCACTTAAACAACATTCTGTGTACATAGCCACTAAGAAAAAACACACAATAACCTTTTAAGCCTTTGATCATATTAAAAATTGATTGGTTAAACCTCAAAAATACATACAAATGATCTTAATAGAGTCTAAAACACTCTCCAATAGCTTGGTCACCTTGAAACATCCAAATGATATCAAGAACATCTCAAATATACTTCTCAGGTTAATTACAGAGCATGAACTAACACAAAATCAACTTTGGATCTTAATAAATTTGATTATACAAACATTAAAACCTTTAAATGAATATTTACAGATACACCTTGAAGTCCTATACAACTATGCTTTTTACTGCACCTTCAAATTTGTCTTGGATCAAAAGATATGAGCAAAATATAGTAAAATGGTCTTCCCCCACAAATTCAAATATTTGAATTCCAACAGTCATTGAGAAATTGTTAAACTTCAAACACTTTTCCAACATCTCATACCCTCTCATAGCTTGAACAAATACACATCATTGATTCCTTCAAAAGTATCTCGATCTTTACCTTTACTCACTTGTTAAACACCATGCACTTGTCATCATCTTGTTGCTTCCTATCAACTATAGACAAACACGCTCCATCGATCTAATGATTAAACACCCCCATTTGTATGAATTGAAAGGTTTAAAGTAATGTTAGTCTATGACAAATAATCAATGAAGTACTTTTTAAATATTTCATTAATGTCTAGCTCATCAAGATTTATAATGATCTTATTTGTTCAAAAACATGCTCTTCAAGGGGTTACACTCAAAGATCAAAGGTATGATTCCTATAAATTGATAGAGGTTACTTAATTAAGGGTTTTGAATCATGGTCCAAATTTAACTATGTCAAAATTCATGCTTAAGACTATGACAAACCTTGATTTTAAGTTTTAGACTAGGGTCCAAGTCAGATTCCATACTCAAAGTTTAAGAATTTAGACTTGTTCTTTTTCTTTTATCTCATGATTTGCTAACTTTCACACTTTTTACTTTGTACAAGAACCTGACATTGATTCAACTTCATTTAACACATAAAAATGTTGCATGTATTAGTCAAGCAACTGTATCAAGTGTCAAACTTTGTCACATTCCTTGTAGCCTTTGAAAATCCTCATGACCCAATGACCCAATCGTAGCATGCCATTTGGAATTTAGTCACAATATTTCAAGTTCAAGGAAGAGGTATAAAGCACACGACCCAACAACCCAATGGGAGTCTGCCAATTATCATTTAGTTGTAGCATTTCAATCCACAAATAAGTTATATCTCAAATGTAACATGCCACATGGAACCCAATCATGGCCCTTCAAGGCTTTGGTTACCTTATAAAGTATAATGACAAAGTGACCCTATAACAACATTCCAATTGGCACTCATTCATAATGTTTCAAATTTAAAAATGGGTCATAACTCAATCAGAACATGCCATGCGGTGCCTAATCATGGCCTTACAAGGCTTTAGTTACCTTCTTAAAGTCTCACAAAAAAGTGACCCTATCATAGTGTGCCACTTTTCATTGAGTCATATAATCATGCCCTCCACAGTCAAGGTGCATTGTTTTAATCTCTCAATACTATGATTGCACAACAAAATGACATGTGGTAGTTAGTCACTAAATCTTAGATAGCTAGATGCTATGTGAAAGCCACCTGACATTTGGGACCAATGGGCTAAGGACATGTGGACCCCTATCTCATGGCAATAGTACTATCCAAATAAGCCATGAAACCCAATGAATACGTGATCAAATCAAAAAGTGATACTTAGCAAAGTCTCATGGTAGTCAAGAAAATTATAAGTTTCATACAATAAATTCTTATGACAATACTAGCTAATGAGGGATTGTCACTTGGAAAACTAGTAAAGGTCCTAAGGCCACATCAGCCAAAGAATGAAAGGGGTTGAGCCATACAATAATTAAAGGATCATGATCCATTCATAAGTTGACACTTATCAGAGTGTCATGCAATCCACCTGGGTGGTTCAACATTCAAAATAGAAGGCTAAAGTGCCTAAAAAAGTACCAAGTGTTAAGTACATGTCAAGGCAATACCTAGGTGGCACATAACCATCCATAAAGCATCAATTTTAGGTGTGAATTAAATGTTGATGGGGCTTATTTTGGTAGATATAAATCCAAGTCACATCACTAAGGTGAGGGTAGTGATTGGTTGATTTCTCAAAATAGAATTTCAAATCCATTAAAATAAAATTGAATATCCACTTGAGATTTAAATCAAAGTGAGTTAAATATACTTGACATTCATGACTTGTATCATTCAATTCAAATTTTGAATTTGAATTTTAAAGCTTACCATATGTGCATTCCTTCACCATCAAAGCATTAGGCTAATTCAATTATTATCTACTAAGAATTTTGAAGCAATCCGCGAACTTTCTAAATACTTATGTGCATTCTTCCACCATTAAAACAATCTACAAGCTCATCAGTCACCAAATTTATAACTATGGCTGAAGTTGAATCATCTAGGACCAAAAAACAAGAACAAGTCCCATTCCTCTACTCCTATGGGACAAACATCATCTTTTGGGACACCAATTTTAACTCTATTGCATTGGCCACTAAAGATAAATGATATAATGACTTGTTATACCATGTAGAAAAGACTGTAGACTGAGACAACGATGATGAAGATGGTTTGAATGAGTTAGAGGATAGGTTAGACATTTTGGCACTCAAATTCATAGGCTTGTATAAGGCAACGTAAAACTTAGTGTTAATCCCCTATGTAGACTTATTCTACCACATGTTTCTTCAGTCTAGGTGCGTTAACAATATGATTAAATCTTTGAATTTGGGTCACAACATTGATTTCATATCTAGGCTTGCCTTTTAGGATTACTATGATGTGTCCAAACTATAAATTTTATACAATTAGGAGACCATGACTCGATGGATCCAAACACATGACATCAGGTAAGTTTTGAGAGATTGGACTGAGAACAAAGGAAAGTTTGTATGTAACACCAAAATCAACCAAAAACCAATCACCTAATTTAGAAAAAGAGTAAGAATGGGAATGGCTATGATGAATCGATTGCATGGGGCTAAGGACATAGGCCATGTAGATGATAAGTGGGTTCCACTTCTATCTATGATAATAGATGATGTAAACACTCCCCCTCTGGGAGAAATTATATCCTACATCTTGGCAACACAGATCAGAAGGGTCATACCAACCAAGGGGATGATTTATACATGATGTCCTACCTGGTGGATTCCATATACACCACCCAAAATTTCCCATAATTTACCAATTGGGACCCTAAACTAAAATGGAATGTGCCTCACACCTTTTTGAAGGTTAGAGTGTACTAGTACAAATAGGAGATGAAGGCAATTTTTATGAGAAGCTCATGCCCAAACTATCATAATAAATTAGAGAAAAATTGAGCACCTTGGGAGCCTACTAGTACTATCCATATTAGTGGTGAGGATAATCCAAATCAAAACAACACTCCTTCTAGCACCATCTTTTATCCTGTTGATGTATATCCATGCCAAGGATATAATGTGAATATCAGAATAATATTTCTCAATTTATATTGTAGGTATTGGAAGACCTTAGGTCATAATTTAGTCTTGATGGAATGATTATATGGCTACCACTTTTAATTTTTAAGTAGAACCTATTGTAGGGACAACAAGAACTCAATAGTGATGCAATCTATCCAAAATTTATTCTCATTGTTATGATGTAAATTGTTTTATATTTTTCCAATTTATTCCCAAAGTTTAAACAAATAGGTGAGTATTTATATTGAGTAGTAATCTAAGGTGATTCATGTTTAAAAAGGTTCAAAAAATTAATCAGGGTAGAATAGAAAAGAAGGTTTTCCTTGCAACAACAAAGACCAATAGATTTCCTTTAGTTATTTTTTATAATAGTGCAAATAAAACTAACATTGATGAGATTCTAGTGTTGAACTCAAAATACCATAAATGCAGTGGGGATTCTAGGGTAAATGAAATGCATATATTTGAAAAGTATGATTTAAAATAACTACCTAAAATAAATTGCTTTAAATACATTTATTTGCAGAGTAGAAATAAATAGAGCATACATAAAAAAAATTTGTTAGCATAATGGAAAACACAAACTAACATAATGCATTTAAAACACTATTATTAGATTTAACCATTAGGGAAATGAAATCCTCTATCATTTTCAAAACTTAAGAAACACAAAAATATGAAAATAATGAAAACAATGAATAAATTGTTAGAATTTCTCTTTTTATTTGCATCAATTTCACAAAGTTCTATTCTAAAGTTAAATTAAGTGGGGGAACCGCTATATATAGGCCCTTTTTGTGCCTAATATGGTTACATTGGTTATAAAAGAATCAGATATATGACATCTGTTAGTGGACATAAATCCCTTATGTTCTGTAAAACTAAAGAATATTCCCTATTTAAAAAAAAGGAGTCTTTTACAATATATAGAGTGAACTAGAACATGTCACTTATCAAGTAAAAAAATCCTATCAAATGGTTATCTCACTTCTGAGGTGGCAAGATGGGATCTTGGTAATGTGGATGATGATGAAGCTCCTAATGTAATAGAAGATGAAGAAATTCCAATAGGGTTCGAAGAGGAAGAAGCTCCTGTGGTGACCATATGCATCTTGTTATTTGCCTGCTTCTCAGTTTATATCTTCCCTTTCTATGACTCAAAGCATTTTTTTAATCACTGTCAACTAGTTTTAAATCTACAATGGGTTATTTTAGTAATTTGATGGTTAGACTTGATATTTCATTGTCTTTTCTCAATAAAGGTCCTACAGCCTCAATGATATCCACTACCTTTTCTATTATTTGATTAGCAAATGTTTCTAAGTCTACCATCTCCTACCCAAAGGTCATTGCCTTGTCCATAGCCTATTTCCTAAAATTGATGATGAAATTTTGCAGCTAGGCTTTGAAAGCATCCTTATTGATGATGGAACCATCCTTGTTATCAAGGTGTGTGATTTCAACCTCTTTAAGCATAGTTATAACTCTATCACCCATATGGGTGAGAGACTGGCCCAAAGATCTCATCTCATCAATCCACAAGTTCAAGTAGTTCCTTTTTCCAATAATATAAGATTGAGTAATGCTCAAATCCTCCAATAGGATAAAGTTAAGGTCTTCAAATTTCTTCATTCTAATCAACTTGATCAAATTGATTACCTTTCTATCATAAATCCCATTTGTACCCTCTACCTTAAGAACCATGTTGTAGATTTCATATCCTTTCATTTTGTACTTATCCAAAGTATTCAAGGTATAAAGCATGACCTCAACAACCCATTCCACCTTGTTTATGGTCTCCTCTGGAAATGTGGTTTTATGTTGTTTCTTTAGCTCAGTCATTTTGTGTTGTATTCCTTTTAACAACTCTATGGCTACATTTCCATATGCTTTTAGAGCTGAGAGGGGGTCCTCTTCAATTGTTATTATTGGCCAGACCTAACACTTTTCCTCTTGGTTAATTCAAATAGATTTTATTTAGACTCATACATAATTATTTGATCTGGATGATTTTCCTTCCTCTTGGTAAGTCTCTTCATTAATATAGCCTTGTGAAATTCTAGTGAGACCTATAAAGGGTCTACTATAACAAAATCCTGGTTCTCTATTGTATCCAATTGCATTTCTTTTATCCAAGATTTATCTAAAATGTCCCCCTGAGGCTGAGTAAATGGAGGCAATTGATGAGATAGTGTCAATTCCTAGAAGGTAGATGTCTGTGAAGTAACTATGGAGGTGACTAAGATAAATTCAAAACTAGGGGAAGATGTGGAAAGTGTCCTTTCTAAAGACAAAAAATAACTAGTCTAGATGAAGCACTAGTTGGAAGCAAAAGAACTTTTAGAATGAAGACAATAGGCCCTTTATTTAGCAATTGGAGACCTAACCTAGGCATAGTCTTGGGTAGAATTAGAGGTAGATTGGCCATCACAAAGACTTTGGAAGTAGATGAAACAACAAAAGGGTTGATAGTGGGCAGGGGCCTAGTCACGTGCCTAATCACAAGTCTAATGAAGGGCCTATAGGGCATCAGGTTCATGTGATCTGGTGTTGGGGGATGATATAATATACCTAAGGTTTGGCTATATAAAAATAATGGAGGCAAATAAATAGATTCTTGATTAGAATTAAATGGTTCCTTATTAATAGGAAGAAGGGAAGAAAACTCTATAGCTAAATTTGTTGGTGTTATAGTAGGTGGCATAATTGTCATAGTTGAAGATGAAGAAAGCACCTTTAGAGGTTCTTCTTATACTGAGGTAACATTTTGTTTTTGGGATGGGGTGTTGGATGTTGATCCTAAAATAGAAGCTTACTCAGTATGTTTTTCAATATCAGCTCTTCCCTTCTCAAAAATTGGAGACAATGATTGAAATATCCTACGACTAAGCTGAAGGTCAGTTGGTCTTTCCTCTTTAGTAATAGCAACATGAACTATAGATGTAGATGTTCTTGCCTAAGGATCTTCAAGCTTGAAAAATTCATATAAACTTGTATCTTTCAACCTACCCTTAACATGTGGGATATTGGCATCCTTTAATCTCTGCTTCACCTCTTGGTCATTGGCTGCATTAATGTAGAACCTGTCATCATCTTCTGGATCATGATGGTAGGTGATGCTTAGGGATTTGATGTTCTTAATGCAATATTTGAAAGTTTTATGCTTTGGGTCCTATTGCCTATTGGCATCTCTTTCCAAATCTAAAACTAGAAAATGCTAGATAATTGAGGATAAAATAATCCTTTATTTTTATTCTTTCATAGTTCATCCACCCCTATGAATAATTAAAAGGCAATTTATTGTTCAACCAGCTTGTCTTGCACTATAACGTGCAACCTAAGGGGGGTTATTTTAATTTTGACTATCCTCAATACTATGTAATCTAGGTAGTACCTGTAGGCTCCTAGGGTGCGTAGTGTTTCTTTAATTTCCTTTGATAGTTTGGACATGGGCCTCTCATGGATTTACATATACATAATAGGGTATAAATGTTCACCAATTACCCTCATATCTTGTTTGTACTTATACACTCTGACATTTGAAAAGGTGTCAGGCACAATCCATTTCAATTTAGGGTCCCAATTGGTGAACTATGGGAAATTTTGAGTGGCATAGATGGCATCCACCAAGTAGGACATCATGTAGAAATGATCCACCTAGTTGGCCATGACTCTTCTGATCTATGCTGCCAAGTTTTAGGATATAATTTCTCCAAGAGGGTGAATCTTTGCATCATCTATTATCATATATAGAAGTGAAACCCACTTTTCATCTACATGGTTTGTGTCTTTGGACCCATGCAATTGATTCATCATAGATATTCCCATTCTGACTCCTTTTTTGAATTAGGTGAATGGGATTTGGCTGATTTTGGTTTTGTATACAAACTCTCCCTTGTTATTAGCCCAGTATCTCAAAAATTCCATGATGTCATGTGTTTAGAGCCACTAGATCATGGTCTCCTAATTGTATATAATTTTTGGTTTGGGCAGATCATAGTAATCCTAAAAGGGTAGACCGAATATGAAGAAAATTTCATGACCAATTCAAAGATTTAATTATATTATTAATGCATTTAGACTGAAAAAACATGTGGTAGACTAAGTATATGCAGGGGAGTACTTTTGTGTTGATGTTGCCTTGTAAAATCATGTATATTTGAGCACTAGAATGTCTAACCTATCCTTTAACTCATTTAAACCTTCTTTATTGTCATTGTCTCAGTCCACAATCTTTTCTATATGGTACAACAAGTCATTATAGTGTTTATCTTCAGTGTCCAATGCATCAAAGTTGAAATTGGTGTCGTGAAAGATGATGTTTGTCCCATGGGAGTAGAAGAATGGGACTTATTCTTGCCTGTTGGTCCCAAATGATTTAACTTCAGCCATATTTCCAAATTTAGTGATTGATGAGCTTGTAGTTCTTTTAATGGTAGAGTAATGTACATAAGTCTTTAAAAAATTCACAAAATGCTTTAGAATTCTTAGCATATAATAATTTAATGAACCTATTGCTTTGATGGTGAAGGAATGCACAGATGGTAAGCTTTAAACTTCAAATTAAAAATTTGAATTAAATGATATGAGTCATAAATGGTAAGGATCTTTAACTTTCTTTGATTTAAAGCCTGGGTGGCTCTTCAATTTTATTTTAACAGCTTTAAAATTTTACTTTTGATAAATCAACCAATCACTAACCTCACCTTATCCACATGGCTTATCATCATAGGCTTGACCTTTTTAGTGAAGTGACTTGGCTTTATATCCACCAAAACAAGCCCCATCAACATTTAATTCACACCTAAAACCAAAAAATTATGGATAGCTATGTGGCACCTAGGTACTACCTTAACACATACTCAAAACTTGGTGGCCTTTTGAGCACTTTAGCCTTCTATTTTGAATGTTGAACCACCCAGGTGGATTGCATGACACTCTGCCAAGTGTCAACTTTGATTATACTCCTTTAATTATTGCATGACTCAACCCCTTTAATTATTTAGTTGATGTGGCCTCAGGACCTTTATTGGTTTGCCAAGTGGTAAGCCCTCATTAGCTCACATTATTACAAGAATTTATTGTATGAAACTTTTAATGAACCTGACTGCCATGAGACTTCACCAAGTGTCACATTTTAATTTGATCACATAGCCATTGGGTTTCATGACTTATTTGGATAGTGACATTTCCATAAGATAGGGGTTCACATGTCCTCAACCCATTGCTCCCAAGTATTGGGTGGCTTCTACATAGCATCTAGCTATCCAAGATTTAGTGACTAACTTTCAGGTGTCATCTTATTGTATAATCTTAGTATTTAGAGATTGAAACATTACACCTTAACTATGGGGGGAATGAGGATGTGATCAAGTGCCAAGTGGCATGTTGTGATAGGGTCACTTTATCATGAGACTTTTAGAAGGTAACCAAAGCCTTAGAAGGTCATGACTAGGTGCCATGTGGCATGTTCTAATTGAGTTAAGACCCCTCCTTAAACTTGAAATGTCATGAATGAGTGATAAGTGGCACATTATGATAGGTTTAATTTGTTATGAGACTTTAGAAGGTAACCTAAACCTTAGAGGGTTGTGACTAAGTGCCACATGATGATTGAGCTATAACTTATTTGTGGACTAGAACACCATAATTGAATGACAGGTGGCAAAATCCTATTGGGTCACTAGGTCATGAGCTTTATAACTCTTCCTTGAGCTTGAAATGCCATTACTGAATGCCAAATGGCATGTTGTGATTGGGTTGTTGGGTCATGAAGATTTTAAAATGTTTCAAGGAATATGACAATGTCTGGCACTTAATGTGACTAAATGACCAATGTATGCAACACTACCACATGTGAAATCAATCTGAGTTAGCATCGGGTTCCTGTATAAAGTAAAAAGTGAAAAATTTAGTAAATTATAAGATAAAATAAAAGGAACAAGTCTAAATTATTAAACTTTCAGTAAAAAATCCAACTTGGACCCTAGTCTAAAACTTAAAATCAAGATATGTCATAGTCTCGAACATGAATTTTGACATAGTTAAAATTAGACCATGATTCGAAATCCTTAATTGAGTAACCTCAATTGAGTTCTAGGAATCATACCTTGGATCTTTGAGTGTAACCCCTCGTAAAAACACTTTTTAAAATAAATTAGATCATTAAAAATGTCAACAAACTAGACATTAATGAAATATTTAAAAAGTACTTCATTAATTATTTGTCATGGACTAACATGAATTTAAACCTTTAAATTCATAGAAAGGGGGGTGTTTAATCATGTGGTACCAAGGATAAGGTATATTATATGGTGAATGAATCAACTTTTTCATAGGGTCCCCATTTTTAGGAAAATGGGGCATGTTGATGTCAATAAATGGTTACCTCTATGGGAAACATAATAATATGTTAGAATTCAAATATCCTAGTTTCATAAATATCAAGTAGTCATTCCTTGGTTTATGTAAAAAAAATTAGAATCGATTAGCTAGGAGGGCCCCCATATTAGATAGGGACACTCAATTATCTATACATATCTAGAAAGGGCTTGATAATTTTCCACTTAATGGATTAAATCCTGAAAATCTAAAATCCATTCATACCATGTGTGTGTATTTTTGAATTAATTGACGAGCATGATTTTGGGTTTTAGAATCAGTGAATTCAAGTTTTATATCCCTGATCATAGGTCCTATGCAAGCACTTATATATATATATATATATATATATATATATATATATATATATATATATATATATACTTATTCTTAGCTTTTAAGGGGATGGCTTGGGCATTGCTCTACTACCAACTAGGCATCCATAGGCCTAACATAGAAACCTTTGAATCAACTTTAGGCCTTGCTATACTACCATCCAAGTATCCATAGCCCCAATGGAGGTTACCTGAATCACCTTCAAAGGAATGCAACTTATAGTGTCAAGTTAGTTTCAAATTCATAAACATACACTTCTTTTTTGCAAACCCTTGAAGGTTGGAAACTAGTTTTTTGGCCAGGTTTTAAGGGATTTCAAAATTTTTGTTCAAAACCATTCACTTTCAGTCATGGAGTTCTACCTAGGCAATCTTGTGATATGAGATTAAGTGCTAGTATGTATGGACCTTCAAAATTTTAAGACCCTCATTCATCTAAATTAATGCTTGATATAAATAGATTATAATCATAATAAAGGCACAAATTCCATGAAATGATGACTTCAAAATTAGGATCTTCTAATTTTCCAATCCAACACATAGTGTAGTCTCTTACTATGGATAACTATCTATCAAGATGTACATGGGTTTTAACACTTCAGCTCTTCAGGCTTAATAACTTGGGATAAATATAAGAAAAATTTAGGACTTTGCCCATCAGGCTTATTGCTAAGCTACATCACACCACATGATGACTAATCTAAGGAAATAAATAACTAAAATTAAACACACAACAAGAAATAAAATTAGAAAGGAAACTAATCTACATCTACCTATTAGTAAACTAAACCAATTCACAATCCTTTGGTGGGGGTGCAAGAGGTAGAGAAGTATTGCTTCAAGTACTATCCATTCACCAACAAAGCTAAGACATTTCCTTATAGGTCTTTCAGTCTAAATGTGTTAACACCCAATATCTCTGTAATTTGATATGGCCTAATCCAAAGGGGTGTGAATTTTTCATTTTGGCCTTTTGTTTAATGGTCTTTGTCCCATAGTAAGGCCAAGTCTGAGATTCAAAATGTTTTGATTTTAGCCCTTTTGTCAAACCATATTTTGACTACATCTTAGTGTTTTTTGAAATTCTTGAGGGCTTCATCACTGCCATCTTCCATCTGGATGATATTTAATATTCTTGACTAAATTATTTCATCATTGTCCATATATCTAGTTATGAACTCATAAGTAGGCAGCTGCAATGTGATGATAAATATTGGTTGTTGCCCATACACTGGTAAAAATGGATATGACTTCAAATCTTGCTTATATCTAGTTTGATATGCCTAGAGAGCATATTTCAATAATGACCACCAATTTCTTAGTTTATTATCTGCTAACTTATTTATTACATTTATTAAGTTATTATTAGTTAATTCTGTAACACCATTCCCTTCCAGATAATGGTTTGATAAAAACTTGACAATAATCTTGTTGTTATAAGCTCACTTTGTGAATTTTGAAGATTGGAAAGCTGGGTTGCTATCACACACCAGAGATCAGGGGGTCTTAAACCTGGTTGTAATATTTTCCTCTAGGAATTTGATGATATCAATTACCCTACATTTCTTATTGGCAATTGATTCAGTCCACCTTGTGTAATATTCAATGGTTGTCAGCACAAATTTATGGCCTATTGAAGAGTTGGGATTGATGACTCTATCAAAGTCTAATCCCCGTTGGGAAAATGGCCTTATTTAATCAATAATTGAAAAGGCATGGATGCCCTCACTTCTCTATTGTCAAACACTTGACATTGATGACACACTCAAATATGATCATGTGCATCCTTGAATATTTTAGGCTAGTAATAGCCTACTCTAAGTATTTTGTGGGTAGTATTTCTACCTAAAGGATGTTCGCTTCCCAATTTATCATGGAAGTTTTTGAGTATATTTGTAGCTTCCTTTTTGGAGTTGCATCTCAAGTAGATCCCTTCATAGTTTTTCTATAAAACACTCCTATTTTGATCATGAAGTGTGAAATTTTAAGCATGAGTATTATCCTTTGTTCTTTTTTTAACTCTAAGGGTAAAGTGTCATTCAATAGGTAATAGATAATGTCCTTGTACCAGTCTCTGCTTAAGACCTAGTCTACTTCTACCTATAAGACATCAATTCAAGGATCAATGTTAGTAATAAACCAAATTAAACCTTGGCCCTGTACCATCTTGGCTGACTTAAACACTATGTCATATTCCTAGATCTTGGTTATCCACTTCCCTTGCCTCTCCCCTAACTTGTTCTTGATAAGTATAAACTTAATAGTAAGGTTAGGTACAATGGCATGAGTCTTTTTTATGAGGATATAATGTCTAAACTTATTTATATCCTTCACTAAGGTGTATCCTTATTTATCTAGGATCAAATTTCTCAATTCAACATCCTTTAGGTTTATACTCATAAAGGTGATTGGGTGTTTTTTATCATCTAGTTTTTGCATTAAAACAACAACAATCCTATTATCAAAAGCAAAGGAATAAAGGTATAAATCTTTATTTAAATATAGGATAATTAACACAGGTGCTTAAATTATGTCTTCTTTGATGTCTTTGAATGCTTTCTTAGCCTCAGATGTCCAATCAATCTTTGCATCTTTTTTAACATGGAATTTTGGGGTTTGACAATTTTGGTGAAACCTAAAATGAATTTATGTACAAAGTTATTTTTTCCAAAAAATGACTTTAACTCTTTTATGTTATTATGAAAATCAACCTTAAAGATAGAATTAATTATGTTAGGGTTAATACCCATACCATCCTTCATGATTACATGTCTCAATATCTTACCTTTGGTTACACAAAAGATAATTTTATTGGGGTCCAAAGAGATACCAAAGGTCCTATATTTCTCTAGAACTTGTTGAAGGTGGATCATGTGACCTTTCTTATTCTTAAGGAAAATGGTTAGGTCATCCATGTACATAATAATGCACTTACTAATTATCCCTTAGAATGTATGATCCATGGCACATTTAAAGGTATCCATGACATTGATGAGTTTGAAAGGCATCCTTATATATGTAAATGTTCCCCACTTGGTCATGAAGGTAGTCTTTATCTTATATTCTTTGTTGACCAACACTTGGTTGTAGCTAAAGAAGCCATATAAGAAAGACATCATTTGAGAGACACTAACCATTTGAATTACCTCATCCAGAGAGTGAAATAGGTAGTTACCTTTTTTTAAGATCTATTGAGGTTCCATAAGTCTATGCAGAGTCTAATTTCACCATTTTTCTTCCTGACCAGGACTAGGTTGGCCACCCATGTGGAATGTCTGATTGAGAAAACAATTCTTACATCTAGTAATTTATTTACTTCCTTATAAATGAGAGGATATATAATGGGTTTTAAAAGTCTTTGAGTTTGCTTGAAAGGTTTGCATGCTTCCTTAAAAAGATTGTGTGAGTGATGACTCGAGTGTCAAAAACTTTGAGATCTTCATAAGACCATACAAGGATGTCCTTCAATCTAAAAAATATATTAGTGGTTTTGGCCAACTCTTCTTTACTATAGACAAGCCCGATGTTGATGCTTTAGGGATTACTAAATGAACCCAAATTAATTTTCTTGTAATCTTTGCCACTTAATTTGGGCACCTTGGTATCGCTGGTTGACTTATCTTGATTGAATATACTTTCTAGGGAGCCCATGCCTTTAGGAATTATATTCTTCTTCAATTGTATTACACCATATTCATTAGTTTTTATCTCCTTTACAAATTCTTATTCTTGTTCATCAATTATTTGTGACTGAAAGACTCTAAACTTAATCATAAATTGATGATTTTTCTATCATTATCAAACACCTAGAAGTGATTAACATTGTTTGGCATAGAAAGGCATGACGTCATTTCGAATGTAAACTTATGCAATTTGAGAGCCTCAAGTGGGGCTAGATTTTTGCTATAGAAGCCAACACATCCACCAACCAATTTTGATCCCTGGGTATGGAGTCAATGTTAAATGCTTTAAAACATTCAATCAAATCCCATGCTCTAAATTTATATTTCTTAAAATAAGAAAGCTAGCCTTACCTTATGTTTGATGGAAAATTGAAGTCCTAAGATCAGAGCCTTATATTCAAAAGATTATTAGTGCATGGAAATTAAATTATATAAGATGCCAAATTTTGTTTACCAATAGGATTCATTAATACGATACCTACCCCTAAGCCTTATTTATTTATCATGCTATCAAAGTAAATCATCTATAATCCTTCATACTTGGCCATGAGGTTGATTTCATTTGAATCAATAGTATCAAGAGCATATATGCCTAAGTTGGTGGATCAAAAATTTACCTTTTCATTCTTGGCATTATACTCTGTTATCATGAATTTCATTCTCATCTCTCACTAAATTTGGACGTAATTGGGCACACCTCTCCAAGGTAGCCACATATGCAAGTAGTCAGTTGACATGTACCCATCCAATGATTCCATCCAGTCTCTACTCAACAACATCTCATATGATTATGGGATTTCTATGATCTAAATGTTGATGAACTGTTGAATCTGGGGTTCATGAGCTAGTTGTATATGAATGATTAATAGTTATCCTACCACCTTGACTTTTGACTTATCCAATTGGATAATAATTCTATTATACTTGATTGGACTTAGTCCCAAATTTTCACTAATACATGTAGTCATTATGTTAATAGATGCCCTAGAATCAAGCAAACTATTATGCACATTCTTCCCAAAGATTCTAATAGTTAATAGAAATGGAGGGACCTCAGCCTTACTTTTATACATTCCCAAATTTGCATTCCATATTTGGCTTTACCTTTGTTAGATTTCTCAGTTAATGATTTCAATAAAAAATCATGGTGCTCAGTTATTTGATAAAGCTCATATAATGTAATGTTGGATTTAATCTTCTTCATATCTTCCATAATGTTGTATCCACCCTTGGATCTAGTCATATCCAAATCTAAAGTCAGCTAAGTATCCTTTCCCTTAGGGAAGGAGGCTTGTTATTGGTTTTATGACCTCGGGGAGTGTCAACTTTATTGGGTGATGTGGGGTTGTTGAAAATTAATTTTGATATATATTCCTTAAGGCATAATTATTTTTTTGGTACTATTGAAAAGTATGGATCTCATCCATGTTAATTTCAAGCTCATTCTCTTCTTAGTAAGGAAACTCATAATTTTTGACCATGAGGGCTATTTTGGTAGCTTTGGACCCATTGTGAGGTGTCATTGTATTTCTAGAGTTGCCAGAATTGCCTTGATTGTCTAGGATGGTGTCATAACTTTACAACTCACCTCAAAATATTTCAAAAGCATTAAAAAATTCTATGCATCCTAGCTCTCTATGTTGGGCTATGTTATGGACCCTACATCAATTGGGTAAAGCTAATTCTTAGATATTTATATCATCATCTTATTGGATGGGGGTCATTATTGTTGCTATTATTGTTAGATTGGTTGAAAGGTCTATTGTACTTTTGAAATGTGTAATTTATATTAGAACCTCCCACCATGTTTTCCATTTGTCTTTGTAAATTTAGAAAGTCACTACTAATTTTTAGACCATCCTCTAAATTGCTTCTAGATCTCCCTTTGAGGAGTCAAGCTTGGTGTTCTAGACTAGGTTTTGGATAACACTTTGGGTATTAGAGTCATTAATAGGGACCAAAGCTTGGTTGTTATATTGGGGACGAGACCCAATGTTGTATTGATTGAAGAATCTTAGTTATTGACCTAGAGATGCATGGATTAATGACAACTAATTGAGGCCATGTATTTGAATTAATGTAAATAAATTTTGATTGGCATTTAGAATTAGGTTTAAATTAAGCAAAGTTAGGTTGATGTTTGGGATAACAATAGAAGGATGTCCTTACATGTGTATTTGCTCATCTCTGTGTATAGCTTCTACATATTCAAGTGGTAGTGTATTGATATTCATGGCCCTACATAAAAAGACAACAATAATTGAATCTAGGTAATTTTTATAATTTTTTCCTGGCAAGTCATCGATAGGCCGATAAGGAACTATGGTGAGGCTATACATCTTTTGGAATTTAGCATTAAATTTTATTATGGGTTAACTCAGGTCTCACTTCAGGATAATAAACTGTTGGTAGATGATCTCAAGACTAATGACCCTTCTAAATTATGCAATGAAGGTATTATTAACTCGTTCCATCTTATGATGAAATGTTTTAGTAAATTGAGGAATAAATTATAGGTTGTTTCCCTAAAGATAAATGGGAATATTATGTAGGTTATATCTTCATAGATGAAGTTTAAAAGCCTAAGATATGCCTTAAATTATTTGATTCACTCTTCAAAAATTATGCCTCCAAATGGATTGAATAGGGGGAGGTAATTTTCAAGGTTCTTGGGCAAATCATACACAAGAATGGGTACATTTATAAAAGATCCTCCTAACCATGCCATGACTAGTTAGATGTAAAACAAAGGAGGTGGATGCTATTTTACTAGAGAGGTGGGGTGGGATTTGGACTTCCTGCATATTCCTTTATCAGATTTAGCTTTGTAATGGGTTTTTAAAGATCTAAGGGGAACTCTAGTTTTAGAATGAGATCTGGTCAAGATCTTAGGTAACTCTAGGATGCTATGCAAAGGATTGATGACAAAAATTCAAGGCATCATAAATTTTTATCAAATACTACTAAAGAAGGTAAATATAAACCAAATTAGCATAAAATAACCCAACATAAGGGTCCACAATTAATCGTGGTGGTTTTATTTTACTTTCATTGATCTGGATCTTTCAAAGCTTTGAAGCCTACACATAATTTTGTTAGAAACTTGGCCTAACCTGCAAAGATCAATATTAGGAAAGATATTTTAAGAAACCTTTAGTGTATTATGCATGTCATAACATCTCAGAGCAAAATATTTCAATGAATACCTTAATTCTACATGAACATACTCAATTTAGATCTCTAAATCCTTGGCTCAGATATCTTTCACAAATAATCAACTAGACACTGATCTTTGTACGTATTTGCTATAGATCTAAATTTATTAGTTCAAATCATGTAGACCTTTGGAAATATAGATGAAATAGGGCCTGATATATTCAAAATAACTCAATGACATGCATATTTTGATGTTTTTAGATGAAATTTAAATGGATTAGAGGGGTAATGCCAAAATATATTTAGACTCGAGACAATATTTCAAGGATATTTTGGAATAAACACATCTTCACAAAGATCTTTCAAAGGTTGCAAAGATATTACATAAGATGAAATGAAATCATATTGTTTATCCTAATTTTTATGTATTTAAATAAATTATTCTATATCTCAATTAAAATACACTATAATTTTAGTTGAAACAAACAAAATAAGGCCACTCTTCTAGTGCCATCTTTTCTCCTGTTGATGTATATCTATGTCAAGGATATAATGCAAATATCAAAATAATATTTCTCAATTTATAGTGTAGGTCCTAGAAGACCTTAGTGATTAATTTAGTTTTACTATAATGATTATGTGGCTACCACCTTTAGTCTCCAAGTAGACCCTATTGTAGGGACAATAGGAACTGAGTAGTGACAATCTATCTAAAATTTCTTCTCATTCTTATGATGTAAATTGCTTTATATTTTTCAAATTTATTTCCCATACTTTAAACAAATAGGTGAATATTTATAGTGAGAAATAATCTAAAGATGATTCATGTTTAAAAAGGTTTAAAATAGGAAGCAGGGTAGAGCAGAAAAGAAGGTTTGACTTGCAACAACAAAGATCCCCTAGCCAATAAGATACATGATATAAATATATATGAATTGGCCTTACCTAATTGTTGTAGGGTCAATACCATGGATCAAAATAGAGAGCTTGACTACATATAATTTTTTAATGATTTTTAAATGTTTTGAGGTGAGATGAAATGTTATGACATCATCCTAAATAAACAAGGCAATTTTAGCAACTTCAAAAATACAAGATTACCTGACAATGGGTCCAAAGATATCAAAACAACCCTCATGGTCAAAACTTATGAGTTTATTGGCCAAGAAGAGAATGAGCCTAAAAGTAACATGGATGAGTTCCACACTTTTCAAAAGTACAAAAAAAAACAATTATGCCTTAAGGAATAGATCTCAAAAAGAACCTACGACAACTTCCACCCAATAAAGTTGACACTCCCCAAAATAATAGAATAATCACTTAATTAATATAGGCTAAATCTATATCTATTTATAATCAACTATAAATATAACTAAATATATATTAAAATATATCTTTAAAGTAAAACTAAAAGAAAATTAAGCAAATATTTTCCAATTTGATCACTAGTCCGCATGATGAAAATCTTCCAGAGTCTTATAATTTTATCAAGTAATGATGTTAATTCAACTAGACTTAAACTGATTTAATTTATTCCATGATCATAGTTACTCACTTTTATCATTGTCAACTCTGACTTCTTGCTCTTGAACATTCTCTTTATGGTCAATCTAAGCTCTACTAACTGTTATTTATGAAGGGATCTGATTTATCTATTATATATAGGTCTAAAATGACTAATAATTCTCTTGAATCTTGAAAAAATATTATGTTCTAATATTGGTCTTGGAAGACCAATGAACTCTATTTCATTCTTTGTCTCTTATTGGTTTAATCCTTATATTTTTCTCTACCAATTATGTCTGGACTCTTAATTATGATTAAAGTAAAAGATACCAAGTTTATAATATTTAAACAAATATTAATTTCATTCCCACTCTTTTTTTTGTCTATAATTTTTATAAACTTGGAATCCTTCAAATCATGATAAAGTTCAACCTTTTATTTAGGTGATAATCCTAGCTTGTAAATGGGCCTATTAGGCCTAATTATGTTCTTTGAGGATTTGAGATAAATTTCACTCTAATATTGTTCTCTTCACTTTAAAATATTCATTATACTTGTAATACACATCACGCAATGATGTTAGACCTTATCACAAATTCAATAGTCTAGTTAGCTCATCAAATTGACAAGAAACTATCTTCTGCTACAGTGACCTCTACGGGCCTGATTTATTCTTGAGGTGTTAGTCATATGTTTTTATTAATAACCTATTGAATAATATATTGTATTGTCTTAACTCACTCATAAGGGTGATAAACCAATCTTCGTTTCATTGGTTTATCAAATTATTAAATAAATGACTAATCTATCCTTTAGCCCTGTGTAGGCTTAATTATGAATATTTGAAGGAACTTATAATTTTTACATAAAACATGGAGTGGAATAAATAAATTAAGTGTTTAAAAATACTTAAAATACCTTTAAAATCCTCCATAAAACATTTTAAACCAAAAATAAGGTTGAACTATCAAATTTCCTCACTTTTTGTGTCTTCTTCAATATACACCTATAGGATTTTTAGAACACAGTAATGGTTTAATCATTCCACAAGGCCTATTTTCATATAAAAAAAACTTTAATATCTTAAAAATACATTATACCACAGTTTCCCAAAGTTTATATATTTTTCATTAGTTCAAAATAAAGTTATGGCTCAATTTCTATGAGAAACCTTGTTCTAGGGTTTGCAAAGCTTGAGAGCTTCTTAGGGTTAGTTCATGAAGTCTAAAGAATTAATATTTATTATAGAACCTTCATGATAATACTAATAAGTTTAAAAAATCTTTCCAATATTTAAACTAAGTTCATTTAATGATTTTTACATGTGATCAACTAATTGTGTTCAACTATAATACATAAAACATGGTAATTTGAAGGTTTCTATAGCTTGGACTTCAAAACAAATGAGAGTTATCCTAAAAATATATTATATAATCTTATTATATGTAATAAATAGATTATTATAACAAAAAATACCATCAAAACTATTTATTTTATAATAAAACTAAGTTTCCACATGTACAATGCTCTATTTACATAGGCAAACTCTTAACAAAATCCTTTTTTATGCCTTTCTCAGTCAAAATTCACCTTGAAACCATTTGAAATATATGAATTATGAAATAAAACATGTTAATATATTCTTATATTATATATAACATACATTGAAAATTAAAATTGATTCATTTATTGATCATATATAGTCTTATTTACAAAATACAGGCCTATAAGGCCTTCCTTACTCCTCTACCACTCTTCCTCTTTGATTCAACATTATACTAAATTATTTAATTTATTAGACTCTAATAATCTCATATATATGTGTAAATAGGCCTTTATTTGTCTTGGTCTTGAAATAAACCCAAGATTCTCTCTTTTTGCAATTATCTCTAACTAACAAGGTTCTTCTAATGAATGATTAGTTTTTAGTTAAGTCTTGAAATAGGATTTACCTTTACACTAGATGAAAACACCAATACAACATATAAATATATGTATTGGTATTATCATCAATGATTCAAGTCCTTTACAATTTTTCATTATCCCTACAAACCTCCATGAGTAGTTTAAATTTTCAAATTCTTCGTTTTGGAGGGAAATTCCAAAATTATGCTTAGATTGACAAATCATGAAGTGTTAACCACATGAACACTCCCTAATGATGAGTATAAGACTCATTATACTATTTATACCCTCCTAAGGACTCATTAAATCATAATAATACAAGTTTACTAATATTTACATATGAATAATGAATGCTCTTTTGGTGCTCCTACAACAAACTCCCTTGGTGGGAAAATATTTGAGCTCCTGCTCAAATATAATGTTGTATCCTTATTTCTATGCTTCCAATTTGCTTCTTTCTCTTAATATAGTTTTTTCTTATTTATTCCTTCTTGTTCAATTTTCTTGATTCATGAGTCCAAGTGACTCAATTTCTTCTTCATTCTCCTTATTTAAGTCCAATATAAAGGAATCCATATCCTTACCTTCATTTTATTATATATCTTCACATACAAAACTATAATCATGGTTAATTGTATAAATTTGAGGAAACAATTCCTCTCCAATTGATTTTATCTTTTCATATTCACTTGGTACTTGATTCTCTCTTCTTGGTTCATCATCTTCTTGGCTTAAGATCTTCATCAACTATAATTCAACTTCTTTGATTTCTTCATCATATTATATGAGGTTCAAGTCTTCTGATCCCTGCATGATCTACTTACAAATCAATGCATTCTCTATAGTATACTTTATCATATTTTGATAAACAACTAATTTGTCTTCAACTTGTGCCAATTGAGACACTCCTCCTGATACAATTTAGGTTCCATAATCACTTCAATAGGTGTTTAATATTTATAGTATTCTTCTATCACTTCACATATCCTTTCTTGCATATCAAACACTTTATGAGGTGCTTCAACCTCACTTTTTTCTTTCATGAGTCTATCCAATAGTTTAATTGTCTCTTTTTACAAAACATCTTCATCTTCTTGTAAATATGCATTTTCATCATCAAAATTAATCTTAGAGACAAAAATTTGAGGCTATTTATCCTCTTCAAGTTCTACTTATTCTTCACCAAGCATCTCTCCTTTCTCTAGGAAACATATTTTTACTTCTTCATGCATGTTCACTTGATCTTCTAGACAAGCATGATGTTAATACTCCTCTTTTGTCACCAATATCTTGTATTTTTTGTATATTTTGACTTTAAGCCCTCAAATTGGGATTTTACTCCATTCATATTCATACTTTCATACACACATGACAAGGAATAATTAGATTTGAAAACTCTAGGCTTATTTTCCTCCTTCTCCTTCTTAAGTTACTTTGTCAATATCTTTAACTACATTTTTAATTTTCAAACTTCTTGTTATATTTTATTATTCTCATTGATCTCTATGAGAGGCTACTAAACCATCCTCTTGACTCTTACTAAAAATATTTGTCTTGACTCCTCCAAGAATTGTTCTATACCTTCTAAGATTACTCTCATCTTAGTTATCTTTCTTTCCATATCTAACTCTCTTTTCTTAACCTCTTCTCTATCAAATTTATTATGGCATATTTATTTCTCTAAGCCCTTTATTTTATCTCTCTCTTAGCAAGTATTTTTCACCTTGATGTCTTTTTATACTTCACTTAGGATTCCTCTTCTTCTTGCCTAATATTTTGGTATTATCTTTAATCCTTGTCTTGGACTCTCTCTCTTTAGCTTTTACCAACTCAATCTTCTTCAACCTCACTACTTTATTGGGCTTGACACTCACTTGTTTTTAACTTATAAGGTTTCAAATAACCTTCATGCCTCTCTCTCTATCAATATCCTTCAATATTTCCAATCTTCCTTATTGTTTCCCTATAAAATGAAACCTTCATACAAATTGATCAACTATTTAAGAGATTTCCTAAAGCTCTGATACCAAAACATAAATGGAAATATTATAGAGTCTTACAATTTTATAAATAAATAATGATAATTCAACTAGAATTAAACTAATTCAAATTAGTCCATGTTCACACTTTCTCACTTTTATCATTGTCAACTCTGGCTTCTTACTCTTAAACATTCTCTTTGTGGTTAATCTCAACTCTACTATGAATTATTTATGAAGGGATCTGATTTCTCTATTCTATATAGATATACAACCACAAATAGGTCTCTTCATTCTTGAATAAAATATTATATTCTAATATTGATTTTGTAATACCCATTAACTCTATTTCATTCTTTGTCTCTTGTTGGTTTAATCCCTATATTCTATTGTACCAATTTTGTTTGGACTCTTCATTAGGATTAAAGTACAAGATACTAGGTTTATAATATTGAAACAAATATTATTGTAATTCCCACTATATTTTTTTGTATATCTTGTCTACAAATTTGGAATCCTTCAAATCATGATAAAGTTAAACATTTTATTTACATGATATTCTTAACTTACAAATGGGCCTATTAGGCCTAATTATGATCTTTAAGAATTTGAGACAAATTTCGCTCTAATATTGTTATCTTAAATTAAATATATTCATTATACATATAAGACACCTCATGCAGTGATGTTATACCTTCTTAAAAATTCAATACACTAATATCTCATCAGACTGACAAGAAATTATCCTCTGCTACAATGACCTATGTGGGCCTAGTTTGTTCTTGAGAAGGTATTTAGTCCTAGATTTTAATTAATAACATATTAAAAAATCTATTTTATTTTATTAACTCACTCATAAGGGTGAGAAACCAATTTTTGTTCCATTGGTTTCTCAAATGATTAACCAAATGACTACTTTGTCCTTTAGGCCTGTGTAGGCCTTGTTTTGATTATTTGAAGGAACTTAGAGTTTTTACATAAAAAATGGAGTGGAATAACTTTTTTAAGTGTTTAAAAATACTTAAAATACCTTTACAAACCTCCATATAATATTTGGAATAAAAAATGAGTTAGAATTATCAAATTTCCTCACTTTTTGTGTCTTCTTTAATGTACACCTACATGATTTGCAAAACATAGGAATGGTTTTCTCATTACACAACACATATTTTAATATAAAAATAATTTTAATCTCTTGAAAACAAATTATACCAAATTTTCCAAAAGTTTATATATTTTTCATCAGTTTAAAATAAAGTTATGGCTCAATTTCTACGAGAAACCCTGTTCTAAGGTTTGTAGAGCCCAAGAGCTTCTTAGGGTTGGTTAATGAAGTATAAAGACTTAATATTTATTATAAAATATTAATAATAATATTAATAAGTTTAAAAATCCCTTACAATCTTTAAACTAATTTCATGTAATGATTTGTATATGTGATTAGTTGACTATGTTTGATTATAATGCACTAAATAGGGTAATTTGAAGGTTTCTATAGCTTGGACTTCAAAATAAATGTTACTTATATGAAAAATATATTATATCATATTATTTTATGAAATAAATATATTATTATAAAAAAAACCACCAAAACTCTTTATTCTATAAAAAAATGAAGTTTCCACATTTACAATGTTATGTTTACATAGGCAATCTGCCAAAAAAATCCTTCTTTATGCCTTAGTAAAAATCCATCTTGAAACCATTTGAAACATATTAAATAATTACCAAAACATGTTAATATATTATTATATTCTATAAAACATACATTTAACATTAAAATGGATTCATTTATTAATCATCTATATAGTCTTATTTTCAAAGTATAGGCCTAGAAGGCCTTCCTTACTTTTCCTATTTGCTTAGACCTTATACTAAATTATTTAATTTATTTAACTCTAATAAAAATCATATCTACATGTAAATATTAATTTATTTACATTGGTCTTGAAATAGACCCAATATTCTCTCTTTTAGCACTTATCTCTAATTAACAAGCTTCTTCCAACATAGGATTTGTTTCTAGTTAAGACTTGAAATAGGATTTACCTTCCCACTAGTTGAAAACACCTCCAAAACATTTAACTACACCTATTGGGACTTTCATAAATGATTCAAGTCCTTTACAAATTTTCATTATCCCTACAAACTTACATGAGTAGTTTAAATTTTCAAATTCTTCATTTTGGAGGGAAATTCCAAAACTATGCTTAGATTGACAAATCATGAAGTCTTAACCATTTGAACACTCCCTAATGATGATTATAAGACTCGTTATACTAATTATACCATCAAAAGGACTCATTAAATTAAAATAATACAATTTTTATGATATTTACATATGAATAATGAATACTCTTTTGATGTTCCTACATCACCTTATATTTTCTCTAAAATTAGATTTTGTGATCTTGAAGTTTCACTATGTAATTTTTGAACTTGTGATGGTTTGAAAAGAAGTGAGAGCCAAAAAAATTTAAGACATTGTGAATGGGCCATCCTCATTATCCACATGGGAAAATAATGAAGTCTTATTATTAAATCTTGATGTTAATTCAATGAGTAGATGTGCTCATCAAATGTAACTTAGGGTTCACAGGATAACATCATCTATTGATTCTTCAAAATATACATAATATGTGAACAAACATTTTGAGACACATGTAATGATTTTATTAGATTTGAGTCACATGATAATTAGTTTAAAGTCTAAAAGACATAAATTTTAACTAAGTATGCTCAAATAATTTAGATTATACATGTTGTAGAATCATGGGGCCTTGGGATCCTCGGTTAACATCATCCACAAAGTTGTTCATAGTCACCTATATATTTGTGTATCTTGTGGCCTATTAAAATGAGACATGTAGACTCCTATGATTGGTTTGAAATAATGAATTCTATAAATGCATGATTACAAGGGGTTAGTTTTCATTAGTTTAAAATCAAAATAAAACTAAAAAATATACAATTAAGCCTAAGTGTATTTCCTTTGATTGAAAAAGATGAAGAAAAAATAAAAAAAATGAAGTAGAAGACAAACAAATACAATGTATACCTTCCTTTTTCTCTCCTCTTTGCTAGAAAAGAAACATGATGGTGCTTAAATGTAGTTTCAAAAGGCTTTGATTAATGTCACACAGTCATTTTAATGTAATTTACCCTTGCACTATGGATGATTTGGATAAACAATTGGAATGTAGGTTGAAGCTTTGTTGAATATTTAACAACACATACTGAGTAAAAAAAAATCTTATTCTTATGAGATGAGTGCCTCTCATTTTATAGACTTCTCCTTTAAATGTGGACCTTCAATCTCAGATTAAGATGTGTGGTTGAGAGTAAGTCCTTAAAGGTAATATATATCATTAAATTATAAGGGATGGAGTCATTAATGTGAGTAATTTGCCTTGTATTTGGAGTACCTTTCATTAGAATTTGTCACAAACTTTCTTTGCATAGTATCCCATTTTCATTCAATTTTCCTTGGTAAGGAGATGATTTTATGATTTTTAAATTTACAAGTTATTGGGTGATGTGAAAATTCATGGAATTTATGAATTTAAATAATAATGACATGTGAATTCCCTTTTAACCTTCAAATTAGGGGAAATTTAATTAGCTTGATCAAAATAATTAGCTAATTAAATTGAATATGCATGTTGTGGTTGCATTTGTAATGTTCAATTTTGCTCACATTATATAATATGATTGAGGTGTTATTTACAAATAAGATACTAAATTCAGGACCTTATTAGTAAATTATATGATTTGATGTTGTGCATTACCCCAATCAGGGATGCAAAATTATGTTTTTGGATTAAAACAATAATTGTGTGGGTAATTTGGTTTAATTGATGAGTTCTGGTTAAATTTGTGTGTTGTCATATAGATTTGTTTAAATATCAATTTTGACATAGAAGTGATAAAATTAAAGTCTATACATTTTTCCCTTCTTTGAAAGGGTGTTTCGATTCATTTAATGAAGTAACAAAATTTTAAAGAAAAATTACATTAAAAAATTTATTATTGCCCAAGTGATATAGTTGAAATTGACAATCTTCTCTTGAAAATGGGCTCACCAGGATACCCCAAGATGAAACAATATTCCCCAACATGCCCCTTTGATGGGGTGGATAAAATATATTTTAGATGGATGGGTCCTAAAAATGAGGGAAATGAGACATATCATGGTGAAATAGGTCTAAAAACAAAGACATGAGGTGAAAATGGGATGAAAAATGGTCAAAGGAGTCATAAACAGGTCTGCTAGGAGAAATTTATTTTGGAAACTTGGGCTATAAATAACCCCTTAGGGGGTGAAAAAAATCATTTTCACCCTCATCTAAGAGAATATAGAGCTCTAGTTTTTGCATATAATTGTTTCAATAACAATGACCTGTATCCCACATCATAGGCATATTGGAAAACATGCAAGATAGTATCGAAGACCACTTGGGAATGGTACACTGGTATGTATAAGTTTTTACTTGAAATTTTCACGTTAAGCGCAATAAATTCTATTCTAAGTAGGTGATCTACAAATTTTACCACTGACAAAAAATTATATAATGGTAGAGTTTCACATGCAAATTACATAAATGCCTTTAAAAATGAAAGAATCACCATTAAAAAATTATAACTCATGAAAAAATAATGATTTCACCCCAAAAGGTTGATATCTTTACTAGAAAGGTGATATCATGATTGAAACATTGATAAAACCAAATTAGGGTCAATTTTTCCTAAATGGTGAAATAAAAATTGATATTCAAAAGTGTATAAATAGTGAAAATACCCTTTCAAATAGAAAGAATGCTTGATAAAAAAAGAAAGGCTAAAATAAATAAAACATTCTAATAAATGGCGAGAATGATGTCAATAGTGGTAAGAATGAACTAGTAGTGCTGAAATCACCAATAAGGATGATACGTAGTGACCACAGTTGGTGCAATGGTGAAATAGACCTATGTACTAGCAAAAACACTTTACGTATCAGTGAAATCATTAGATGGAGGATTAGCTAATTTGGATAAGTGTATACCTAATTTGATGTTTGATTCATTATTCTTTAGATGATTATCTAGATGTTCATGATGCAAATGTGATTATAGGATAGATAAATGATATTTTTGGTTGATTAACTAGAGGAATGAGTGTGCTAACATGTCTTGATTGTAGGATCAAATTTAGGTGATCATAGCACATGAGTGATGATCATGGGTGCTGAGTGGACCCCATATTTAGACCAAAAAGGCCATAGGAATATTGATGCCATTAGATTATTTCATATAATGTGGGTGCCAATAATTTTAATAGATAGAGACCTTATTACTATGTTACCTGAATTATGGCACTCAAATACCAACACCTTTTGGTTATCAAAAAGGAAGGTGATTATCACTATAAAGAATGTTTGGAAGATTATGTGCATACCAATTCAAGGATGAGTATTCCATTGGGTGACACAGGGGTGGATAGGGATGCTATAGAGACTTGTTGGCATCAATGACATTATGCTATGGGATAGATTGGTTGACATATATATTCTAGTGGTAGATCTAACTATTGATAGGGAACCTTTTATTTTGATGGCCATTATCAATGGCATCTTACTACCTAAAAAGACTACCTAATTATTTCACATGGGACTTATAGGTGTAGTGAGGGATATGTATGTTGATGATACTATTGTGTTTACTTGGGGTCATGTGGTTTTTGCATAGTTATACAAAGATTTGTACATGTTTGCATATAGAGGTGGTTAGAGTATCAAGATATTGACCCTACTACAAGTGTGGTCCTAGGAGCACATCATGATTGAGCATCACCTAGGGAGAAGGATACACTAAGAATTAGATGATTTTGTAAAATACATAGGTTATATCATTAGATGAGGGTAATGAGGACATTATGGGGGCCCCATATTTTATTGTAGGGTGATAGATGAACTTCCAAATGTAGATGTGATTTGGAGGCCCTATTTTCATACTTAGTTTAGATGGCTTAAGGATGATAATTTTACCAGATATATGACCATAATTTTTTATATTATCTACTAAAACAAGTTCACAATTGAGTGATATCATCCTTATAGAGTGAAATGGTAGTTTGGGATACATCATGATGTATTGGAGAGTCCTCACTATTTTTCTCATGTCATACAAGATCTAAGTGAGTGGGATCTACCCATGCCTAGAGTAAATATAGTGAAAAGTTGTATTAGGGTACCGTAAGTGCCCTAGGAATATGAATATAGAGAGTTAGATGTAAGTATTACTAGGGTAGATGTGATCTAGTGGGCACATCACATCATTATTATATTGACTAGACCACAACCAGTAGGAGCATGGACCCTAATGTATCATGTTCAATGTATACAAGCTAACCCTTAGTGACAAAGATAGAGACACACACACAAGAGATTGGTAAAGGATCATAGGGGTGGGAATGGATGTGGAAGGAAAATATATGCATAAGTATAGATGCAGGTACCTATTTAGGTATAAATCTTGGTATAGTTCAAATAACTTATCATCATAATTATTGATAGTGGAGGGGATGAGGGATGGATAGATTTGAGTAAGATGTCATTAGATAGGTAGGAGGTCATGATGTGGTCTAAAATAGATAGGTTATGGTGGAGGCTAAGGTGAACATGTTAGAGTAGACATTTGTGATATCCCTAATACACCCATGTATACAAGACTAGTACCCCATTAGATGATAGAGTATATAGACCATGCCACTATGGTATATGATTTATTTACATCAATGACAATATCAGAGATAGGAGTGGAAGTAAGGGACTTAGTAAATCCATCTACCTCTACTATTTTAGTTGAGGACCAGGCTACTATTTTTAGATTATAAAGAGAGATTATACCTAGGGTGACAAAGATATCAGGGTTGCACTAAGAGGTGGCTATATTATATGCTCATTTAGTAGGTGCCCAAGGTGAGACCATAAAACTACAAATATTGATCACAACTTAAGATACAGAGATTGGCACATTGAGGGGATATGTGGATCAATTAAAAACTATCCAAAGTCAATTATCCAAGAGATATTTTAAGCTATTAATAGCTATTATCAAGAAGGATACAACCCATGTTAATGTGTATAGGATATGAGGGGATAGAGATGCAGTCAGGAAAATTATTTCTTAGTAGGGTTTAGCTCAGGTTCTATTAGGGACCATATGGGCCAAGGATGAGGCTAGTTATTATATATTATTACATGAGAGTGTAGTGCCTTAGAACTAGAGGGATTCATATTTCCTAGAGTATATAAGTGTGAGATTAGGCTAGTCTTCTAGGACATGCAAGACATATACCTTGTATATTTTAGTGGGACAACTATTTCCACAAAGAGGGTTTATGGGGCCTCTATAGACGACTCTTTCACATAACTCAAGATAGCCTGAGACCTAGATTTCCACGAAGAGGGTTTGTTATATTACTTACTAAAATAAGTTCATAATTGAGTGATATCAACCTTATAGAGTGCAATGGTAGTTTGGGATACATCATGATGTATTAGATAGTCCTGACTATTTTTATCATGTCATACAAGATCTAAGTGAGTGGGGTCCACCCATGCATAGAGAAAAGGTAGTGACAAGTTGGATTAGGGTACTATAAGTGCCCTAGGATTATGAATATGGAGAGTTAGATATAATTATTACTTGGGCATATGTGATCTAGTAGGCACATCACAGGCTGATTAGATTGACTAGACCACAACCAGTAAGAGCATAGACCCTAAGTTAACATGTTCAATATATACATGCTAACCCTTAGTGATAAAGATAGAGAGACATACACAAGATATTAGTGAAGGATAATAGGGGTGGGGATGAATATTGAGGGAAAATAAATGCATAATTATAGATGTAGGTACCTATTCAAGTATAAATCATGGTGTAGGTCCAACAACCTATCACAATAATTATTGATAGTGGAGGGGATGAGGGATGGGGATATATAAATAGATTTGAGTAGGATGTCATTAGATAGGTAGGAGGTCATAATGTGGTCCAAAATAGATAGGTTATGGTGGAGGCTAAGGTGAACATGTTAGAGTAGAGATTTGTGAGATCCTTGATACACCCATGTATACAAGACTAGTACCCCATTAGATGATAGAGTATATAGGCCATGCCACTATGGTATATGATTTGTTTCCATTAATGAAAATATCATAGATAGGAGTGGATGTAAGGGACTTATTAAGTCCATCCACATCTACTATTTTAGTTGAGGACCAGGCCACTATTGTTAGATTACAGAGAGAGATTACACATAGGGTGACAAAGATACTAGGGTTGGAGTAAGAGGTGGCTAGATTATAAGCTCATTTAGTAGGTGCCCAAGGTGAGACCATAAGATTACAAAGATTGATCATAACTTGAGATATAATTATTGGCATATTGAGGGGATAGGTGGATTAGTTGAAAACTATCCAGACTCAATTATCCAAGAGATATGTTAAGCTATTGACAATGATTGGTGAGTAGGATACAACCCATACTAATGTGTATAAGATATGAGGGGATCAAGATGAAACCAAGAAAATTATCTCTTACTAGGATTTGGCTAGGGTTATATTAGGGACCATGTGGGCCAAGGATGAGATTGGCTATTATAGATGATTATACAAGAGTGTTGTGACTCAGAACTAGAGGGATCCATCCTTCCTAGAGTATAGCAGTGTGAGATTAGGTGGGTCTTCTAGGACATACAAGACATATACCTTTTATATTTTAGTGGGATAACCATTTCCATAAAGAGGGTTTATGGGACCTCCATGGATGACTCTTATGCATAGCTCAAGATAGCCTAAGACCTTTCGCCACCTGAGGGATGTAGCGAGAGATGATATGATATGTTATATTTTATTCCATCATTATATATATATGAGATGTACACATGATGTGTGTGTGTGTGTGTGTGTACACATTATTTTATACTCATGGACTCTTGATATATTTATATGATGCTCATTTGATTTTTTGTGTTCATGTCTGATGTTGATTTATTGTATTTATGTTGCTTTAGAATGCATTTTGGTTGTATTCGATTTCTCATGATTATGGTAGGATGGATATTTTGATGTGATGTTTATGTTTTGACATTTATGTTATTGATATTATCATGATGTAAGATAATTATGTTTTTGAATATTGATTATCTATTATACACTCATTTGTATAATGTGATCATGTTATCATATGTAGCTATTGTGATAATGGATGGTGTCATTTTGATTCAGTATAATATCACACGTAGTTGTTATGATGATAGATGTAGCAAGGGTATGATTTAAAAGAACTTGTAAATAACATTTTAAACTTAATTTTTAATTTAAAAATTGGCATGCTACACCATAATTATAAAATGAACCATGATAACATATGTGTCAATTATGTAAGGACTAGCTAAAATTCAAACATGTGATAACACACATCATGATATAAAATATATTGATGAAATTGTGGATACACATGCACAAATCCAAGACTCAATCAATAACCATAGACATAAACACATAATCAAAAAAATATTCACACAAAACTTATATCAAATAATATAAAGTTACATTACATGATAGTGTTCAATAAATGTTGTGTCTGTGGTTCCCCTAAGTCAAGACAAATGTAATCAGGTAATGTTGCAAACTTGACTCATAAATAAGAAAATGGGGAAAATGAAGGATGATATGATGGTGGTCAATCTTAACTAAGCTTCACATATATCTAACTGTTACTTACATAGGTCATATGGACCTCAAGCCAATGTAGTTCTCCTAAATTGGGAGGAAATGGAATTGATGACATTGAATTAGGATGATCACGATTGGATGAACCTCCACCCTCCACCCCAAGAAAAGTGTGAAAATGCACTGGAATAGAATGGAGTTTTTTCATTTTAATGATATCTCCCAAATAGAGTAAAAAGTGGAACCCAAATCCAAAAAAAATACCAAATAGACAAATATTTTGAGGCTTTATATCTCTTTTTGGATTTTATATTTTTTAGGATTTTAGGAATTTTAGGATTTTTAGGGAGTTTTGGATTATTTGATTGTTTTTAGATTTTCTAATATCTAATTTATTTTTATAATAGGTACATATGAGTATTTTCAATAATATATACAAGGATAACCATGACAACTATATAAGTTGAATTGGAAAAAAAATACAAGGGAGAGCCAATACTTATATACAAGGAGTAAATAGCGAAAGTAAATTCCACTCCAATAGCAAGGGAAACATTTCAAGATGGGAAAGATATAGGGATGGATAAAATGTGGGGTGGGGTAAAGGAATACAAGATATGGAAAAAAAGGAAACTATGAGAAGAATCTTTCTAAGGATTACAAGAGAGGGAAACCTTCATGGTCATCTGATGTCCTACTACAAAGATATTATCATACTTTAATTATTTTGGATATGTTGCAACCTATAGTCCCTATATAACCTGATCAAGGTCAACATGGTAAATGGAAGTGGGGATGTTATTCAAATTGGTTCATTTATGGGAAGGTAAATACAAGGACATGGAAAGGTTCTCCAAAATAAGGGCACTCATAGACAATGTTTTGATAAATCAATCACAAAAATGATTGAGATTCATGTTGTTAATGGGATCATCTAACTCTTGCCCATTTTATGTTTCCAATCTATATAATGCAAAACTATGTTTATTGGTTATGACATACATACCCAACTAATTAGGCTCAAAATTTCATTTATTTTCATGATCCAAATTGGTATTTAGTTGATTCTTTTTAATCACAATATCACCAACTTTAAATTCTCTAGAAATGATAGGGTTATCATAGATATGGTGTAATTGCTTTGGATAAGCTTTGAGATGGCTCAAGGAAGCTATCCATTTTTCATCCAAGAGTTATTGCTCTTGTAGCTGGGCTACTCTATGATCCTTATCATTAATAGTATCCTACAATGAACTAGATAGGGAGTTAAGCTTGATCTCAACAAGGCTAATAGATTCTAAGCCAAAAACTTGGGAATAGATTATGGCACTTTAGGATTGTGGATGTTGGTTTGATAATCCCATAAGGTAATAAATAATTACAAGTGACAATGATAGCCACCATAATTAATAATATTTTTAAGGATTTTCATAATGGTTTATTTGATGCCTCATCATGGTCATTGCCTTGAGGATAACAGGGAGTTCACCATCTATGTTTAATATGAAATTGGGTATAGAGGGATTTAACATCCTTATTCTTGAAGGAATTTTCATTATCATAAATAATGGTGCATGGTATCCCATAAAGGAAAATGATGTGATTCAAGATGAATTCATAAATTTACTTATTGGTTATATAAGTGTGTGGAACATCCTCAACAAACTTACAAAAATACTCAAAAACTATAAGGATGTGTTTATGGTCGTTAGAGGATATAAGGTGAATCTTACTGACAAGATTGAGTCCCCATTTATAAAATGGCCAAGGATATGTGATCAATTGAAGTGATTGTGATGGATCATGGATCAAGTCACCATATTTATATTAAAGAATACACTTCTTGACATATACACATGCATTAGATTTCATTGTTAGCCAATAATAACCCATATGAAGGAGTTTCTTAGTGAGGACCATTCTGATGGTATGGGCCCCACAAATTTTTTCTACATGTCTTTGATTTCTAATTCTACTTTTCCCAAATTTAAAGAATAAAGGAGCATCCCATCATAACCTATATGATATATCATGCCACCAAGAAGGGTTAAATGGAAATCATTATGAATGAATGATTTTATGGGAGATGGGATAAATTAGTAGGAAGGGCATGGTCTTGAAGGTAAAGGTAGATGTCATGGTACTGAGGGGAACTAGGACCAATGATTTCACATACATTTTATAATTTTGGATGATTGTATGCTGAAATGATGAGTTTTTCAATTGAATTGATATTCTTAGATGTTGGAAGACATTTACAAAAGTGATCAACTAATGGCCATGGTGTAAACTAATCTATTGTTTACTTGTGGTACTTAATCAAACTATATGCGCTCAATATATTGATTGAATTTATTCACCATGCATTTTCAAGGTACAATATTATCATATTTTGTTTGGTATTTATTATTGAATTGATTGATGTTAAGTTGGGAATCACCATAGACTTCCAACTATTAAATGATCTACTAGAATGCAAGATAGAGTCCAATAAAAAGTGGCTCATATTCTAAAATATTATTTTTATATGGAAACCCAATGTGAAATACCTTAGGGATAAGATATTTTTATGGTGTGATAAAAATGATACCTACCCCTAATCTATGATATGTGAAAGATCCATTAAAGTAGAGTTTCCATTATCATGATTCATCAAGGGTAAAAATGGACTCATCTAGAAACCCAAATGTTAACAATTGTGTATCTTTCAATGGATCATATGTTAATTGATCAATAAGGACCTGCCCCTTGATAGTATTCTAATCAATATAATCAATGTCAAATTCATTTAAAAGAATAATCCATTTACCCATAATACCTATCAATGTTACTATGGAGAGAAAATAATTGAGTGGATGGAATTTCATAATAATGATGGTCTTATTGTTGAGAATGTAGTGTCATAACTTCTAGGATGGGAAAACTACTACTAAACATGATTTTTCAATAGGTGAATAGTTATGTTCATAGGTGAACAATGTCCATCTCAAATAATACTCTGCCTATTCTTTGTAGTGATCATCATGCTAGGTTAAAATTTCCCCCAATGCATGCTATATCATTGATATGTAAATTAATAGGGGATTCCCTGGTGTTGGAGGGGCCATCACTAGTGGATTATCCAAATACTTATTTAATTGATCAAACACCTCCTAAGAGTTCTTGTTCCATTGAAAAGTGGTAACCTTTTTCAAGATAAGCATGAAGGGATGGAAATGGTCTACAAGAGATGAAATTAATCAGTGTATATCTTAATTTTCCCTTGTAATTTGCATAGTTGCTTCAAATTAGATAGGGAAGGCATTTCAACTACGTCCTTGACTTTATTTGGGTCCAAAATACTTCACCCAGAAATAATGAAACCTATTAAATTTCTAGATGTGATGCCAAAGACACACTTCTTAGGCTTGAGGAATATTTTATATTCTCTTAGCCATTTAAATATTCATCATAAAAATTATAGATGACCTTCACATGTCTTATATTTTCACAAAATATAATTCAAAATTTATTCCATAATGTCATGCATAATGTAGTTTAAAGTGATAGTCATCACCCTATGATATGTAGCACCAATGTTCTTGAGGCCAAAAGGCATGACCTAATAACAAAACATTACCCAAGGAGTGGTAAACATTATCTTATGTTGATCCTAAGGTGTTATCTTAATTTAATTGTATCTGTAAAATCCATCCATAAGTGAGATAATATCATACCTATTATGGATTTGACAATCATATCAATGTTTGGCAACAAGAAATCATCCTTTGGAAAATATTTTTTAGTATCCCTAAAATTTTTAAAAAGGTGAATGGCTTCATATTATTGATGATGGGAGAAATGTTGTAAATCCATTCTGAGTAATCAATAAGCCTGATGAAACTATCTTCTAAAAGTTTTTTGAGTTCCTTATTAACCAACATGGAAATGTGTGGGTGCATCTTCTATAAATTTTACTTAATGGGTTTAGCATCATGATGCACCATAATATGATGGATAACCAAGTATATATATAATTTGGGCATGTCAGAATAAGACCATGTGAATATATCAATTAATTCTTTGAGGATGATGATGAAATCACATTCTTATTTAGTGAGAGAATCATTGATTTTAATGATGCATGGATCATCCTTGGTACCAAGGTTGACATCAATGGTGTCTTCCACAAACAAAGTGGAATCATCCTCCAACAAAGTAGGTACCAAAGGGAATTCACAATTTTCATCTGATTGTGATTCAATTTATTCATCAAGATAACCCATATAATAAGATTCATAATCATTCATCTCAAGCAATGACCACTCAGTGAATGTCTATGGAAAATCTTGTACCAATTGTTCAAATGTGTGTTGTTCTTTAGGACTAACATTTTGAGCCTAATATTATGTGGGGACATTTAGGACTCTATGATTCTGTATGGAGAGAGTGAATTCCCTAACCATTGTTTCCTTAGAAAGGATTTCACCAATTAACTCATATTTATTTTTTATTTTTTCTATTATCTAATAATGCCTAAGAGAGGTTATTTCTAGAGGACATTAATTTATTATTTTCATGATTTTTGTGAGTAAGGAAATCCACCTACTCTCTAAAGTAGGTAGTAGGGTCCAAACTAATCTCAAATCCATGTTTATGGTCCCTAAGCAGGAAACCATATATAAGCCAAAATATTTCTAAAATAAACTCATTGTTTTGGAATTCATCCAATGGTATGCAATCATTTTGGTCCCAACCAATGAGTTGGGGATAATAGAGGTTAAAGTTGATGGTTAATATGGATTTTTTTTTTAGATATTTGTATCAAAGATATAATTTTAGATAATATAATAAGACTATGAATTTATGCTAGGACAATCATCATTAGAAATCATAGTTATGTCATTTTCGATATTTGAGGGGTCATTCCCACACAGTTTATATCAATCACCTTTTTGTTTTTGGAGGAATGGGTTAAAAAATACCCTATTATTTTTCCCCAATCCTTTTTCTTTATAATAATGCTCCTCCATGATTTTGTTATGAATAGGGTATTTGGCATTCTAATAACATGAATCAAGCCCATCGATATATAACTAGGAATCTCCTGAACTGCTAGCTTATTCTTGGTCCAAAAGACCATTATTTATAAAAGATAAGGGACCCACCTAATAATAATCAAAATTTATATGCCAATTCATATCGGGATTGACATGGAATTTAGGTGTTATATAAAGTTTGGAAATGTGAAAAACATCCCACAACAATTATCCTTGATGGTAAAATGAGAGGATGATTTAGGAGGAGGATGGCCTTTGGATGAAGATGTAAGGCTATCATGATCAATATAGGAAGACCTTAGAGATTTTATAATCACACTTTTATCTTATTTGAGTACACATTTAATGTTGGGATAATAATTTGTGTCATATTCTACATCCAAGTTCTTGTAATATTTATATGGTTGTATATCTTCGGGAATATTGACTTCTATACCTGAATTCAAGAACTTCAGACACTAATGTGATGCATAGGGGATTAAACACATATAATGAATCCATGGATACCCAAGGAGTAGATTATATGATAGTTATAAATCAATGACATGGAAAATGGTGTTATGGGTGGTAGACCCAATAAAGACATGCAAACTAATGGTGATAGTTGATTCTCATTCCACATTGTCACACCCTTTGATTATGGTAGATTCAGGAAGTAAACTTATAGGTGAATATCCCAAAATTTATACCAATGTGAGTGTATTAATTTTCAACCGTAAGTCATTATCTATGATCACCCTCTTGACCTTGTGTCAAGAAATGGTCACTTTGATGTAAAGTGGATTGTTATGTAAAGGACCGGATGGTGACATGTCACTTTGATCAAAATTGATATGTTTCTCTAGAGATAAATGTCATAGGAGTGCTTAAAATTGGGATGAATAAATATCATTAGGGATTTTGTATTATTGAAGAAGCTTGTATGTTATGTCCTTATAAATTTCAAATGTGCATAAGAGATCTAAAATGGATATTTATGCATGAGTTTTATCCAATTATTTGATAAGTTCATGTGTATTTTCATTGGATGAAGTGGATGGTTCAGATTTGGAAGGGAAAGAGCCTTGGATTTGTTCATCAAACTTGAATGCTAAGGGACCTTAAATTTTAAGATTTGGGCACTGAGTTGTAACAAAATAATCTCAAGCTGGAGTAGAGTTAACATGATGTGATGGGTAAGTTCCTTGGATAATGAATCTAACATGAAAATTGGTGTTAGATGAATGATAAAGATTGAATTTTATGGTAGTCACATTATTATCATTAATGTGACCCATTAAAGTATCATAATTGTATTGGGTATTATAATAGTCTACATGGTTGATGTAGGAATATTGGCCTTTATCTTATTAATTGGTGTTACTAATTATTACCCAGATTGTGATGATTTAGTTGATGATTATCTTTATTTGCCTAATTATGATTTTGATTATGCCTTGGAAATGGGTCCTTAAAGATATCCATATTATTATTTGAGGATGAGGCTTCATTGTCAAGCATAATTTCTCCCTGCTTAAGCAATTCTTTACATAATGTCAAATTTGGATACCCATGTGTGTAGCATGACCATTGATTTGGTGATGATAAAAATATTCATTATTCATCTACCATGTGGTATTCTTTTAACCTTCCTCAAATGGATTTGTAATAGGCTACACAACCATATTTTATACTACAATTTTCTAAAACACAACCTTTATAGCCTCACCAAGATTGGTGAATGTTTTTATTTGATATTGAGTGCTAGATGGTGGTATTGGAATTGAAAGTGGTTATGTGGATGAATATTTTGAGGAAGGTAGTGGTTGAAGTATTTGCACATGCCTCACCTCTGTCACACCATCACCTACCCCATTATTTTTTGTTAAACACTATGGGTTTCTCTATTATGGTACTTGATTGGCCTTGGGTTTGATTTGGAGAATAGATTTTGATTAGCCCTAAGTCAATCAATTATTTTTAAATTTGTACTTCTTTGTCTATTATCTCAATAAAAAAATTCACAATGTAGTCATAATTGGAAGTTTGTTTCTCCATTTAGATTAGTTTCGAATGTGTGTTCTAGTTGTTTTTTGGGAAGAGAATGAGGGAACCTATTGGCCAAGCCTCACTATCTTTATAAAAAGGAAAAAAATCTTTCTCCACTTTGTTTTTTGGTATTGCACAAGTCAACCATAGTCAATTCATCCTCCAATTTGTAAAAGAAAATTTTGACAAACCACTCATAAAAATCATCAAATGTGGTGATGGATCCTTTGGGAAAAGGTAGGAACCATTTCAATGCTTGGTCACCTAAAATACAGGAAGATAGGTCAACAAAATAGATATGTTTTTATGCCACCTCTTGGAAAGCCACAAATAATTCCTTAATGTGTTGTCTTAGATCCCCTTTCCATTTATATTTATCAATCTTTGGCATCTCAAATGTATTTCAAGGATACTCGTATCAAATGGATAAGCACATATCTTATTAAATATGATTTTTATTATTTGGTTTCGCATTTGTATTCCTTAGATATCATCCTTTATCTCTTAGCACTGTTGAGAGAAAAAGTTGGGTTTGGAATGAATATGATGCATGTTGTTGGGATCAGAAAGGTGGATTAATTTGGGTATGAGAACTTGATTTGGAGGGGATAAATACCCTACAATTAGTTTTAATGGGTACTTTTTGTTGAACAAGAGGAATATTTTTTTGGTTGAACAAGAGGGATTTGCTACTAAATTGGGATAATTTACTACTATTGTTTTTATTTGTTAAAGACTTGGTGTTATTGCTGATTACATGAATTGGATGGAATTTATTACTAATATTGATTGAATTAAGGATTTAATTTGGGCAGGACTTGTTGTTTTTGTTGGGATTGAGTGGATTGCAAAGTAGAGACTAAAGTGGAAAACATTTTAGTCATATTTTGAATTTTAACAATCACCACTTATTAATATATAGAGGTGGTGGTTTTATATGAAATTACTTCCCTTTTCTAGAAGACTCAGGTTTTGTAGTGTTGGCTTGATCCTAATTTTGGCTTTGACTAGAAGTAGGCTAATATTTTGGGTTGCCTTAAAACACTTTCTAATGCGAGTAAACAAGGGTTTATAAATTCTCTATAGGATACCCTTCAAGAAATTTTTAACCTAATTATATAAACAACAAAAGGATCTCATTATTTTAGTTAAAGAGTTATTGTTTGAATTGGGCTCTTCGGAGATTAGTTAGTTTGGTGGTAAATTCCACTCTTTTTTGCACATGAAGTGGTTTTGTTTCATACTCTAGCTAATATACATCACTATTAATTTTATATTTAGTGTTTTGTATAAGTGGATCATAACTCCAATCATCATCAAAGTTGGCATTATATGAAGTAGGTTTATATAAAACCCCACATCTTGTGAAGTTAGGCATGTTGATGATCTTCATTTTTGAATTGAGATTGGATTAGTTATTAAAATGATTACAACTTGATGTCAAATTTGTATAAAGACCTTGTGAGTCAATTTTGTTGGTCCCAAAATCTATCACTCATTTTTGGGACAACATATGAACTATTTTGGTCTTGTAGGCCAAAATTCCCTCTTCTCTTCTCAAAGATTGTTCTAGGCATTAAAATTCTCCATTTTTCAAGCTTTTTCAGCTAACAAACTCCATAGGTTCAAATCTACAGACTCTACAGGCTTAAATCTACAGACTCTATAAGCTTAAATCTATAGACTCTACAGGTTTAAATCTATGGACTTAGTTCTACGGACTTCACCAGTTCTACAAATTCATTTCTATGGACTCTACAGGTTCATTTCTATGGGCTCTATAGGAAAGAAATAAGCTCTCAGCACTTAGGCACTTTCAAGGTTGGTTCAACGCTAAGGTTCAACGGGTTCAACGCTAAGGTTCAACGGCATCAGCAAACTTAAAGAGTTAAGCACTTCAGCAAAAGTTCAAAGTTTAACCACTTTAGCAAGTTCAACGGCTTCAAAAGGCTTAGCAAAAAGAAGAAACCATTGAACTGTTGAACCACTGAACGATTGAACCTTGAACCAAAATGGTTCAAAGGTTCAAAGGTTCAATAAAGTTGGTTCAATGTGATTGGTTCAAGCAGTTAAGTGAATGAGTGGAACATAACCAAGAAAGCAATTGAACCATTAAACCTTTAAACCATTGAACCAAAGTTGGTTCAATCAGTCGGTTCATTTAGTCAGTTCAAAGGAGTGCCCCAAAGCCCACAGGATGAGTGCCCTTGTAGAGGGTAGGTGATGAGCAAAATGGACCTTTCTCAAACCCTGGAGGGACACCTTCCCTTTGGGGTGTTCCAAAGACATAAATCCAAAGAAATTTTAAGGCTTCAAAGGGACTTAGAAAAATAATGGATTCTTGGAATAAAGGATGAACCAATGAACCGATTGAACCTTGAACCAAAAGAGTTTAAAAGTTTAAAGGTTCACAGGTTTAATGGTTTAAAGGAAGCTCCAGACAAAGAGCAAAAAAGTGATTAAACCATTGAACCTTGAACCAAAAGAGTTCAAAGGTTCAATGGTTCAACATGGACGGTTCAAAGGAGTGCCCGAAAGCCAAAAGAACATGTGCCCTTGTGGAGCACAGTGAACTAAGGGTAGGTGCCCTTGCGGAGGGCAGAGAACATTGGTTCAAAGATCAAAGGGATGGTTCAATAAAAAACTAAGAAAGTGATTGAACCAAGAAAGAGATTGAACCAGGGAAGCGATTAAATGAAGGAAGCGATTGAACCAGGGAAGTGATTGAACCAGGGAAGCGATAGAACCAAGGAAGTGATTGAACCAAGGAGGTGATTGAACCAAGGAACTGGTAAAGACCGCTTGAACCATTAAATTATTAAACCAATGAACTTTCAAAGGTTCAAAGGTTCATGGATCAATATAGTTCAAATAATCAATAGCCATTGATGTCCCCACGGATGTCAAATTTAAGATAATGAAATATTCATTGATTTTCAAATATGGCGCAGACCCTATGAACAAATTTAGTGACTGGCCAAAGAGATGGCCTGAGAGCTCAGATCACACAAATAAGGACAAAATACAACAAGGAAAGGGGAAATGATAGAGAAAGATTAGAAATATCTATGCATGGGATATGTTTCTAGAAGGTGAAGTAACCCACCAAGTGGACATCGAAGAGCACAAACATTCAATAGTGCAACCTATTTTTTTACATTGAGTAAAGCGAATGAACATTTGTGTACACATCAGGAAACATATCAGGCAGCACATATTTAAGATTGACACATGATTCCAACATAGCCCATGGATAGAATTTAAAATACATTGAAGGCATTGAATGCATCGTAGGCCATTTTTGTGAAACAAAGCACCCAAGTCTTTATTGGAGCACTATACATTGGACTCTATCTTATTATTTTATAGAGATCTCTTGGTTATTAGAAACAAAACTCTACCCAAATTGAAAGGCATTACTGAGACTTTGAGCTCAGATTATTGATCATATTTCATTATTTGAATAAGAAAACAATTGAATTTTTAGAATTTGTGCTGAAATAGCTTTGTTGTTGGGGAAACTGTTCTTATGTCTGTTTCCTTAATATATTTTTTGTCCATTTAATTAAATAAGTAGAATTAGTGAAAGTAATCAAGAAGGTGTCCTAAAACTGGCTGTGAAGAGACTTTGTGCTGCCATAATTGTCTTTAGTTTGTCTATTTTCTATTTCTATGTAGAGGATCTTGGGATGACTTTATGCCCTCATTATCCTTCGTATTTCACTCTTTGGTAGTTGAGGTGGATACTTTGTGCTACATTTCATCCTGTTGTATTACTGTGCCCTATTACAGTTACTTGTCACTACTTGAAAGGTTCCTGTTGTCTACTGAACAACACTTCTAAAAGAAGAGGAGTGCCTTCTGTCATTTCATCAAGATTTCCCCTTTGATTTGTAAACATCATCTCTAAAAAAAGAGAGATGGATGGTGTTATCCTACCCCTGAGTGTTATTTTTAGCTTATTTATAGCAGATTAGTATATATATATATAGTACCTTATAGTTATAGGAAACCTCCCCTTGATGAGAGGAGAGATTTGTCCACCTTTGATGTGGTAAACCTACACATTTATCTGACCAATCTCCCTATGTTGTGGTTGAAGAGACCTATTTTACTCATCAGTTAACTAATTGACAAAATATTCACCCAACAGTTTTTGGCAACTCTGTTGGGGATTTGAACAAGCAGTTCATATCCTTATCCATTATATACTCTGGTGACTCTCATTTGGGTCTTACCCATTATCATTATAGCCTTATCCATTTATCCTGCTGGGGAAGAATGCACATTTTGAAGCCTCAAGATTCAAGCTGAAGCAGTGCCAGTTCTTTTCCATTTTTATTTTACACTCTTGCAGATCTACAATATACGCAAAGCCAAAGGGCTAAAGGTATTGTTGACCCTATATTCAAGTTGGTACAAAAAAGTAATTTTGATCTATTTCCTTCACCATCTCACCTCTAATGAACCAAGAGCTTTCCTCCTACTAAAGTCAAGTCTCCATTATTGGGCAAAGCATCCATTTATGCTATTAATGAAGCTTTGTCAATACTTACCCCTCTGAGATTTGTTATTCCACCTTTCCATAGTCATACAATGGCAATTCAAGGCCCTTGGGGTAACTCTTTTGGCCAACTCAATTTAACTCCACCTCTACATGAGGTACCACGTAGTTCAAGGAAAAATTTCTCCAAGTTTTATAGTGATGGGAAGGTTCATCCTGATGAACAAATTACAACCTTTAGCATAGCCTATGGCATAATTGGAGTGGAGTATGAAGACATAACAGTCAGCCTATTTGTGGAAACACTACAAGGTGTTGCTACAGTCTAGTTCTATCATCTGTAGGCACATATTGTGACTGACTAGAACACTCTCAAAGCCAAATTTGAAGCCATATTCAAGCCTATAGAAGATGTGCATGCCCTGCTGGCTCAACTCACACAAATGAAGAAGGAGCCTCATGAACCAATGAGGGATTTCATAGCCAAATTTGATAAGCTGAGGAACATGATTCTTGCAATTGCTTAACCAACACCTGAAAACCTTAAATGCTTCTTCATCAACTCATAACTACCTGAAGTGAGTTTTCTACTGAGACGTGCTGGCCAAATAGACCTTGCTATAGCTTAAGATTTGGCCACTAAGGTGGAAGATGACCTTATCTTGGTAGAAAAGATAAGGAGAGATTCTAATAGAGGTAAATCTTCTTCATCTTCTGAATATCCATCTACAAGTACCACTGATCCAATGGTGCAAAAGTTGGCAAATGAGTTGCTAGCTCTCAGAAAGCAAATGGCACAAGGGATATCTTTAGCTCCTTCATATAGAGATATGCCAAGGAGGACATTTCCCAATCAATCATACCAAGGCAATGCTACCAAGAATCAAGGACAACCAAGTCATCTTCCTTCCCCACAGGGGAAACATGCCATTAAAGCACCCCCAACCAATTCAACAATTGGATATCTCAAAATAGAATCTGATTTCTCTTTCCAGCCTAAATTAAACCAAGAAAATGACGCTAATATCCTTGTAGAAGGCCAATAAGAATTAGCTGACGACTCCAACATTGGTTTCCTAAATTACCAAGATGAACCCAGAGATAAAGGTGAAGCCGTTGATGGATCATATGCTGTATTCACCCAGTCCCAGAACCAGTCAGTCCAACAAGATGATAAAGTAAAATAGGGGAAAGTTCTCAGCCTGCAATTTCAATTACCAAATGAGAAACTTTTTTGCCTTTCTAGAGAAAAGACCCAGTGAGTAATAAAAAGGTAAGTACATCAAGCATTCCTCCATCTTCAACTTCAATTCCACAGACCAGTACCACTCCTAAAAACTAGAAAGATGAACTACCTTGCTCTGTTCCTAGTCCATTTTAGTCATTTGACATAATAAACCATGTCAAGAAGACCAAAATTCAAATGTCTGAATTTGAATTCTTGCAATCCAATCCTGAGCAGTTGGATAGGTTAGTTTAATGTGTAAAGAATAAAGCCATCCCTACAGGACAAGATGTTAAAAAACTAACTCATGATCCCCCAAGGAACATGTCCATCCCAAACAATCTTGTCATTACTCCTCTAGCTGCCCCTAAGAAAATAGAGCCTTTCTATGTTTCCCTATTGATAAATGGTCACAAACTGAGCAATTACATCATAGAATAAGGTGCATTTGACAACGTCATGCCTGCCAAGGTGGTAGAATCTCTTGGACTCACGTTGACCAAAACCTTTGGGAGATGTTTTTCCATGGAGAAAAAATAAGTACCTCTACTGGGACAAATCAAGGACACCCAATTTGCATTTGCAACATTTCCAGACAAAAGAATCAAGATGACAGTCCTGGTGGCTGATGTTCTAGCCTCATACAACATTCTTCTAGGGTGAAATTTCTGCAAAGATGTTGGTGGAGAATTGAGCATGGACCTATCTGAAGCGAGGATCCCTGTGAAAGGCATCATGTAGAGGATACTTCTTGAAAAGGAATGAAAGTATGTTGTCACTCAAACATCAGCAAGTGAAACCCAAATTCTATTTGAGTCTTTAGGCATGAGTAATTATTTTTTGACCATAGAAGATACTCATGTTTCAACTGATGAAACTCTAAAAAATGATAGTCTAAATATTAGTTCTGATGGAATAGAAGAAGACATAATAGAGTGCAATGCAAATGTAGAAGAATTCCCCCTTCCAAGCAAAGAGAAATTCGAGGAAGGATCAATTTCAAATAAGGTATGGATGTTGGAATTTGATGGAAGTTGTTCCTCTACCAGTTCAGGAGCTAGAATTGTGTTGAGATCTCCTCAAGGATATATTTTTCCCTCATCATATAAGTTGCAGTTCAACAATACTAACAATACTGCTGAATACGAATCTCTTCTACTTGGATTGAAAGCCACTAAAGACAAGGGCGTCAAACTCTTTCATGCCAAAGGAGATGCCAAGTTGGTGGTTTGTCAGGTGAGAAACCTATATCAAACCAAAAATGAGAGATTACACCACTACCACAATCTATTCTAGGATCAAATTTAAAGTTTTGATACTTTCAACATCTCTGCCATACCTAGGGAATTTGATGACAGAGCTGATGCGCTGGCAATTTTAGTAAATCTCTTAGTCCCTCACCCAGACTTCATAGGAGACAAGTACACCATCGAGCTGGTATTCTGACTAATTGTACCTAATAATGCAATTCATTGGTAGGTATTTAACAATGACAACCAAATCATTACCTTCTTGGAGCAAAAAGATAGCTTTGAACAACTTCAATTTGAAGGCAGTAAGCTCCAAAAACTCGAATTAGCTCCTAAAATGAACTCAGATGTAGGCAAAGAATTCCTGTAGCTAAAAGAGAATAAAATTCCCAAAGGACTAGTTTCTCTTGAAAAATTGTTTGACAAGCATGACAAGTTCATCAAATAGCAACAAATGAATTAAAGCTCCTCCCGGGGGTTTGATCAGATAAATTTGGGTACCAAAGAAAATCCCAAGATGGTGAATATTGGGAAGTGCTATACTTTGGAGGAGAAAATCAAATTTACTGACCTACTTCATTACATGGATATTTTGGTGTACTCTTATGATGATTTGAAGTCACTCAAGCCTAAGGAAATTCATCATGAAATTTCTCTCAAGGATGATTCAGTACCTTACAAGCAAAAATCTAGGCAGTACAATCTAAAGATATCAAGTACTATTCTGTTAGAAATATAGAAAATGTTGAATGCCAAGATAATCTTCCCAATCCATCATTCCACATGGATTGCCAACATAGTACCTGTGAGAAAGAAGAATGGCAAAATTCACCTCTGTGTGGATTTCAAGAATCTGAATTAGTCATCCTTAAAGGATAACTATCCTTTGCCCATCATGGACCAATTAATTCAGATAGTGATCGGTTCTGAGATGTTATTAATGCTAGATAGATTCTTAGGATATAATCATGTAGAAGTTGGTGAAGCAGACCAGCACAAGACTGCCTTCACCACGCCTTGGGGCACCTTTGTATATCGAAGGATGCCATTTGGCCTGATAAATGATGGTGCTACTTTACAAAGAGCAATGGACCTTGCTTTCAAAGATGAAATGGGTAAGTTCATTGTGGTATACCTTGATGACTTGACCATTTTTTCCAAGCATCACCCTGACCATGTGCGCCATTTGCAACAAGTGCTAGAATGCTGTCACCAAAATGGCATTTCTCTAAACCCCAAAAAGTTTGTTTTTGGAGTAATAGAAGGGAAGCTCCTCGAACACATTGTATCTAGAGAAGGCATAAAGATTGACTCAAAAAGAGTCAAGTCCATCCAGGAACTTACTCTATCCATGAGTAAGACTGTGGTTCACTCTTTCTTCAAAAAAGTGAATTTATTACGAAGGTTCATTCTCGAGTTCACTGAGAAGACTCATCATATTATAGATATGATGAAAGGAAAGGCCACTTTCAGCTGGACTGAAGAAGGTAAATTAGCACTCTGAAACATCAAGACAACCATTACCCATGCTCTAATTTTGGTTTGTCCAGATTATACCAAAAATTTTATCATGTATAGTTATGCTTTTAAACACACACTTTCAGCCATTCTGGTTTAACAGAATGAAGAAGGTGTGGAATCTCCTATTTTATTCATGAGCTGTCCTCTCAAAGCTCATGAGTTGAAGTATTCAAACATGGAAAAGCATGCTTATGTAGTGGTCAAGGTAGTGAAGCATTTCCATTTTTATATCCTAAACTCATGCGTTACTGCCCTAGTTCCTGATACCACAGTCAAATCCATACTAACTCAACAGGAGTTTGGAACCAGAAGGGGAAATTGGATTACTAAAATATAGGAATTTGATCTAGTTATCAAACTAACAAAGCTGGTGCATAGAAAGGGCCTTTGTCAATTGATTGCTGACAATAGATCTAAAGAAGTAAGGCATGAAGAAAAAGAAGTAGAAGACATGCCAATAGTCCTCTTTGTCTCCACCACAAATGAGTGGTATTCAAGTATTGCTCATTTCCTTACTTATAGTGAGTGTCCTGCTCACTTATCTCATAAAAAAGGACTATTAAACTAAAAGCTACCAATTTTTTCCTCTAAAACAATGGCCTGTACAAGAGGAGCCTTGATGGAGTGTTCCTTTGCTACGTGGATAAAGAGCAGTAGAACCAACTTTTGAGGTCCTTCCACAATCTGACCTATGGAGGACATTTTTTTGCTCCTGTAACTGCCCACAAGATTCTTAAAGCCAAGGAATTACTGGCCTAATTTGTTTCAAGATGCATACAAATGGGCATGAAAGTGTGAACTGTGCCAACAATTTGTTGGAAGACCTAAGTTAGCTACCCTGCCTCTCAAGCTAGTAGTGATAGAAGAGCCATTTCAGCAATGGGGAATCAATTTCATTGGTGCTATAAACCCATCTTCAAGTGTTGGACATGATTACATCCTCCCAGCCACAAATTACTTCACCAAAGGGGTGGAAGCAATTCTAACCAAACATGCTACTTCAGAAGTAGTATGTGATTTCCTCAAGAAGAACATCATTTCCAAGTTTGGGGTCCCAACCAAAATTGTGACGGATAATGCTGCCTGTTTCTCTTCCCATGAGATCACTCAGTTCTATTTTTACTATGGGATTACCCTCTCCCACTCCTCTGATTATTTCCCACAAGGGAATGGCCAAGCTAAATCGAGCAACAAGAATCTAGTGAGCATCATCAGGAAGCTGGTAGATGACAATCAATGAACATGGCATAAAGCATTGGTTGATGATTTATGGGTAGATAGAATTAGGCCCAAGAGGGCAATTGATATGTCACCTTGCCAACTTATTTATGGTCTCAATGTTGAGATACCAATCACCCTAGAGTTACCAGCACTAAAATTGGCAAAGGCAATAAAAAATTAGACATATGAAATATCCATTGACAAAAGGATCATATGCTTGACTGAGTTGGATGAGCAGTGAACTATGGCGGTGGACCGAATTGCATAGCATGAAAGTCTAGTGAAGAAGCTCTTTGACCAAAAAGCAAAAAAATGGGATTTCTAGATTGGATATCAAGTCCTTCTGCGGGACAAGAGAAGAGAACCAAAGGGAATGCATGGGAAATTTGATTCCCTATGGAGAGGCTCATTCACTATCCATGAGCTCAACGGCGAGAATAGTTTCTTGTTGAAGTACCAATATGACACACCCTTTTCTCTGCCTCATAATGGGTAGCATCTGAAGCACTTCAACTCTTGAAGTATCAGATAAGATTACCTGTACATATGTATATTTGTATAGTCTTTAGTTCTATTTTGTGCTTTTAATTTTCATTTTTGGCACCTTTCTTTTTGGATAGCATGACTTCATAGCCCAATGGCACACTTCAAGACACTAGAGATTCTAGTTTCTACTTTCCTCAGCTATTTCAAGTCTTCAACTGAAAGAAGTTCCCCAACTAGAGCTAGTTATTCCCAAAATTTGTCACTCATTTTTGGGACAACATATGAACTATTTTGGTCTTGCAGCCAAAATTCCCTCTTCCCTTCTCAAAGATTGTTCTAGGAATTCAAATTCTCCATTTTTCAAGATTTTTTAGCTAACAAACTCTGTAGGTTCAAATCTACAGACTCTACAAGCTTAAATCTACAAACTTTGCAGGCTTAAATCTATAGACTCTATAGGCTTAAATTTGTAGACTCAATTCTACAGACTTCACCAGTCCTACGAATTCATTTCTATAGACTTCGTAGGTTCATTTCTACAAACTCTGTAGGAAAGAAATAAGCTCTCAACACTTAGGCAATTTCAAGGTTGGTTCAACGGGTTCAACGCCAAGGTTCAATGACGTCGCCAAGCTTAAAGAGTTAAGCGCTTCAATAAAATTTCAAAGTTTAACTACTTCATCAAGTTCAACAGCTTCAAAAGACTTAGCGAAAAGAAGAAACCATTGAACCATTGAACCATTGAACCGTTGAACCATTGAACCTTAAACCAAAATAGTTCAAAGGTTCAAAGGTTCAACACGATTTGTTCAAGAAATCAAGTGAATGAGTGGAACACAACCAAGAAAGTGATTGAACCATTGAACCTTTGAATTGTTGAACCAAAGTCGATTCAATTGGTTAGTTCAAAGGAGTGCCCCAAAGCCCATAGGATGAGTGCCCTTGTGGAGGGCAGGTGATGAGTAAAATGGACCTTTCTTGAAGCCTGAAGGGACACCTTCCCTTTGGGGTGTTCTAAAGACATAAAGCCAAAGAAATTTTAAGGATTCAAAGGGACTTAGAAAAATAATGGATTCATGGAATAAAGGATGAACCAATGAACCAATTGAACCTTGAACCAAAAGAGTTCAAAAGTTCAAAGGTTAAACGGTTCAAAGGAAGCTCCAGACAAAAAGAAAGAAAGTGATTGAACCAATGAACCATTGAAACTTGAACCAAAAGAGTTTAAAGGTTCAAAGGTTCAATGGTTCAACGTGGACGGTTCAAAGGAGTGCCCCAAAGTTGAAAGAACAAGTGCCCTTTTGGAGGGCAGTGAACTAAGGGTAGGTGCCCTTGCGAAGGGCAGAGAACATTAGTTCAAAGATCAAAGGGATGGTTCAATAAAAAACTAAGAAAGTGATTGAACCAAGAAAGTGATTGAACCAGGGAAGCGATTGAACCAGGGAAGCGATTGAACTAGGGAAGCGATTGAACCAGGGAAGCGATTGAACTAAGGAGGTGATTGAACCAAGGAACTAATAAAGACCACTTGAACTATTGAATTATTAAATTGATGAACTTTCAAAGGTTCATGGTTCAATATAGTTCAAACAATTAGTAACCATTGACGGCCCTGCAGACGTCAAATTTAAGATAATGAAATATCTGTCAATTTTCAAATATGGTGCAGACCATGTGAACAAATTTAGCGACCAAACAAAGAGATATCTCAAGAGCTTAGATCACACAAATAAGGACAAAATATAGTAAGGAAAGGGGAAATGATGGAGAAAGATCAAAAATATTTGTGCATGGGATATGTTTCTAGAAGGTGAAGTAACCCACCAGGTGAACATCAGAGAGCGTGAACATTCAATAGTGTGGCCTATTTTTTTGCATTGAGTAAAGTGAATGAACAACTGTGCACACATTAGGAAACACATCAAGTGGCCCATATTTAAGACCGATGCTTGATTCCAACATAGCCCATGGATAGAATTTAAAATGCATTGAAGGCATTGAATGTATCATAGGCCATTTTTGTGAAACAAATTGCCCAAGTCTTTCTTGGAGCACTATGTATTGGACTCTCTCTTATTGTTTTATATAGATCTCTTGGTTATCAAAAACAAAACTTTGCCTAAATTGAAAGGCATTACTGAGACTTTGAGCTCAGATTGTTGATCATATTTCATTATTTGAATAAGAAAACAAGTGAATTTTTAGACTTTGTGCTGAAATAGCTTGGTTGTTAGGGAAATTGTTCTTATGTCTATTTCTTTAATACATTTTTTGTCCATTTAATTAAATAAGTAGAATTAGTGAAAGTAATCAGGTAGGTGTCCTAAAGCTGGCTGTGGAGAGACTTTGTGCTGCCACAATTGTCTTTAGTTTGTCTATTTTCTATTTCTATGTAAAGGATCTTGGGATGACTTTGTGCCCTCATTATCCTTCATATTTCACTCTTTGACAGTTAATGTGGAGACTTTGTGCTACATTTCATCCTGCTATGTTACTGAGCTCTGTTACAGTTACTTGTCACTACCTGAAAGGTTCCTGTTGTCTGCTGAACAACACTTTTGAAAGAAGAGGAGTGACTTTTATCATTTCATCAAGATTTTCCCTTTGATTTATGAACATCATCTATGAAAAAAGAGAGATGGATGATGTTATCCTACCCCTGAGTGTTATTTTCAGCTTATTTATAGCAAATTAGTATATATATATATATATAGTACCTTATAGTTATAGGGAACCTCCCCTTGATGAGAGGAACAATTTGTCCACCTCTGATGTGGTAAACTTGCACATTTATCTGACCAATATCCCTATGCTATGGTTGAAGAGACCTATTTTACTCATCAGTTAGCTGATTGACAAAATATTCACCCAACAAATTTTAAATTAACTTTTGGATTTATAAATCAAATTTGAGTGAATGCTTTAGTCCCAATTGATGCACTTTTTAGATAACATGATGCTTCAAAGCTTGACTCTTATTTGCTTTGATAATCTTGGATATTGAACAAGTTTGCTTAGTCATCTAGCTTTAGGGTGCTTTTTTGAAATGTCTGGTCTTTAAGATCACTTTGGAATGTTCAAGTATGCCTTGAATTCCTTGATGTGATTTGATATGATTTAGGATTTTGACTTTACTTTGAATTAAACTCTATTTGAATGTGGTCAAAGGTAAATTTTTAATGTCATTTGGCTTTGGATTTATGTTTCAAATCAAGTTTGACTTTTGAAAAAATAAGTTTGAATTTTGATTTGATTCGAAATAACCTTTGATTTTTTTAAGTTTGAATGTTTGACTTTGACTTTAACTTCAAATTAACCTTTGAATTTGTTTGAATTTGAATGTTTGATTTTGAATTAATTCAATTTGACTTGTGAGTTTAAATATTAAATTTTGACTTCAAACGATTTTATCTAGTTTGACTTGATTTGAGTTGATTTATAAAAAGGTGGACTAGATTTGGATAATTGATTTGGAATCAAATATTGTAAAAAAAGGACCTGATTGGGTTATGGATATGGTACAAATTGGATAGATTAATGGTAATTTTTGTAAAAATTGGATTAGATATGAAACTTTTGCCTAGATGGATCAAGCCACTCTCTTGAACCTTTCAGTAACCTTCCATTCCCATGACTAGTCCCTTTCTGGTCCTAACTTGATGATATAATATAGTATTCTGGGAGGTCCTTGGATGGTGTGAGAAGATGAGAAGAGTTATTTTTAAGTGGGTGATCCAATGGTGGAAGGAGGAGATAAAATTAATTACCCTACCACATTTCACTTGATTTTTTTTGAAACATTTTAAACAAGTTTTGAGGTAAATTGGAGATTTTGAGGAAAGGCCTAGAAACAAGGCTAGAACTGCAAGTGAAGGATCCAACATGTTTTAATGGTGTTAAAGAATTAAATGGAATAAAGGAGGTTTAAAAAAAGTATAATATATTATAACAAGCTAAAAATTAGGCCTAGAGAAGCTATTATGCCGAAAATACCCCCAAAAGTGCACTAGATGACTTCAGGTTCCTCAAAATAGAAAATTTAAGTGAAAAAGTAATTTTTTGATGAAATAAAATTGGTTTTGAATACATAACACATAATTATGGTGTGTTTTAACCTTTTATGCATTTTAAGGTCATTTGAAGTCATTTGGAGTGGAGGGAAGGAGTTTGGGAGCAAAAGGATGTATTTTAGAGCCTTTTAAAACTTTGACAAAATAGGTTTTTGAAGGATTTAATTTATGAAGGGGATAAGATATCATATGGATTAATTAATTTTTTCCATAATATCCCCTCATATTCCTCTAAAATCATATTCTATCATAAGAACCAGTAGAGGTAAGGAAAACCTATTAGCTACAAACTAGGCATGAAACAAGTTTTCTACCATTAATCGAGGTCTAGACATTTTAAAAGGTTTAAAAAAGTAATTAAAGGTAATTTAAATCATAATAAAGTTTTTCAAATTTTTATATTACATATGCAAGCTTCTTGTTCTTCATGCTAAGGAAAAACTATTTTGGGTAGTTTTGGATAGCTCTAGGAGAGCATCAGGTTTTCACTCAGTACAGTCAGGAGAGAGAAAATTGGGATATAATATTTTGGAAAGTTATAGGGAAAATAATTTACTTCAAATTTTTTAATTTTTTGTCTAGTTAATCTCCCAATATTTATGAATAATCACTAATAGTTCAAGGGTGTCTATAAGGCCTATTCATCCATACAGGGTCCAAGTTTTCTCTTGTTTCTTCACTTCAGAATTCAATGAGGAAGAATGGTTTTATAGGTGTTTTTTTAGTGTAAAATATGACCTATTAAAATTTGTTTCATCATATAACTCCTTCCATGGAGATACTTATGGCATAAAACATGTTTCCTATGTTGTCCTTGTGAACAATCCATATTTGATGTTTTGGAATAGAACCTGGGTTATCAAGCAAGTGAACTCATATTCAGAGGTTATCAATTTATTTATTAATTAAATTCATACCTAATTAATCTAATAAAATATTTAATAAGCCTCCATATTGAGCACATTCTCCTTTGAGATAGTTTTGGTGTTTCAGTATCTTCAACAAGGTACAACTGTAGATATGAGTTTCTAGCGTTTGAATGGTTTCAAATGATGTCATGATGATCATTATATATAAAATCTACCAAATAAGTATATTTCAGTCATGGATATCAGTTAAAATTGGGTTCAATAATTCATTCTCTCTCAATATGCCTAAGAACACTTTGAGGTCTAGTAATGTACCTTCATCTCCATATATCTTGGCGAGCTTTTTTAGACCTATAGGTTATGATCATATGGATGGTAATAATTATGTGTTAACATTTATGAAACTATATTTACCTCTCCACATAATCCTAACATAAATTTAGCTAATAATACATCATGTGAGAGATTAATTCAACACCTTCATGAAGGCCTTGTTAAGTGTTAAGGTCAAATGACCACCTACGACAAATAAGGGTATTATTAGAGGTCTAAAAGTGAAATGGTTTTTTTCATGAGACAAATCAAGGTTTGTTGAATAAATACATATGTAATATAAATCAACCAAGTTGAATAATCTCATTAATGTGGTTAGTATGTCAAGTAATGGCAACTGATATAAACAAATCTCCACCTACAACAGTCAAATGGAGTATAAGTCACAAGAAGTTTTGATGGTGTTAGAGGAGCTCAGTCAAAGGTTAAAGAACACCAAGTGATAAACACATAAATTACTTAAGGATAATAATGATATAATTGGTAATTAAGTTGTATGGATCTATTTTTAGTCAATAAACAACATTGCATATCTCTTATTTGGAGAAATTAAGGTATTTTAGCTTTGTTTAAGGTAAATTGTTATTTCTTGAGTTCTTACTTTTCAAGCCTCTTCATATAAAGTTAATAGTTTTTAAAAGATAAAATTATGTAAATTAATCACATGAATAATAACTAATCACTTATAATATGGTAAAAATACTCAATGGGTTCATGATCTAAAACCTTCATTATGAGAAATGCACATACAACCTTTTTTTAGTTTGGCTAGTAAGTTGAGGTTGAAGACAGAATCAAGGTGTATAAGGATGAGAAATGACTAATGGAGGACAAGAAAAATGTTATATGAATACTATGACATTATAAATTCCTTATTTATATTCTCATACCATCATGCCAAGGTGAAATAAGACAAGCTCAGTCATGAACCTAAGAAGCATGCAAAAAGACTAGACAACTCAAACTAGATTTTAGTAAAAAGAGCCTACAGGGCAAAATATGCATCTAAAAGGCATGAAATTTGGTTTTATTTGTCCTTTAAAATTTATAAAATATAAAAAATATTTCATTTTCAAAAAAATTACTGTAAGTGCCCTTTGTTTTTACACAGTCCTATGCTTGTTCGTTGAGGAAAATATGGAGTTAGGCAAGCTTCTTGAAGGGATTTAACATATGATGGGTGATTTTAACCTCATGTGAGTGTATGTGAATAATTTTGGGGTGATTTTAAGTCTTTAAAAACCTATTTATAGTGACCATATTCAAAATTTCAAGGTAAAATGAGGAAAAGTGCAAGCTGGCCAAATTTAGGATTTTTCCATGCAAATGTAGACAGTCAAAAAAGGAGTTTTTGAGGAATTTATTTGGTTTAATGATGAAATTTAATGATTTTAATAGTTTTTTGAGATATTAAAGGTTAAAATTTAAAAATAATTAGGTATTTATACTTGATAAATATCAAGATACACCTATTTCTCTCTCCCTATGTCTTGCAGTTATCATTTTTTGAGTGTGTATCAAGCCTAGATTATTGATTTTGGATGTTTTTATTGATTGATAATGGAAAAACAATGATTTTAATAGTTTTATGGGTCCCTATAGGTTATAATAAAAATTATTTATGTCTTAGGGCCTCATAAAACTCAAAAAATGGATCTTAATTCTTGCATTTCCTAACACAATATTGTAAAGAGAATTTGGAGCTTTGTGTTTTGAGTTGTTTCAAATGTTTTAATGGTTAACCATTTTTAAATCTGTATTAAGGTATTAAATAAATATATAGGTCTTATTTGGTCTACCATGTAAATCAACCAAAGATAGAGGTCTCACACCTCATGAAATCCTTGCACAGTCATCTTTTGGTACACAAGAATGTTGTGTTTAGGCTAAACTGAAGAAAAAAAAGGTTAACAATTATTTATCACCAATTGGAAAAGTTTAATAACTTAAAAAAATACCTATTGGTGGTTATTTGGTCCTTTGAAACTTATTACAATTCAAGATATGAATTTATGTATTCTCTCAGCCTGTGCGGGAGAAGGAAAAGCCCTAGACTAGGGTTTTGAGATTTGAGAGAGTTTTAACCCTTAACAAATTTTGAAAATTTTTAATCCTACCAATTTTTATGTAAGGAAAGTGAATAAATTGGTTTTGGTTTTTTATGAGGCCATATGGTATAGTTTCTAGACCTGTTGGTGTGCTTAATTGCTAATTAGGCCTCGTGAGAGATGGTTAAAAAGGAAGTGTACCATAGGTTTATATTTATGGCGTGGAAATTGACATATAGGTGTAAATAAATAGAGGGTATCCTAATATACCCTTATATTCTCTTTATTATTTGTACTTTTTTGTACAAGAAAAAATATAGGAAAAAATGACTATAAGCCTTAAGAGACCTTTGTTAGCCTTATGTTTGGAATGGAAGGGTGAAGTGTGTTTGGGCACATATATGAGGTTAGATCAGATGTGAAATATAATTATAAGATAATATACCATATAATAATGTGTGAGAGTTGAGAAATCATCTTCAGATTGAAGGAGCTTTGTTTAGGGATAAAATCCCTAAAAGTTCCAAAACAGAACCTTAGGCATTTTTAATGCCATGATGTAGCAAAGATTTTTGAAACACATAAATGTTTCCATATTGTAGCCCTACCATAGGGGTATTTAATTTAAAAATTAGGTGGGTGTGTGACTAGAAGAAGATAGTGTTTGGAGGCCTCAAAAAGATGAAATTGTTCACTGCACTTCTTCAACATTGTTTACAGGGTTTAAACTTCAAACTGACTTTTACAACCCAAAGTTGCAAAATAGAGGCATATCTTCATGATTGAGTGTCTTAATGGGGTGGAGAGGAAAATAGTGTTCCAAATAACATCAAAAAAGGTAAAATTTATTGTTTTGACCCCACTAACATATACAGGCACCTCTTCCATAAGGAGAAACATAGAATAACACAATCAACACCCATATTCAATCAAGAGCAAGGTGTATGTAGAGGGTTTTGGACAGGTTAGAATGGTAAGTAGGTTGGGAGAACCATCACCATGGTTTTAATAGCCTCAATAGATTCCTTCCACATGTAAAACTAATAAAATAATTGGATTTCCATCTAATGGAGACCTATAACAAAAGGAGAACATAGTCATGTTTTACATAAAATGCAACCTTGAAGGACTAATCAATAAATCTCTCCATATGGTCTCCATACCATGTTTTAATCAAGAATATTAAGAGAGGAACAAGATAAAATTAGGTGTAAGGCCTTGATTGGAGTCACATATAGACTAATCTATACAAATGGTGTATACAGTCCTCTTCATTTGATAAAGGTCATAGTCCTTATGATGATATGACATTATGACATGAAGGTCAATAGAGGTTTTAGAGGTTCTAAATCCATCCTATGGTTTTATTCATGACTCAACACATGAAGGAGGTAATCATCAAAAGTACATATGACCAACTAAAAATCACTTACAGCCTTCCAAGTAGGCCCTTTTCCAAGACATCCCAGGAGGTTCAAAGCAAGGATTGGTCTATGATAGTTTTCATGAGCTATTGGAAGGTTCATGAGAGTAATATAATAGAATGATATCAATAAAATGAATAATTTTGGGATCCAAAGCATCAACATAGTCTTACAAGCCTCTAAACACTCACCTAAAGCAGTTTAAAGGAGTAACATATAGCCAAGTGTTTCAAGTGCTAAGGTGCAAACATAGTTTATAGAAGGGTTTCAAGTATAAATGGTATATGAAGGATTCTTGGAAATAGGTGTGATTAATGGTATTAAATATGCATTCAAGGTTTGTAAAATTAATGATCATTTGAGAAGAAGGGTTAATAAACACCTAATGCTATAGTCATCCACCTCATACATCATATACAATCATTCAAAGGCTTTTAAGACAAACTAGTCATTCACAATCTAGAGGAGGTTGATAATATAATGGATTTTCATGTATTTTCATGATTATATAGGCTCATTGGGAGGGATAAGATATAACTTAAAGGATAAAAAATTTAGTCATGTACCTTATAAACAAGGAACTACAGTCATGGGAAACCTAAAAATATCTACAAGCTCTTGGTAGTTGATGACACAATGGTCAATAATTGAACTTCATTTTCAATAAATATGATATAAAGAAGCATAATGAGTGATTTGAGGTAAATTACATGAGTAAATTATCCTAGGAAAGTTTATTATTAGGTTCAGTCCTTATAAACACACACCTACAATACTATTGATACATACAAATAGGCTTTCAGAGGAAGTATGATCTTGAGAGAGATAGCATGAGGTTGAATGCACACTAGTGAAAGGTTAAATAAATGAAAAGGTAATTATTAATTACCTATTATTTGAAAAATAATTATTCTAAATATCAAACCATTTCAAAAAGGAGGAAAACTCAGTTGTGAAATCTAACCAAGTAGGCACATGTCACTAACTTTTGGCAAAATGGGCCTACAGACCAAATATGCATGATCTAAGCATGAAATTTGGTGGAGAGGATAATTATGACCTAATATAACTATTAAACATATTTTTTAGGTCTTTTTAAGATGGTAACTATACATTGTTTTAGTACAATCAACCCTATGCCTAATCATGGTCAACATTGGAGCCTACCTTAGAGAAATTGGCCATTTTGGGGAATCTATAGGTCAATTCAAAGAAAAAAATTTGGTAATAATAGTATCCATGACCAAAAAAAACATCCCATGAAATAATTAAGGTCATATAAAGAGTGAAAGTACTCACTTTTCTTACACAATCCTCTTGCATTCAAGAAAGCACCCATTAGAGGCAAGTTGAAGTTTTTATCAATTTTGGGTGCTAAGAAGGAGTTTAGACCTTATAAAGGTATTAAAATGGTATAATATGATGTTAAAAACCTAAATTGTCCTATATAAGTGATAAAATTTAGGGTTTTAAATCAAAATTTTGAATAAAGACAAGTTTTGGCATGAAGGAAGCATGTAGACAAACTAAGGTAAATTTTTGTAAAAAGGGTCTACAAGATAAAGTACACATAAAAAATACTTAAAACTTGGTAATTTTAGTAATAATTACATATTTTAACTATAAATAACATTTTTAATGTCACATTACAAGGGGAAATTCCCATTGTTTTGACATAGTCTCCTCTATGTCTCATAATGGTCAATATTGGTGTAGGCACACTTTTTGGATTTTTAAGGTGTGGTTGAGTGTTCCAACCTTGGTAAAGTGTTTGAAAGTAATAGGAGTATTTTTTTAATACAATTAAAACCTTTAAAGGGTGTACTCACTCCAAAATTCATACAAACCCCATAGGCGAGCTCAAAATCACACAGGCAGTCTTAAAGGCATAAAGAGCAAAGTTAGTTTTTGATCATTTGAAAAGGTGTATGATATTTTTAAGGTGAAATGAAAATGGTTTAAAGGAAATAAGATAATTGGAAAATTTAAATTGGTCTTTTGGAGTAATTTGAGCTTTTAAGGCCCAAGACACCTAGTTTTAGCCCATCTTTAGATGTTTGTTTCTTTCATACCATGAAGATTTGGGACAAGTACTTAGAGTATGTTTTGAGTACCCCTATGTAATTGAAATTAATTATGGATTTAGGTTATTTAAGTTTTTGATTTTTATGAATAATCTTTTAGAGTGTAAGCATGTCTAGAATGCTTGTAAACCCTACATGCAATCATCTTTACATGTATATATTTTCATACCTTCTACATGGGAGCCCAATATTTTCAAAGATGTTGAGGGTGTTTATGAAATATATATCCATGGAAATAACTGGAATAGAGGTCCACATTGTATGAACAATAATCAAGAAGTTGAGCTTGTAAAGGAGCTTTTTGACTAGTTTTGTGTTGTTGGAATCATAGGTCCATAAAATGGCCTATAATTGCTTGGAAACCACCTAGAATGTGTAGAGGACTCCATAAAGCTCTTGATAATCCTATTTTGTAGAATAAACTGGCATGTTTGGGTGCATAAGAGGCCCAAAATGGCCCAAAATGCTTACTTTTATAGGGTTCAAAGAGAAAAATGGTATAAAGCCATATAAGAGGCCCAATGGGACCTAAAACATTATTACATGGCACTTGGAGATCTTCAAAATGTTTTCTATGGTGACTTGATATGCTAAAGGGTCAAAAACCTAGTTTTTTGACATTTTATGCATTTTTACAGGTTTAATGGTGATTTTTACCATCGTTGAAGGTTTTTAATGTTGTCAAAATCTTGATTTTATTCTGAATATGCATGCTATAAATGTCTATAAGTCTTCTACAGGTTTGGATGTGGTCTTCAAGGTGCCAAATGGCTTGGGAGTAGGTTTCAGAGTAGTTGGTTTAAGGTGGCTCAAGTTTGTGACTCCATCAATGGGGAATATGAGAGTTTCAGGTTTCATGGAGTTTATTTTAGGTTGGAGGAGAAAAGTCAAGTTGAAAATATAATATAACCTCAAAATTCAAACTTTACAACTTAACCTCCCTGGTTAGTTAAGCATTTTGTGCCATTTCAGCTAACCTTTTACTAAGCACCTTCTAGAAGAGCAAGTGGAGGGGGGCATAGAAGTCCATGGGAGAGAATTTTGGAGGTTAGGAAGCAAGTGGATCATTCATTGAGTTTTTAAAGTCTTTGGAGGCTTTTCCCTTTTGAGTGGATCATGACATCATCATCCTCAAATTTTTTTGTCTTCTAGTGTGTTTCAAAGCTAATGAGAGGGATTGAAGGCTATTTGGACTAATGAGGGTTATTTTGTTGAGAAGGGATTATTTATAATTGATCCAAAGGTGGTTGATACTCCATGGAAGTGGTTGTGTGAACAAAAATTGTCTTATGTTGAGTTAGTGTTTATTTCAAGATAATGTGAGTGTAAATTAATTTGGTGTATCAAAATTTTAGTTTTATTTGTCATCCTCTACCCCCTTTCTATCCATTTTCAAATAAAAAGTATTAGTTTAGGTGATCTACCAAAAGAAAGTCGGCCTTCGTTAGAGGTTAAACCTCACTACAAGATACCCACGGCCTGAGGTTGCTCCAATATTGTATCTAGGAGTGAGAGAGCCTAAATAACTCTCCCAAAATGGTGAAATTAAATTCTAAAAAAATTTCTACAATGCTTAGTGTGACTATGTTATTCACTGAGTGAAGATTTTTGGTGTTCTCTTCATCCAATGAGCCTTTGAAGGTATGTGTGCAAACACCAATGGTGACTCCAAGTATTTATCAGATGGTATAAGCAAACCAAGTGCATAATCATCATTATTTGGTATGTATTACACTCACTTGATAAAAATCCATGTTTCTTGCTACCTTATGCTTCATATTAGATTAGTAATGTTTATGGCTTCACCCCAAGTGGCTCTCAAGCTTCAGTGTATCAACCTTGTCAGAGTTTATCTCTTATTAGTCAATCAAAAAAGAGTCTTAGAGAGGTAAGACTTGATTTTTAAAAATAATTGAGAGTGATAGGGTGGAAGAGAGTTATAGGAAGCAAGAAAATGTTGAACACCAAGCTCTTATTCAAGAGCAAGAGTTGAGGTTTTAAGAAGAGTGCTTGGTTTGGAAAGACCAAGCTAGGAAATAAAATGACTATCAGTTGTTATTAAGAATGAGAGCATCCAATAATATAACTCAATTTCCCTCTCCTACCCTTGTTTATGCTCAAATCCATCCCCCTAGTCAAACTTATCAAATCTCATCTTTGTCAAGAGTCAAGAAAACCATTCTATACCATGGGAGATTGATCATGAAGGTAAATGCCAAGGTAGCATTTATAAAAGAGTTCCACATCCATGCCATCAATAGGATAAGGGAATTCTTATGATATTTTTGAAGTGTGTGGGAAACTATTAAGGAGGGATATTATCTATACTTTGAGAAGAACCAAGTAAAGGAATGTATACTCTCCATAGAGGAGATGTTGACTCATTGAGAGTATGAGTATGCCAAACCCAAAATAATTAATTTGCCTTCTCTTACTCCTACACTCATTCCCACTCAATATTTCAAAACCATCTCAATTTGGACACCCCCTACACCTTGGACCTTGACTATGTCATGTCTTCTCTTGTGAAACCACCCTCTCCTATACCCATTCAAGAAGAAGATAAGGTGGATATATCATATACATTCCCCTCATGCAAATAAATCAAGGAGAGCATTAAAAAAAAAGGGAGGTACTAGTTGAGGTAGTCTAAGAAGTAGTCTTGGAGGAAGAGGAGTTATTTGTTCAAAAAGTGAATCAAGAAACCATAGTTCATCTTAATGATCTTTATCTATAATATTTTTGAGACTCTCTCTGCCTTCCCAAAGAACTACCTACAAGAGATTTTAATTTACCTAGTTGGAAGGATACTCTCTTAATTTTCAATAAAAGTAAAATCTTTCACCCTCCCACCATCTCCCTCTTGAAGAAGGGACCTGTTATACCAATCCATGGTGAAGAGGAAAGGCTTGATGAGTTGGCAATGACAGAGCCATAAACATGCCCTTGAGATGCCACTATGAATGAAGAAATGGAAGACCAAAATGAGTTTGCAAGGGTTGACCTATCACAAGAGGTAAAGTTAATTAAAGGTAATATTGATGCCTTCATACTTGAAGATATGTGTATTCAAGTTACAACTGAGAGAAAATAATATTTTAATTTGTTTCAAGATCTTCCATTTGGAATGGTTGAAGATGAAGGTGAGTAAGGTGAAGAAATTGATATGGCTGCAATAGTCAATCAATCATATAATCATGTTAAAGAGGTCATAAATGAGCAAGAGAAAGATATTAAAGAATAGTTATTAAAACATATTGATGAGGTTGAGGATATTGATGTAGTAGATTTGCAAATAGATGTCTACAATGATGCTTCAAATGTGCAGAAAATGGTTGAACAAGGTAACTATGAAGACTTGTTTGAAGTGTTAGAAGCAATCTATATGTTATTATTAGGTAATTAAGATTTGACTAAGGTAATTAGAGGTATTCTTGGTGACCAAATCAATGAGATAGAAGTGGTGGATGAATAAGTGTAAACTCCTCAAGAGGATACTAAGAGCCAAATATGCCACTTCAATCAACCATGGGTGAATAAGGTTGTAGCAGTTGACCAATCACAAGATGAAGTATCTCTTGAAGGTAGTAATAATGTTTTTAGGTTTTAAGAATATTGGTAAAATTAAGAGCCTAAAATGAATACCCTTCCTATAAATGACCAAGAGGAATCTACCTTTTGGGATGAATTAGAAATATTTTGCCTAAGCTTAGATAGTCAACCTTGATGTTCAAAAGAGCTATCAAGTGAGAATATTAAAAGTGATCCTTTAGTCCAATATGAAGCAATATTTGAAGACTTAGATCAATATGTCTACATTAGATACATGTTTGTCCCTTTTCATCCACTTGAGAGCATGTCAAGAATATTAGCAATCAAGCATCCCAATGTAAGATTAGCACTAAGCAAATTGACACCCAAGCATGCTCTCTCACACCATGACCCATCTCATGAAGGAGGTGATCCAAAATATTTTCCATTTGATCCAAGTGGAAGGTACTGGTGAGTTTTTAGCCTTGCATATATTATATTATATGTTTCCTTTCTCCTTGTGTTTTATTTTTCCCTTCTTCTAAGTGCCTTGTGTACATCCTTTTTACTTGTGTGTTTCCCTTCCCAAAGTACCTTTGGCATAGTGTTTTTTTTGTTCTTATTATACTTGTTTCTTCAAGAGGAGGGACAAATTTGTATAATTTTCCATATTAGTTGGGAATAAAGACTTGTGACCATGTATGTCCAATGGATCAGATAAAGCAATGAACTATTGCATAACATGCATGCAATCCCAAGAGGTCACTATAAATGTTGGTCAAAATTGGCCTACATAAAAAAAAATTTCCTAGATGGATCAGGCCACACTCTTGGACCTTTCAGTAACCTTCTACCCCCATGATTAGTCCCTTTTTTGGTCATGATTTGATGATACAATGTAGTATTCTGGGAGGTCCTAGTGTGGTGTGAGAAGCTGAGCACAGTTGTTTTTAAGTGGGTGTTCCAATGGTATAATGATGAGATAAAATTCATGACCCTACCACATGTCACTTTCAATCTTTTTAAACATTTTAAACAAGTTTTAAGGTGAATTTGGAGATTTTTAGGAAAAAGCCTAGAAATAAGTCTAGAACTGCTAGTGAAGGATCTAACAAGTTACCATGGTGTTCAATCATTCATGGTAATGAGGGAGGTTATAATAAAGTATTATTGATTATAACAATCTGAAAATGATGCCTAGAGAAGCTATTATACCCAAAAGACCCCCAAAAGTGCATTAGATGACTTAAGGGTCCTAAAAATAGAAATTTTAAGTGAAAAAGTAACCTTTTGAGGAATTAAAATTGGTTTATACTTCCTACCACTTCATAATGGCGTTTTTTTACCATTTTATACATTTTCAAGGTTATTTTAAGTCATTTGGAGTTGAGGGAAGGAGTTTGGGAGCAAAAGGATGCATTTTGGAGCTTTGGCAGAATAAGTTTTTGAAGGATTTGATTTATGTAGGGGATAAAATATCATATGGAAGCATCTATGGTGTCCATAATATCCCCTCATAGGAATTTAAAATCATATTATAGCATAATAACTAGTAAAGGTAAGGAAAACCTATTGGCTACAAAATAGGCATCAAACAAGTTTTATGCCATTAATGGAGGTCTAAGAATTTTAGAAGGTTTAAAAAAGGAATGAAATGTCATTTAAAGACTAAAAATACTTTCCAAAGTGTTATATTTCATATGTATGGTTTTGGTTCTTTATTTTAAAGAAAAACCACTTTGGGCAGTTTTGGATAGCTCTAGGAGAGTCTTAGGTTTTCACTCGATACAGTCAAGAGAGAAAGAATTGGGATATAATATTTTGTTAATTGATATTAAAAATAATTTATTTCCACTATGTGTCATTTGTTTTCTATTTCATCTCCCTATATCTATGAAAAGTCACTAATAGTTCTAGGGTGTCTAGATGGCCTACTCATCCAGACGGGGTCTAGGTTTTCTCTTGTTTCTTCGCTTCAGAATTTAATGAGAAAAAATGGTTTTAGGGGTGTCTTTTAAGGGTCAAATATGACCTATTAATTTTTTTTCATCATATAACTTGTTCTAAGGAGGTAATTATGGCATAAAACATGTTTCCTATGATATCTTTATGAACAGTCCATATTGGTGTTTTGGAATAGAACCTAGGTTATCAAGAAAGTGAAATCATATTAAAAGATTCTAAAGTTATTTATTAATTAAATTAATACCTAATTCATATAATGAAATATTCATAGGCCTCCTGATTGAGCATACTCTCCTTTGAGATGTTTTGGTGTTTCAGTATCTTCAACAAGGTACAACTGTAGATATGAGGTTCTAGTATTTGAATGGTTTCAAATGATGTAATAATGATCATTATCTAAAAAAATTACTAAATAATTTTATTTAAGTCATGGAGGGTAGTTCAATTGAGGTTCAAGAATTCATTCTCTCTCAAGGTGCCAAGGAACACTTTGAGGTCTAGTAATGCACCTTCATCTCCATATATCTTGGTGAGCAGGTCAGACCTATAGGTTATGAACATATGAATGGTAATAATCATGTGTGAAAACTAAGGGAACTAAATTTACCTCTCCATATAATCCTAACATCAAGTGATCTGATAGTACATTAGGTGAAAGATCAAGTCAACACCTTCATGAAAGCCTCGGTAAGTATTAAGGTCAAATGACCACCTACAACAAACAAGGGTATTATTAGAGGTCTGAAAGTGAAATGGTTTGTTTCATGAGATAAATAAAGGTGTTTTGAACAAATACATATGGAATATAAATCAACCAAGGTTAATAATCTCATGAAAGTGGTTAGTAGGTCAAGTAATGGTAACTAATATATATAAATCTCCACCTACAATAGTCACATGGAGTATATGTCAAAAGAAGTTTTGATGGTGTTAGAGGAGCTCAGTCAAAGGTTCAAGAACACCAAGTGATAAGCACATCAATTACTTAAGGATAATAATGAGATAATGGTAAATTAAGTTGTATGGATCTATTTTTTGTTGAGAAATAACATTGCAAATCTCTTATTTGGAGAAATTAAGGTATTTTAGCTTTAAGGTAAATAGTTGTTTCTTGAGTTCTTACTTTTGAAGCCTCTTCATATCAACTTAAAAGTTTCTCCAAGATAAAATTATGGACATTAATATTATTAATATGAACTAATAAATTATAATATGGTCAAAATACTCAAGGGGTTCATGATCTAAAGGCTTCAATATGAGAAATGCACCTACAACCATCTTTTGGTTTGGATAATGAGTTGAGGTTAAAGATGGATTCAAGGTGTATAAGGATGATAAATGAATAATGGAGTGAAATTAAAATGTGATAAGAATAATAGTGAATTATAAATTCATTATTTGTTTTATCATACCATCATGCCAAGGTGAAATAAGATAAGATCAGTCATGAGCCTAAGAAGCATTAAAAAACTAGGCAACTCAAACTAGGCTTTAGTAAAAAGAGTCTATAAGACACAATATGCATCCAAAAGGCATTAATTTTTTTAAGATTGTTCCTTGTGAAGTTATAAATATATAAAAAATATTGGTTTTTCCAAAAAATTATTGTATGTACCTACTGGTTTTACACAGTCCTATGCTTGCCCATTGAGGAGAATGTGGAGCTAGGCAAGCTTCTTGAAGGGATTTAACATATGACAGGTGGTTTTAAAATCATGTGAGTGTTTGAAAATAATTTAAGGGTTATTTTAATCCTTTAAAAACTTGTTTATAGTGACCATATTCAAAATTTGAAGTTAAAATGAGGAAAAGAGCAAGTTAGCCAAATTCATGATTTTGCCATGCAAATGTAGATAGTCAGAAAAGGCATTTTTGAGGAATTCAAAGGGTTGTATGATGAATTATAATGATTTTAATAGTTTTGATATATATTATAGGTTAAAATTCAAAACTAATTATGTTGAGACCTCATAAATCTCAATATACACCTATTTCTCTCTCCCTATGTCTCACAATTATCATTTTTTGAGTGTGTATCAGGCCTAGATTGTTGAATCTGGATGTTTTTATTGGAAAAAAATTATTTTAATAGTTTTTTGTGTCCATATAGGTCCTAATTAAAAATTAATTAGGTCTTGGCACCTCATAAAACTTGAAAAATGGATCTTAAGCCTTCTATGTCCTAACACAATCTTGTAAAGAGAGTTTGGAGCTTTATCTTTTGAGTTGTTTCAAGTGTTTTAAGGGTTTAAAAATGGTTATAAAATATTTATAAAGGTTAATTAGGGTAATACATACATTTTATAATTATTATTTGGTCCACCATAGCAATAAACTAAAGAGAGAGGTGTCACACCTCATGAAACCCTTGCACAGTTATCTTTTGGTGCACAAAAATGTTGTGTTTAGACTAAACTAAAACAAAAGAAAGATAAAAATTATTTTTCACATATTGTTAAAGTTTTATAATATATAAATAGACCTATTAGTGGTTATTTTTTCCCTTTAAACTTATCACAACTCAAGATGTGGATTTATGTATGCTCTTAGCTTGGGCAGGAGAAAGAAAAGCCCTAGACTAGGGTTTTGAGATTTGAGTGAGTTTTAACCCTTAATTTTTGAAAATTTTTAGTCCTTCCAATTTTTATGTAAGGATAGTGAATCAAGTGGTTTTGTTTTGGTAGGAGGTTGTATGGTACAGTTTCTAGACCTGTTGGTGTGCTTAAGGGCTAATTAGGGCTAATGAGAGATGGGTTACAAAGGAAGTGTACCCTAGGTTTGGACTTAGGGCATGGAATTGATATAGAGTTTTGGAGTTATTTGTATGTTTTTTGTACAAGGTAAAATTTGGGAAAAAGGGCTGCAAGCCTTAAGAGACCTTTGTGAGCCTTGTGTGTAGAATGGAAGGGTGAAGAGTGTTTGGGCACATCTAGGGGGTTGGAGTAGATGTGAATTAAAATAATGGAGTAGATTTGAATTCACCTTATAAGACCATATACCATAGAATAATGTGCCAGAGTTAATAAATCATATTCATATTAAATGATCTTAGTTTAGGTGCAAAATCCCTAAAAACTCTAAAACAGAGCCCTAGAAATTTTTGATGCCATTATGTAATGATGTAGCAAAGAGTTTAGACACACATAAATGTTTCATCTTGTATCCCTAACCTAGGGGTATTTGCTTGCAAAAAAATCTGGGTATGTGACTAGAATAAGGTAGTGTTTGGAGGTTTAAAAGTCATGAAATTGTTCACTACACTTCTTTAGCATTGTCTATGGGGTTTGAGCTTCAAACTAACCTCTACAACCCAAAGTTGCAGTGTGGAGGCATATATTCATGATTAAGTGTCCTATATTGGGTGGAAAGGACACTAGTGTTTGAAAGAACAACAAAGGTTGAAATGCAGGGTTTTAACCCCAAAAACAACTAAAAATACCTTTTTCATAAGGAAAAACACAAAATAACATAATCAACACCCATATTCAACAAGAGCAAGGTGTATATAGAGGTTTTGGTAAGGTTGGAATGGTAAGTAGGTTGGGAGCACTATCACCATGGTTGTAATAGCCTCAAGAGATTACTTACACGTGGAAAACTAATAAAGGAATTGGTTTTCCATCTAATGGAGACTTACAACAAAAGGAGAATACAATCATGTTTTACATAAAATGCACCCTTGAAGGACTAATCAAGAAATCTCTCCATATGGTGTCCATACCATTTTTCATCAAGTATATTAAGAGAGGAACAAGATCAAATTAGGTGTAAGACCTTAATTTTAGTCACATGTAGGATAATCTATAAAATGGTGTATACAGTCCTCTTCATTTGATAAAGTTCACAGTCTTTATGATGATTATATGACATTATGACATGAAGGTTGATGGAGGTTTTAGGGGTTCTAAATCCTTCTTATGGTTTCAGTCATGACTCAACACATGAAAGAGGTAATCATCAAAAGCACCTATAGCTAACTTAAAAGCACCTACATCCTTTCAAGTAGACCCTATTCCAAGACATCTTAGGAGGTTCAAAGTAATGAGTGGTCTATGATAGCTTTCATGATCTAGTGGAAAGTTCATGAGAGTAATACAATAAAATGAGATCAACACAAGGAACAATTGGGTGCTCCCAAGCATCAACATAGTCCTATGTTGGAGATTTATCATGACGATATCATGGTGATGTCATGAAGGTGTCTTGGTGAGTGGATGAAGTGATTTGATAGCCTATGTAACAATGACAAAGTGTGCAATGTTCTTATCCTAGTGTGCTTGAGGTATGCTTGGTTGATCTCCAAAGTTTGACTAGTTAGAGATGTTGAAGAATGAGTATGGTGATTAGATCATGTGTAATAGGTCCTTAAGATGTTATCTATGCTTTGATAGTTTATGTGCATAAGTGGAATTCATATGGTAGTCCATAGTTTTCATCTAGATAGTTTGGGTGTAGTGGCAAAAAATCTAAGTAGCCAATTTGATGACGTCACCATTGCCACGTGGGAATGAGTCAAGGGGAGTTGGTCATATGGTTTTGATAAAACTAGTCCCTAGTTATTATGTGCCATATCTCAAATCATGTGTCAAAGTAAGATAAAACATATTAGGGTGCAAATTTGGCTTCTCAGTCAAAATTCATTATTTTCCCATACTTAGCCAAATTTGTAATATGGCCAAAAAGAGCCAAGTAAGCAGTTTGATGATGGCATATCTTACACATGTGTAAATTTCAAGAGAAGGTGATTATATGGGTTTATTAAATTTTATACCTAGTTTATTTTTGATAAATTTTAGATCATGCATTGAAGTGAGTCAAAAGTTATGCATATGCAAATTTGGGCTCCCAAGCAGTTTGACTGTGTTTTTCCATGGCCAATTTTGTAATATGGAAAAAAGAGCTGAGTGAGCATTTTGATGGTGTTATATCTTGCACATGTAAAGGTGTTAAGAGAAATTGATCATATGGGGTTGTTTAGTTTTGATCATAGATGATTTTCACTAAATTTGAGATCATGCATTGAAGCACAACAAATGTTATGTTGGCTCAAAGTTGGCCTCTCAAGCAAGTTTTAACCTAGTTGGCTCTATGATAGAAGTTTTTTAGAAGGAATTTTAATGGCATTATATTTCACACATGTGAAGGCTTCAATAATAGTGTGTCACATGATTGGATTATTCTATGTGATGAGATTATATAGTCTAAATTTGAGATCCTGAATCAAAGCACAAAAGAAGTTATTAAGGATCAGAAATGGCTACTCAGGTATATTGAAAGGGTCCCCATACTTGGTCATTTTTGAAAGTCTTAAATCTCGATCAATATCAATAGTGCACATTGCTCCAAGAAGTCAAGAATTAGTGAGATAAGGATAAGTGCATAATGTTTAATGACTAAGCAAAGGTACATGATAAAGATCCAACAGTGAGTGGGTGTTCATACAAATTGATCAGATGATGAGCATTGATCATTAAAGTACTGGTTGATCCATAGAAATTGATAGAGTGCATTGAGTCAACATTTCAATACTACACGAGATGGGGTTAAAGTGATAGAGGTTTAACATTTGAGAATTATTTCCTATGTGTTAAAGATCGAACAAGATCGATGGTGTGTATTCAATGTGATTTGAGAGGACACAAGATTGGAACATTATGTTTGAATGTTAACTGTGACCATTTGAATTCAAATATTTGAATTTAACATAGGGAACAACTAGATCTCTATATTTTGTCCATATCTTTCAATATAAGTCTAATTTGTTGGTGCTATAAAAATAAAATTGGTAGAGGACTCCAAGGTGCATCTAGGCATATAGATTTGAAGATCTAGAAGTGAGCCAAGTCAAAGATATTTAGCCTAGAAGTTGACTATGTGTTCATGTTTATTCTACATGTGACTTGAGAAGGGTGTTTGAGCTCATTTTGATGTTGTTTCGATGTCTCATGATGAATTAGTTATTAGATCATGTTTTAAACTCCATGAAGATGCTATGTAAGTATTTTATAAGAATTATCAGTGTATCTTGAGTATGAACAATGCTTAAGAAGTTGACTAGATGTTTGGTAATGGTGTTCCTATGTATATGCTCTCTATTTGAGTTACTTGAGCATACATAGAGGTAAGCTACAATGACTGTGATCATTTGATCATGTATAAGGGGACATAAGAAGTGGACCCATGTATCTAAAAGTGGTCCTATGTTATTTTTTTGCTCGAGGATAAGCTAAATGGGTGAATAGGTCTCCATGAGACCTATAAGAGCTATAAGGGCCTTATTAAAAGGTGTAGTTGCTTAAGGGTGACCCATAGATGTTATAGCCAACCTATGAATATTATATTGATCTATGTATTCATGTGAGAGATGCCTTATTAGCTAATGCATTCCTAATGGCTGACCAAGGTAGTAATTATCAAGATTGCTCTATAAATAGTGAAATCAAAGATGGTGATTTCTAGACTTTGTATGTGAGACTTGGGAGACTTTTTAGATGGGCTTATGTGTGTTTTATGGATTAGAGAAGGGGTAGAGTTCCCTACGGATGATTTCAAGATTATATAAATTTGAGGACTATTTATATGACTTATAGGTCATAATTTTGTTAGTAGAATAGTGCTCTTACAGATTGAGTGTGAGCAAAGGTGAAAAAGTGATAAGTAGAGGTCCATCATCAGGTGTTGTAAACATCAGTTCAGATGTGGATGTATTCATAAGTTTTTTTATATAAGATCAAAATATAAGGAGGTTGAAGCCTCCTTACAAGGTGATACTTTTTAAAAGGTCTAGTTTTTATTGTAGCTCAGCTAGATAGGTGTGGCAACACCTTATGGGATTGTAGTTCCTTGATCATTTATAGATGGTCTAAATTAGATCTTGTTATTATAGGATAGTAGTCTAATTTCAGGTTCTAGTGGCTTTTATTCCCCAAGAGGGTTTCCCATGTATGCCATGTGTTATGTGATTGATTTTGCATTATCTCTCTTACTCATTACTATGAATGATGTGTATGCTTCATGAATGCTTGTGGTAACTGATTAAGTTTTTGTAAAGATCAGAATTAAAATTGGATTATTTGGGCTCATTAATTCACCCCCCTAAATTATTGTACCTATAAAAATTGGTATTATAGTTGATCCTTTGGTAAAAAGCTTAGAATCTTGAAGGTGGTCCATGGTATAATATGGGTAGTCATCAAAGAGGTTTTTATACTAAGCAAGCACTAATGTTTAATGGATCTAATTATGATTTTTGGAGTACAAGGTATAGGAGATATATTATGTCCCTAAGTTTTGATGTATGGTAATTTATTATAGATGGTTATGTTTCTCCTATTACTCCTCCATCTAGTGTTGCAAACAAGAAATTATTTTAGAACAATTTCAAGGTGATGAATGTTATCACTTTTGGTCTTTCAGAGACTGAATACACAAGGGCAATCCATTGTAAATTTTATAAAGAGATATGGGACAAAATTAAGATAATTTTTGAATCATATTAAAAGGTCAAGATTGCAAAGTTACAAACTCACAAAAGGTTATTTTAAAGTATCAAGATGAAGGAAGAAGATTTTGTGGATTCCAATCTGCAGAGAGTTTATGAGACTGCAAACATCATTAGAGGTCTTAGAGACAATATTGAAGAGGAAACTATAGTCCAAAAGATATTAAGGTCTCTATCTCTCAAGTTTTATCCAAAAGTATATGCTATAGAAGAGAGTCATGATTTTACTTAGTTGAAGATGGATCAATTGCATGGCACCCTTACTACATATGAGATGAGAATAAATGATGATATACCACCAAAGAAGGAAGATACATTCAAGATAGAGATGAAGCCTAAGAAGAAGTTTCAAGGTAATAAATCCAAATAGGATGACATATCTAACATTGATGACGATGAAATAATTGCATTGATTACTAGGAAATTAAACACTGACTTAGGGAGGTATAAGGGTAAACTACCCTTCAAATGTTTCAACTATGGAGAGATAGGATATTTTGGTTGGAGGTTCCCTCATAATCATGGGAAGAATTTTGATGAATAGAATAGTGAAGGCCAAGATGAAGAGAAGAAGACATACATGAAGAAAGGGTTTAGAAAGTATGAAAATAAGAATAATTTCTTCAAAAACAAGTAGAGTCTTTACACCAAAGAAGATTACATCTCATCAAATGAGAGTGAAGAAAGTTATTCAGAACATGATCATGAAGATGATGTTCATGTTGAATATGAATCCCTATTCATGGTTGAGGAAGGAAGTTTCTCACATCAAAAGGAGTCTACTTAGAGTGATTTAGATGATGATGAGGATGAGGTGGACTATGAGACTATTTTGATGAATACTCTTGAATAACTAAATATTGAGATGAAGATCAATAAGAAGATGAAATCTAAGCTCAAGGACTATGAGGAGCAATTCAATGTATTTGAGGTAAGATTGATTGAAGAATCTGAGAAGGTAATATCATGTTTCTTAATTATAAGTTGGAATCTATGTCTGAAAGTCTAAGATCCAAAGAAGAAGAATGTTCAAGGTATGCTTATAAGAATGAGTCTTTAAAATTTGAGTTAGATAAGATAGCTAGTAAGGTGAATACATTTATGATATTTGAAAAGAGCTCATGTGATCTTGACAACATTTTGAGTGGTCAAAAGCATGCTAGTGATAGAATTAGTCTTGGATATGAAGAAGAGAAAAATAATGTTACTCAATACAAGATAAAGACTAATGTGAACCAAAAAAAATCTAAATTGTAATACAAGTCATTAGACAAGAACTGAAGGTGCTGATAGAATAAAAAGAAATTTGATCAGACAGCTAAATGCCACGAGGTGTGCAATATTGAATGGTTACTATTATACATGTAATCAATTTGGTCATAGGGATAGAGAGTGAAAGAGACCTATCAGAAATGAATTTGAATGGGACTATTATGGGGATCATCAGTTAAACGGTGTGAATAGAATCAAGTGGTTTTGCTATCTTGATGTGGCACACTTTACAAACCATTATCCATGTAAGATTAGATAAGGTGAGTCCTCTTAAAAAAGGGGAGGTTATTTTGTTTATCATGACATTAGACACATTGTAAATTTTTGTCAAAATAAGGTAAGGCAAGATACATTTCTTCTAAAAGGTATTGTGTGTTATAATTGTGAATAAAGAGGTCACATTGCTAGGTTTTACAAGAAAAGGCCTATAAGATTGAATATATTAATCAGGCTCTTAGAGTTCAAAGAAGAAGGAATGTTAACACATGGAATCCAAATGTGATAAGTGTGAGTCATGATGAGACTGTAGGTCCAAGTAATATATTTACTTTGGTGGAGAATGCTTCAAAATTTGAAGAGTACCAAGAGGTCTCATTGTCTACTCATGTTGAGAATGACGAGATCAAGCTTAAGGAGAAGAGTAATGTGCTGATTGAGGCCAGTCCTGAGGTATGTATGGATCCAAGTGAAAATATTATTGTTGTTGAGAATGTATCATGTAAATAACATCAAATTTTTGTGCCTAATGATGAGGTTACATACTAAAAAGAAGATTATTCAAATGAAAAGGTATGCCATAAATCTATGTCATATCCATGTATTGATAATCCAATCATAGAAGAAAAGGAGAATGGTGTAGTAGTTGAGGAAGTTATTTATCTAAATCTAAAGAAGTAGAAGAATAAGAACTATAAGTATCAATTGAGTAAGTAATAGATGGAATATGAAGAGTTTTTTTATTTTAGAGCATTGAGGTATAGAGGGTATCTCTATCTATGCTTCTAAAGAGACTCCTTTCAATTGGAGAAGCAAGTGTTGTGGTGTTTTTCAATTGGATTAATTTGTAGGGTTAGATTAAAGGTTCTCAGATGGAAAAGGTGGTTTTTTGATTTGAAGGTATGTTGAAATCAATTTGGAGATTTTTGTTAGCTATCAAGTTTTTCAATTTATGCTTAAGAGTTTGCAAGTCCTAAAATGGGTTATAGGAAGTCAAGGTTCCCAAAGGTGTGAAGCCTCATTTTTTTGTCTAGAAGTGTGTGATGGGTGTCTCTAGGTATGCAAGAAGTTTTATAGGTGTGTGTTGATTAAATGAGGTTTGTTAACCCTATTTGTTTTTAAACTCTAGGGTTTTGGGCTTTACTAGAAAATTATTTTACCTTATGATTTAAGGTTTGAGTCTTCTTAATGTGTTGAATGGGCCAAATTGGTGGTAAAATCAAGCTTCATAGAGATTTTAATTTTTTTGGTTCTCAAGTTATTTAAGTTTTTGTCAATATGGAGGGGTAATTAGCTAGTAGGTTTTTGAAGTATATTGCACATGATGAGCCTAGTGATGAAAACTGGTGTGCTTGAGTGGGCATATGAGAGTGGTCCATATATGGAGTTTTAGGTCTTGAATATGTGTCTACTAAAAATTGTGGGATCTACAAGTTCCAAGTAGGGATATAAGGAGGCTAGATAGGCCTAGTTTAAAGAAGAGTGCTTATTGCTCGGTTTATCTAAAAGAGCAAGGTATGTGTGTTACAGGGTGAGTTATCAAGTTTGTTAAGTGCATTTTCATGTTTGATGAGTGGCATGAAGACTTGATTGGTGGTCCTTATAGTAGCTTGAGAGAAGAGGCTAGTTAGTATGTGTAGATGGTTCTTCATGGTGTGTGGAGATCTGAAGATGCTCATAAGGTACAATTTATAAGAGTTATTAGGGGGATTTCCCATTTGATGTTTCTTGATGTGTTTCATCATATCTTTCTTGTTCTGTGTATTCTTTTGTCATTGGTTGTAGTGTTTACTTGAAGAGAGTGTTGGCATGGAAAAAGAAGATGTCATTAAGGCAAGCTAAAGTAGGCTCAAGGTAAAGGGGATTTTGTATCATCTTTTTAATTTGGTACTTTACTATTTGATAGTTTTTTTAGTTCCTTAGGATCATTTTGTGTCCACTTTTTCATTGTGTCAAAGGGGGAGAAAGTTCCTGTTATGGGAGTGATTAAAGAGAGAGAAGGTGAGCTATATATTTCAATATATGATAGTTGTTGACATCAATGAAAAAGGGGGATATTTTTGGATATTTTTCATGATGATTTCATGGAGGTGTCCTAGTGAGTTGATGAAGTGATTTGATAGCCCATGTAACAATGACAAAGTGTGTAATGTGCTTATCCTAGTGTGCTTGAAGTATGCTTAGTTGAACTCCAGAGTTTGACTAGTTAGATATGTTCATGGATGATTATGGTGATTATATCATGTGTAATAGGTCCTTAAGATGTTATCTCTGATTTGATAGTTTGTGTACATAAGTGGAATTCATTTGGTAGTCCATAGTTTTCATCTTAACAGTTTGGGTGTAGTGATAAAACATTTGAGTAGGCAATTTGATGACATCACCGTTACCATATGGGAATGTGTCAAGGGTATTTTTTCATATTATTGTGATAAAATTAGTCCCTAGTTATTATGCACCATAACTCAAGTCATGCATCAAAGTGTGGTCAAAGATATGATGGTGCAAAGTTAGCCTCTCAATTATAATTCATTATTTTCCCATAAAGAGTTGAGTAAGTAGTTTTATGATGGAATATCTCACACATGTGGAATTATCAAGATAATGTGATAATTTGAGTTTATTTATTTTTATACCTAGTTTATTTTTACTAAATTTTATATCATTGACTGAAGTGAGTCAAAATTTATGCATATGCAAAGTTGGGATCCCAGGCAGTTTGAATGTGTTTTTCCATAGGCAATTTTGCAATATGGCAAGATGATATGTATCTAGGGACATGATATATTAATGTATATGGGTTGATGGAGATGAATACATATGGAAAAAATCCCCATTATTTAGTTATATGGGTCCAATATATTAAGATAATGGAGTAATTAATGTGTATTGGGTAATGGTCGGCCTACATTGAGATTAAGAGGTTACCCATCCATTATTAGTTAGAAAGAGGTATATATGAAGGAGATGATTATCATTGTAAGGAATCAAGTAAGTATTGATTCTTCTATTATAAGAGGATATTGGATGGGGTCCCCTCAAAGAGACATTATGGAGTTATTCCTTCATAAAAGAGTATTGTATGGTGTTGCCCTACCTTAAGGGAGTGAGAATTTTGATGGTGTTATATCTTTCACGTGTGAAGGTGTCAATAAAAATTGATCATATAGGTTTGTTCAATTTTGAGCATAGATGATTTATGATAAATTTGAGATCATGTGTTGAAGCATGGAAAATGTTGTGCAATCTCAAATTTGACCTCTCAAGTAGGTTTTGACATAGTTGGCTCTGTGACAAATGTTTTTTAAAAGGAATTTTAATGGAATTATATCTCACACATGTGAAAGCTTCAAGAGTAGTGTGTCACATTGTTAGATTATCCTATGTGAGGAGATCATACAGTCCAAATTTGAGATCTTATGTTAAATTATAGAAGAATTTATTAAGGATAAAAAATGGCTACTCAGGTATATTGAAAGGGTCCCCATACTTGGTCATTTTTGAAAGTGTTAAAGCACAAGCAAGTTCAATGGTGTACATTGCTCCAAGAAGTTAGGAAGTAGTGAGATTAAGATAGGTGCATGATGTTTAATTATTTAAAAAAGGTATAGGATAAGGATCCAATAGCGATTGGGTGTTCATACAGATTGATCAAATGGTGAGCCTTGATCATTAAAGACCTAGTTGATATATAGAAATCAACAGAGCGCATTGAGTCAACATTTCAAGATTGCATGAGATGAGGTCAAAGTGACATAAGTTAAAAATTTGAACATTAGTGCCTATGTGTTAAATATCAAATAAGATTTATGGTGTGTATTCGATCTAAGCTAAGAGGGCATGAGATTTGAGCATTGTGTTTGAAGGTTAACTGTGACTGTTTGAATTCAAATATTTGAATTTAACATAGGGAAAAACCAAAGCTCTATATTTTGTCCATATCTTTGGATAGAATTTAAATTTATTGTTTATATAAAAATGAAAGTGGTAGAGGACTCCAAGGTGAATTTGGCTATATAGATTTGAAGATTGAAAAGTGAGTACAGTTAAAGATATTGATCATAGAAGTTGATTGTGTGTTTGTGTTTGTTCTGCAAGTTATTCAAGAAGGATGTTTGATCTCATTTTGATGTTATTTCAATGTCTCATGATGAATTAGATATTGGATCATGTTTTATACTTCATTAGGATGATTTTTGAGTATTTTTGAGGTGTGATCAATCTAGATTGAGTATGAAAAATTCTTAATAAGTTGACTATATGTTTGGTAATGGTGTTATTGTGTATAAGGTCTCTATTTGAGTTACTTGAGCATACATAGATGTAAGCTAATATGATTGTGATCATTTGATGATGTCATAGGGGACATGAGGAGTGGACCTATGTATCTAAAATTGGTCTTATGTTATTATTTTGCTTGAGAGTAAGCTAAATGGGTGAATAGGTCTCCATGAGACATGTAAGAGATACAAGGGCCTTATTAAAAGGTGTAGTTGCTTAAGGGTGATCCATAGATGCTATGGCCAACCTATGAATATTGTATTGAGTTGTGTCTTCATGTGAGAGATGCCTCAAAGGATAAGTCATACCTAATGGCTGACCAAGGTATTGATTATCAGGATTTATCTAGAAATAGTGAAATCAAAGATGGTGATTTATAGACTTTGTATGCGAGACTTTGGAGAGTTTTTTAGAGAGGCTTGTGTGTGTTTTATGGAGAGAAAGAGAGGTAGAGTGCCTTGAGGATGAGTTGAAGATCAGATCAATTTGAGAACCATTTGTATGACTTATAGGTCATAATTCTATTGGCAGAATAGTGCTCTAATAGATTGAGTGTGAGCAAAGGTGAAAGAGTGATAAGTAGAGGTCCATCATTAGGTGTTGTAGACATCAGTTTAGAGGTAGATTTGTTCATAGGTTTTTTTGTGATAGATCATCATCTAAGGTGTTTGTTTCCTCCTTGAAAGGTGATACTTGCTAAAAGGTCTGGTTATTATTGTAGCTCAGCTAGATAGGGATGACAACACCTTGTGGGATTGTAATCTCACTAAATAGGGATTTTAGTTATTTGATCATTTGTAGATGGTCTAAATTGGATCTTGTTACTATAGTATAGTAGTCCAATTTCAAGTTCAAGTGGTTTTATTCCCCAAGAGGGTTTCCCACATATGTCATTTCTTATGTGATTGATCCTATATTTTCTATCTTACTCGTTGCTACGAATGACGTGTATGCTTCATGAATGCTTGTGGTAACTAATTAAGTGTTTATAAAGATCAAAATTAAAGTTGGATTATTTGGGCTCATTGATTCACAACGCCCCTTCCCCCCCTTCCCCCCCCCCCCCCCAAGCTTTAACATCCTAAAAGCCTCCAAACACTCACCTAAAGTAATCTAAAGGAGTAACCTACATCCAAATAATGTTTTAGGCTTTTTGAGACCTAACAGTGAGTGTAGACCATCTCAAGCAAGATATGAGTCATAGTACATAATGTGACATCATGGATAAAGTTAGAATTACCTTGTGTGGTCATGACCAAGGTAAATTTTAAGATCCCATATCTGAAACCCCCTTAGATTCATTTAGGAAAATATGATTTGTAGCCTTGGTGAATTGATAGGTCTATAATTTCTACCCATTCACCATTTATTTTAATAGGTTCCAAATTCCATGCAAGAGGAAAAATATTTTAGGTTTTCTAGCATGGTTGTGAAAATGGGTGAAATGACCTAGTAGGTAAGCCAAATGCTAAAACCATAGGCAGAGATGATGATTGCATCACTCAGCTCTACCCATGGTAGTGTCAATTAAATCTAATAATGGGAGAGCTATTTGGATCTACTAACGACATAGTCATTTAACTCTGGTGAATGGTAGATTTGAATGGTTGTTCTTTTGATAGATCCAAATGGTTGTTCCATTAATAGAGCCAGATGGTAGAGGCCTTCTGATTAGGCTATGTTATTAGTTATACTATTCGATAAAACCCTTTTGATTGGGCCAAATGGCTCTATCAAATAGTTAGACCAAATGGTTATGTTGAACAATTACACCAAATGGATCTACCACCCTAGATAAGCCAAATAGATATGCTAGATGGCTTAACCAAATGACTCAATTGGATGACTAAGTTGAATAGCTTTGGCGGCTCTCTAAGACAAATGGTTTTGTTAATCACCTTTGGTACAACTGAAGGGTTACCAGGGGGTCCTATAAATTATGCCCTCAACTCTCATTTGGTGCTTTTGATTACACATCCCCCCTTGGCCTCACCCATAAAAATTCACCACTATCAAATTTCAAGCCCATGCAATTTGAAGACCATACAGTAGCCACTGCCAAATGCATACTTGTTATAATGATTAGAGGAATATCCCATAGATTTACCTTGTTATATCCTATAGAAATAAAAAGTTCACATTATTCAAGGAGAGATTGTTAAATATTAAGAGAAATAAAATTTATAAGGGGTTCATAAGTGAAATTTAGATTCCATGTGTTAGGAGTTAGCAAAAATGATAGTGCACCTCTACAAGTATTTCCATTACTATAGACCAATTGATACGAAGAGAATTGAATCAAAAACTAGTCAAACTACCTCTAGTAACTAATGTCCTGAATCCATTGGATACCTCTACAATCGATCTAGAATCATATGGGATAGTTAAAAAAATGGTTGAGAATGTCTATTATGAAGTTGTGGGGCATGATTTAGATGATAAGGATAACAAAGAACAAGATATATAAGTTAAATAATGATCAGTTAATAAAAAAGATGAAACCTTTGGTGACATAAATATTGAACTAGTACATGGAATTCAAGATTAGCAACCACCATATAGATTGATCCTAATCATAAATTCCATACAATATTTCAATATTTATGTCACCAAGGGTTTCATTTTTTATTTTTTGATCATTGTTCAACTGCCATCTCTTATTGTTTGTTATCCTTGTCATCTAAATCATGCCCCACATCTTCACAATATACATTATTGACCATTTTTTAGCTAGCTCATATGATTATGGATGAGTTTTTAAGCTATTTAATGGATCCATGACATGGATACCATAGTCAGCTTCACAAGTTCTTGATTTAATATTTTTAGTATCAGCTAGTTTTTAAAACAAAAGCAATACTTTCAGAAGATACACCATCATTTTTTGCTTACTGTTGACACATGGAATCTAAATTCTCCTTATAAACCCCTTTTAATTTTTATTTCTATTCATATTCATAAATATCTCCTTTGAAAAAATGTGAACTTCCTATTTCTATAAGATAGCCAAGCAAATGTAAAGGTGCACATACAATGTTTTGTTTGTATATTCCATTGAAAGTCACTTCAGTATCCTTCAATAGGTGAGGTACATTTAATGGTTGTATTTCAAGGTTTCAAATTATGGTTTCCTTATTATTTTCCACTTGGTCCTAGTAGGATTTAGAAATACATTCCCTGATTTTTTTGTTTTCCTTTCTTTTTCCCATGCCATTAAGCTTTAACCCTAGTGAAGGTTTTTCCAGTTTTATTCGATACTATTGTCTGGTTTATCATTCGATAGTGTCATTTGGCACTACCATTAAAAACTTTCATTTGAATATGTTAGGATTAATAGATGTTGTATTTTTTGATATCAGGATCAATGAGTATATTATATATGTGTAAAATTAAACTCTTTTCAAAGATAATTTTTGTAAATGGTTGGTGAGCCTACACCCAAAATAATTTATATCCCTAAAATTTTGGTGATCCATTCCCATCTGTTGAGCCTAAAAATTTACCAAAAACAAAATCTAAAAATTAGAATATTTTTGAATTAATGAATATTCATCACTAAAATTTAAACTGGTCATGAATCCAACTAAACACCACCCTACAACCACACAAAGCTAAGGTACAAACACAGTCAATGCAAGGGTTTCAAGTATAAATAGTGTATGAAGGCTTTCTTGTCAATTGGAGTGATTAATGGTGTTAAATATGCATTAAATGTTTATATAATTAAGGATCATTTGATAATAATGGTTTTATAACACCTAATGCTACAGTCATCCACCTCATACATCACATACAGTCATTCAAGGGCTTTTAAGATAAATAAGTCATTCACAAGCTAGAGGAGGTTGATAATACAATGGATCTTCAAGGAGTTTCATGATGATATAGGATCATTGAGAGGGATAATATATAGATCAAATTATAAACAAATTTATTCATACACCTTATAAACAAGGAAATACAGTCATGGGAAACCTAGACTTATTTACAAGCTCTTGGTAGTTGATGACACAATGGTCAATAATTGAACTTCATATTAAATATAGATGATTAAAAGAAGAATAGTGTGTTATGTGAGTTTAATTACATGAGGAAGTGATCCCAATAAATTTTATGATCAGTTTTAAGCCTCATAAACACACACCTACAAGACTATTGGTACATACAAACATGCTTTTTGAGGAAGTAGGATCTTGGAAGTGGTGGCAAGAGGTGAAGGCAAACCCATGAAAGGTGAAATAAATTAAAGGGGAAGTATTCATGACTTATTATATGAAAAATTATCATGATAAATCTCAAACCAAGTAAAAAATTAGGAAAACTCAGTTGTGAAATCTGACCAAGTAGGCACATGTCACTAGCTTTTGGCAAAATTGGTCTATAGACCAAAATATGTATGATCTAAGCATGAAATTTGGTGGAGAGAATAATTATGACATATTATACTTATTAAAAATATTTTTGAGGTTTTTAAAAATGGTAAATATTCATTTTTTAGTACAGCCAACCCTATGTCTAATCACGGTCAACATTGGACCCTACCTTAGACAAATTGGCCATTTTAGGGCATCGACAGGTCAAGTCAAAGCACAAAATTTGGTATAAATAGTATAAATTACAAAAATAAATATACCATGACATCCTAAAGGTCCTATAAAGAGTGAAATTACTCACTTTTCTTACATATCCCTCTTGCAGTCAAGAAGGTAGCCATTAGAGGCTAGTTGAAGTTTTATCAATTTTGGCTGATAAGAAGGAGTTTAAACCTTAAAAATGTCTTAAAATGGTATAATATGATTTTTTAAACCTAAATTTTCTTATATAAGTGATAAATTTTATGGTTTTCAATCAAAATTTTGAAGAAAGACAAGTTTTAGCATGAAGGAAGCATGTAGACAAACTGATGTAAATTTTGGTAAAAAGGGTCTACAAGGTAAATTAAAAATCCAAAAGAATTTAAAATTTATTATAATAACATAATATAAATATAAATAATATTTTTAAGTTTATATGACAAGTGAAAGTGCTCATTGTTTTGAAACAGTCCCCTCCATGTCTCATAATGGTCACTATTAGTGCAGGCAAATTTTTTGGATTTTTAAGGTGTGGTTGAGGGTTAAAAGATTAGGTAAGTGTTTAAAAATAATTTTAGGATTTTTTAATCCATTTAAACACATTTAAAGAGTGTACACACTCCAAAATTCATGCAAACCCCGCAAGCAAGCTCAAAAGTCCACAAGTTGTCTCAAAGGCATAAAGAGAAAATTTGGTTTTTAATCATGTGAAAAATTGGTATGATATGTTTCAAGTTCCATTAATATTTTTTCAATAAAATAATAACATTGGAAAATTTAAATTGGTCCTTTGGAGGTATTTTAGCTTTTTAGGCCTAAGACACCCAGTTTTAGCCCATCTTCAGAGGCTTATTTCTTTCATACCATGAAGAGTTGAGCCAAGTTTTTTTGGTATGTTTTTAGTACCATATTTAATTTAAATTAATTATGTATTTATTTTGGTTAAGGGCCTAATTTTTATGAACAATCACTAAGAGCGTAAGCATGTACAGAATGCTTGAAAACCCTACAGGCAATCATTTTTATGTGTATCATTTCATACCTTACGCATGGGAGCCCAATATTTTCAAGTATGTTGAAGGTGTTTATGTAATATATATCCTTGGAAATAAAGTGGTGGAATAGAGGTCCATATTATATGAACAATCATGAATAAGGTGAGTTTGCAAAGGAGCTTTTTTACCAGTTTAGTGTTTTTGGATTCATAGGTCCATAAATGGACTATAATTACTTGGAAACCACTTAGAATGTGTAAAGGAATCCATAAATATCCTGATAAACCTATTTTGTAAAATAATATGTTACGTTTGGGTGTCTAAGAGGCCCAAAATGGCTAAAAAATGCTTACTTTAGTAGGTTTTCAAAGAGAAAAATGGCATAAAGCCATGAAAGAGGCCTAATGGGACCTAAAACATCATTATATGTCACTTAGAGCTCTTCACAATGGTTTATATGGTGCCTTGTTGAGCTAAAGGGTCAAAAACCCAAATTTTTAACATTTTAAACATTGTTGTAGGTTTAGTGGTGATTTCCACCATTATTTCAAGTACTGAAGTTTGTCAAAATATTAATTTTATTATTCATATGCATGGTAGAGATGTCTAAAAGTATTCTATATGTCTATAAGGGGTATTTAGGGTTCCAAATGGCCTTGGGAGTAGGTTTTAGAGTAGTTAGTTCAAGGTGGCTCAAGCTTATGCCCTCCATCAATGGGGTCTATAAGAGTTGTAGGTTTCATGGAGTTTATTTCAAGTTGGAGGATCAAATTCAAGTTGAAAATAGAAGATAGCCTCAAAATATAAACTTTAAAACTTAACCTCCATGGTCAGTTAAGTATTTTATGCCAAGTTAGATAACCTTTTTCTAAGCACCCTCTAGAAGAGCAAGTGGAGGGAGGCATAGAAGTCCATGGGAGAGAAGTTTGGAGGTTGAGAAGCAAGTGTATCATTCATTGATTTTATAAAGACTTTGGATATTCTTCCCTTTTGTGTGGATCATTACATCATCATCCTCAAAAGTTTCTATCTTCTAGTGTATTTATAAGCCAATGAGAGGGCTTGAAGGCTATTTATACTAATGAGGGTTAGTTTGTTGAGAAGGGATTAGTAATAATGTATCCAAAGGTGGTTGAAACTCTATGGAATTGATTATGTCTCATTTATTTAATTTTTTTTGCTCGCCTCTTCTCTCTCTCTCTCTCTCTTCACCTTTTCTCTTATATCTCCCATTTCTCCCCCATTTGTGTAAGATATTCTCATTTGGCAATGCAAAACCCTGTCAAAATTTGTACGAAATATCTTTTGAAGCAATAAAGATCATTTTTTACCTATTTCTTGCCTATAAATTGTGTTTAACAAGCTTGTACATGATGGCCTTGTGAAGAAGTGTTCTTCCATGTCCATTTTCCTTCTTTCTTGCATCTTTTTAGGTTTTTTAAGTTTATTAACAGATCTGAAATTGAGCTCTTTTATCCATTAATGGATGCTTAATGTGAGTTTTTTAACTCCTCTTTAATTCATGTATTGTTTGGTGAGCATAGTTTAAGAAATACTTATTTAAATTATCTAGTTTATGAGGTTGTGAGAACAAAAATTGTCTTATGTTGAATTAGTGTTTATTTCAAGCTTATGTGAGTGTCAATTAATTTGGTGTATCACACTTTTAGTGTTCTTATTCATCCTATACCCCATGTCTATCCCTTTTCTAATAAAAAGTGTTAGTTTAGGTGATCTACCAAAAGGAAGTTGACCTTCTTCAGAGGTTCAACCTCACTACAGGATACCCATAGCTTGAGGTTGCTCCAATATTGTAGCTGGGAGTGAGAGAGACTAAAAAAATCTCGCACAAGGGTGCAATTCTATGCTACAATAGCTTATATATATACAAAACAATGTTATGATAGGATAAAATTATTTTTTTTGTTTTAATTATAATAATTCCTTATCGCATAGCTTTGAAATTTGAATGTGATGAGATTGGACTTAGGAAATTGAACTATTTTCATGTGTATAAATTTAACACACAAATACATGTACAAATGACAAAAAAAAAAGAATAAAAGTATAATCTCTATGATTCATGGTGAAATGGGTGTGAAAGTGATATGTGTCCCAATATCTACATCACAAAAAGTGGGAACACATTAATCTCTTAACCCTCACATCAATATAGATGTCATGATATCTTGGGGGAGGTTGGTTTCCATTAAATGAAAAATCATTTACAATTGGATAGTCTTAAGATAGTAAAAATAGGTTTAACTAGGTGTGTCTCCTATATACCTTGTGATACGTTAGGGCCCAAATATATGGAAGAAGAAAATGATGGGCTTCAAGAGAGAGTTTATTCCCTTCATGACTATTTCATCCATAAGTTCTCCGTGGAGTGTTGCCAAATTTTTTTCTCAAGAGTGATGTTTGATATCCTGGTGTTAGATATAACTTTCATACCTTCATAAAACCCTTAAGAAAAATACTCTTAATTTTTATTCCTCATCAATACACAAGTTTGATATATACGTTTGGGGATGAAATCCTAATTAGTGCACCCTAAGGACTCACATTTGGGGATCAAGGTCCAATGCACACCACCAAGAATAGAAAAGGAAGATAATACATTTATGATCCCCAAGGTCCCATGAATGGTCAAGAGGATAAAATACATAGAAATATCTTTAGATGGGGAAAAAATAAGATAAATTCTTTTGATAAACTAAATGTTAGGTAACTAGGTTGTACCCTTCTTGAGGAATATTGTTCACATCCACCTCAAACCTAGACTAATAGTGAAGTGACCTATAGGTTGTGGGATACCTAATATGTAAGTCAAACCTCCATTTGTTATGGGGATATATCCCCTAATTTATCACTTCAATACTCTCTCTAAGACCTAAACATGTTGTAATTAAAAGATAAAAGAGACAAAAACTGGTAAAAGAACCTATACTAAAGTGGTGATGCACTAGTGATTAAAGATCCAATAAATATATCCTTTAAACATACTAATGAACATGATAAATATTATAATTGATCATACCTCTTTAAAATTTTCTAAGCATGAATGTTTCACATGGAAGTTGAGTAAGAGTTCTACAACTTGAAGGACAAAGGTCTAGATCTGCACAAGACACTATTGGCTTATGACACTTTAAGATCACATCTACTTTCCAACACTTTATACTACCTAAAATAGACTAAAAAATTGAATTTAGGTGCATGGAAGGACCTATAGATGAAGACATCATTCATACATCTTGTAGATTAACTCTCATGAAGCACACTAGCATTCAACAAGAAATCTACAAGTATTCTTCTATTGATTCAAAGGAGTACAAGGAAATTTTGGTAGAGATTTGCTACACCCAACTGAGGGATACAAAATAATATATCAATGAATTACTAAATATAATTTTTTATGGAAAATAAATAATATTCTAGGTGTGGGAGAGGCCATGAATGAGGCCAAGGTGGTATATGGTAGTTACAACAGGCATATTCATCCCTCCTCAAGTGTTGACACTTCTTTAATGAATCCACCTTGGCATTGAGATCAGGTATGGAAGTTATAACTCTTATATTTTAACTAATTTAGTCCTTTATAATTCTCAAAATTGGCCAATATTCCCTCCAATGGCATTCACACAATGCAAATGGGGTGTGGATAGGCCTCTAAGAGGCATTGAGTAGCCTCTCTTTTATTGCACATGTTGAATTGATGATGAAACTATCTCCATTCATGTACAATGGACTTCAAAAGGAATATATTTTCTTGAATAGAATATGTTTTCTTGAATAGAATATGTTTTCTTGAATAGATAATTACAAAATGTAATTTTTTCTCATTAACCTCTTCATATCATTCCACACCCACTAAGACCTTCTACCTACAAGATAAGTAGGTCTATTTTGCTTATTCTTCATCTTTCTACTTATCTACTTCTTAGGTGATTAGGACAACTAAACCATGCCTTCAAGTCATTGAAAAAGACCTAAAATATTATTTTATTAACTCCTTGTATCTATAATTAGGCCTTTTTCAACTATCCCTCACCTGCAAACACATTTTCTCTACATGACTAGGCCACTTGAACTGGCTTCATAGACTTGCTTCTTAGGAGGAATTAACAAAGACACTTGTATTCAGCTAAATGGATAATTTTGGCATTATATAAGTATAATAGGCCTTGAAATTACCTTTCCCATAGTTTATAACTCCTAGTTAGGCTCTTCAGCACATTTTATACCCAAAACCCTAGAAACTTGCACTTTCAAGAGGTGTCTATACAACCTCCATACCATCAAGTGTCATAGACATGAGCCCCTCTAAAAAATATCAACATGATACATGTGTTATTCAATCAAGTCTTGAGCATTTTAATTCATTTTTCATTAAACCTTTCTAGTTGAGACACTACTAGGGTTTAAGGGGGGTTAGGAGTGGTTGGGGGTCTTAGGGATGGTTCATAGAGACCAGGTCCTAGATCTCTAAACTAGCTATACCAAATTCAAGATAATAGACCTCCCCACCTTCCATAAATTGTTGGGAACCCCATGCCTAGAATCCAATCTGTGATGAGCATTTGAATATGCTCTTTAGGTGAGAAACTTGCCCACTACATAGGTTTTGGATGTGTGTAGGCAAAATGACTAACTTTAGGGATTTTTATGGGATCTAAATTGATAAGGACATGTCTCAAAATAATGATGGACCCTCCATTAAAGGTTTGAAGTGTTATTTATACTCAAATGGCCCTCTTCTCCACCTTTTGGTGACACAATCATAGTGGAGATTATGGATGAGTATGTTTGCAGACCTAGATCATGAACTTTGGTATAAACAATGGGGTTATAAGGCACTTTTAAATAAAATAAAACCTAAAAATTACCTTAAAGATCCTAGAAATTGTCATCATTGTATTGATTGGACCATTTGACCCCCTTTATATGCATATAGCCATGAATTCTAACACTTATGCTTTCTTAAACTATATAACTAGTCTGGAGGTCACTTTGATGACTATTGAAGGACTTGTTTAGACACATCAGGACTCATTTTCCCTCCTTCACTCCATTGTGTACACAAACACTCCCCATCTGCTTACTCTTAGGCTCAAACTAACACTTATAGGCCTATTCTGTATAGTTTGACTCCTACACATGCCAACCAGTGAGTTACTATGATGTTCAAAAGGATTGATGAGACCTTAAAGGTCATTGCATGGTCAAACCACATCATCTAGATGGTGTTTTAAGGCCAAAATCCACCATCAGGTCAATTATAGGGTTTATATAGGGTTTAAGACATTCACCATCTTAATGATGGTTCATAACATATGAATATCCAAACTAGGAACAAATGCCATGAGTATATAATGCATTGAATTGATCATCTTCCATTAATGGCCTAGATTTCCATGAAAAGGGTGTGTAGAGATAGGAACGTTGGAAGGTGACACTAGGGTTGTTTGTAGACCAATTCTAATTGGTTATTTTCTTAAGGGTCATTCATAAAAATTAGTCCCACAAGTATAACCAATCATTCATGGATATTTAGTCCATAGGGAGACTTAAGCATCCCTAATAGATTTATCCTTAAGCATCTATGTGGTGAAGTGGGTAAACACTTGAATTTGTCTCTTGAGTTGATTGTGGTTAGGGTGAGTGGCTCAAGTAGGATTTTGAAGACACTATGAGCCTTTTCCTCACTTATTTGAATTTGAAACCTACTTATTAGGTTATTAAACATCTTCATACACCCCTCATTGGCCATCCAACTTTTTTTAAGATCTTGGAGGAACCTTAAGATGGTAGTAGGTCTATGAGTAGACTTATGTGCTTGTCTGCATTGGCCTATCTCCAAGGGCACCTGATGTGACTCTAAATGCTAATCAATTTTGATGATTTTTGAGTACCCTTACCATCATGTTGGAATGATCCAAATCCATATATGGATCCCAAACTATATGTAGACCCTTAATGGCATGGATTTATCTTTCAACCCATAAAACTAATTATGACAGATAGGGCTTGGTCTAAGATAAAATAGTGGTTATACCCACTATTTTTATGGCCTAAATAGAGAAATGGATACTTTTAATTGGTCATGATGACCATTTTTACTAAATTTGGAAGCTTTTCCATGCCTACAGGCATCTCAAACACTCATTTTTCTTATACTAGCAGTGAATTACTTGTTGACTGAGTGACTAGGCATACAAAGTCTGAGTATGATATTATCCCTTATTTATTTATGCGCTCATGATAATTCTATGTCCATAACATGTCTTAGGGATGAATATACTCTCATATGGTGACTTTTCAACCTTCTCTCTTATTTCAAACACTACCCTTCTCAAGTTGAGGGAGATATGAATATTGACAAAGCAAAGTTGTAACATGAAAAAATAGTGAACTATTTGAATAACCCTCCAAACTCACAAGGATAAGATGCAATCATGAGACTAATGATAGATCAGGACTCAAGGTCACTATGTTGAACCCTTTATAGGTGTAGGACTATAAAGTGGTCAAGATTTCTATTGACTCAACTGGCTTGACCATCCTGGGAATTCATATCTCTTAGATTTGCTCTTAATGACTTACCAATGAAAATTGACTGCATATGAAATCTGCCTAATACCTTGCATAATTTAAAATAATGAAACACAAAAATAAAAAAATAAGAATAATAAAAGACAACACACAAATACCAACAACAAGACTAGGAAATAAACATATAACATGTATAGAAGCACTTGGAGGGAAAAGACAAACTATAGCTACTTATGTACAAGAGGAACATGATGAAGATTAGTAACATAATTTGAGTAACATACTATTGATAGGGATGGGGAGTTACCATTAAATATATAAAGTTGAAAGGAATTACTTTCCTTTAATCTAGTGATGATATAAGGTCCACTCCAAACTCTATCAAACTTGGATTGCTTCCCTGGCTTTACATGGTCCTCATCCCACTTGAGCACTATATCTCCTTGTTGGAGTGTCCTAGATTATGCATTTTTTTCAAATTAATTCTTGAATTAATGTTTATTAGACCACATGGTATGCATTAAACTATCCCTTGTCTCCTCTAACTATCTTATCTCATTCATCCTCACTTGTATTGCATCATCTTCTAAGAGTTCAAGTTGATGAGCAAGCTCTAAGGCAGGCATTTAAAGGGAAATAAGCAATATTACCTCTTTACCATAGACAAGGAGATATGGAGAGTGTATAGTATACCTCTTAAATGTAATTCTATCTGCCCATAAGGCAATCCTCAACCTTGTGTGTCATTCTCTTTGACTATCCTCCATGGTTCTCTTGATGATCCTTATCAAGTTCTTTTTTATGGACTCTTCTAACCCATTTCCCTATGGGTATTTGTTGGAGTAATCCTTGAGGTAGATGACAAAGATAATGGTCCACTCATATACCTTATTAATATTTAAGGCCAAGTCATTGTCAAATATGATCATTGAAGGTACACCAAATCTATTCACAAGATTGTCATAGAACTCTAAGATTGAGTTCTCATTGGCCTCCTTAAGTACAACTTCCTCCACCCATATTATGAAGTAGTTAGTGTATGTTATGACCCACTTATGTCTAGTAATAGAAGGGGAATATATCATGCCTATGAATTCTAATAACCATTGCATGAAGGGCTTTTCAACTTGAATGGGTTTTAAAGGAAGGTCAGCTAACTTTTGTTTTTCAGTGAATATAACACACTTTAAACACTTTTTAACCCAACTATGTGAATATTTAAAAAAATTAGGCCAAAATTATCTAGATTTAATGATCTTATAGGCTATGGTATTAGAAGAAAAGTTCCCACCAATAGGTTCATCATGAAACTGCTCAAGTAGTTTCTCAATATGGTTTGATTCAACATATCTTAGAAGCATACCTCCTATATCATTCATAAAGATCACTCCATCTATCAAGACATAGGGTAGGGTATACAGTATAGAATTATTTTTTTTGGTCCTATATAAGCCCATAGGACACTGGAATTTTTGGAGGAAATTGACCATATCATTGGTCAAGTTGAGAGGAGTGGTATTGGTAGCTACCTGTTGACTGCCATGGACTACCAACACTGCCTCTTTATCTTCCTTCACCTTTGTTTCAATATTATCACATAGACATCTACCTCTTATTATCTTGGTAATCTCACCTAAATGTAATATTACATATAATTTGTTATCCACCCACATCTTTTCTCAATCAAACCTCTATCAAGTATAAACTCTTTAAAGCTTAGGTGCACTACCATCACTATGACCTTATTGTTAGACACCATGTGTCTAAACGTATTCAACCCTCTCATTATAGAAAGTACATGATTATACAAAAATGTATACCTTTATTTGTATCCTTATAAGGTTTCAATAAATAATTAAATTGATTGTTCCAAGCCTTCATCATTCTACTGCATAAGCATCACAAAAATTGCATCAGCTATGGAGAATGCATACAAGAAAAAATCTTTGTCAAATTCAAGGTTAAGGAGTGTGGGGAAGTGAGAGATGTAATGTTTGAAGGATTAAAATATCCTATTCCCTTCCTTTTTCTATGTGAACTCTTTGTGCTTATTAAGCATGTGAGTAAGAGGCTTAACTAATTTGGCAAATCTTGGAATAAACTTCCTTATAAAGTTTATCTTCCCTAAGAAGCTTTGCAAACATTTATTATACTTGGGATAATATTGATTCAACCATCTTGGGGTCTATAGAGAGACCATAATTTAACACCACATGTCCTAATAATCTTCCCTTATGAACTGCAAAGATTCATTTCTTAGGGTTTAAGGACACTCCAAACTGCCTACACCTATCAAAGACTAACTGCAAATGTGTCATGTGATTTGTTGGGTCCTTTCAAAACATATTGATGTCATCAAGATATATGGGTACCATTTAAATAATTATACCCTCAAAGACAACATCCATTTCCATTTGGAATTTTACCCCTACATTGGATAGTCCAAAGGGAATTTTCATGTATCCATAGGTATCCTACTTTGTAGTGAAGGCAGTCTTATGTCTATCCTCCTCCCTAACTAATATCTGATTGTATCTAGAATAGCCATCAAGAAAATAAAACCTCTAAGATCATGAAACCTTTTGAAATATATAATCCATGGATGGTAGTGTATAATGGTCTCTATAATCAACACAGGCGTATCTCTCCATTCTTCTTCCTCATAGGCACAAGGTTTGTTACCCATGAGGAATGCTTAATGGGAAATATAATATTAGATTCAATAAGTTTATATAATTCCATTCTCATGAGATATTCCACCTTAGGGTTGACTTGTCTTTGATTTTTCCTTACCAATTTTATATTGTCCTCCAACTCTATGGTGTGTTGGGCTAACTTAGGGTAAAAACATTTCAGATCATGGTATTCCCATGTAAACACATCAACATACTCTTGACACAAGGATATTAAGGTAGATCTCTCTTTTTTTGTGTTCACTTTTCCCAACTTAATCAATTTGTACTTAAAAATGACTATCTTCTCATAATGTTCTTCTTTAGTTGATATACTCACCTTATCCCTTCTCAACTGATCATCTTCATTGAAGATTCTCTCTAATGTCACTAATCCCTTGGGTAGTTTTTTATTCCTTAGCTATACAATTTGATCATAAAATTGATGTTGTAACCTAATTTGATTCTTATGAAATTTTTTTTCCTCATGCATGATAAAACAATCAATCTTCCCATCACTATCAAAGACCTACCAACTCACCTCAATGTCAAGTACATATGGCTTGCATACAACATTGATTTGTGATTATCCTTGGGTGCCCTTGACTCCATTAATAATGTCATATTGAGAACCAATGGTTACAATTATTCTAAGAGATCCCAAACCTAGTGCTTTTAGGCATTAAAAACATGATTCTTAACTACACTAACACCTCTCACCTACTATACCACGAGATCACTATCATCCTTCACTTGAAAAAAGTGATGCCTCTTCTCATTTTCCATTTTAACCCATGTATAAAGGATTTATATTATGTAGTATTTGAATTAAAATTGAATTGAAACCTCATTGTAGAATAGTACCTCTGATTAGAAGGAGAAACAAACATTAATTCAGTCTCACTTCCATGCATTGACCTTGATATATCAAAGAACAAAGTCCATTTGCCATCATGCTCTTGAGTTGGGATTGTGAGACTAGGTAAAATAGCTCCTTCCTCATGCATGAAATATACACATAGGCTTACCTTCTCAATGGTTTTTTAGGGGATTATCCCATATTTATCAACTACCCATTCATTAAGGAGTAGATCTGAGATGCCTTCAAGATGATCCTTGGGTTCTTGATCACTGATATTCTAATCCTCATCTAAGATAGTGTAGTTTACATTAGATAGGTTAGGCATATAGGGTTATAATTGGAACCTAGAAATAGGTTCAAACCTCATAATGACCCTTATCCCATATCTAGTCTTAAAGACCATGTATGTCTAGTTAGATGAAAGGTATCCCCCAATCTTTGTAGCAAAATCCCTAGGTAAAAATATGGAGGAGATCAACTACCATGACATCTTGTGAGATAATATAATTGGGGTGAGTTGATAAAAACATATTGAGATCTTTTAGGACACCTACAATATTTGTGGGAGACCCATATAATGACAATACTCCTTTCTCATTGGCCTCATACTTGAGCTCTAACTTATCATCTATAGATTTTGGCATGACTGAGGTAGAAGCACCATTATCTATCATGAAATTGTGGACAAGATGATTTCCTATTATGATTGACATGTACAAAGGAGGTGGCTTAACTACCTTTGGAACTTGGACTTCACTAGGTTGACTATCATTAGTATAAACTACACTCACATTATCATCTTGTATGTTCATGAAAGAAATCTTGGAGAGTTTGTGTTGGAGAAGATCTTTATACCCTAGAATGAGTAGAGCATCCCATATAAGAATGATAACATTATACTTATTCTTGTAGTATACAATGTTGAAGGGAGAATTGACACTCTTGGGCTATAATTTGGAAGTATAGGCATCACTTGTAACTTGTGTAACTTGTAGAATGAAGGGACTCTTATACTGATACCTATGTTTTTGTGGAGTTTGTTATGTTGCAGATGTTTTGTTGACTATAATTTGAGTGGTACGCTTCTAAGTAACTTGGGGATATGTTGGAGTGGCCTTATATTTCCCCAAGTTGTCATCAATCATTCTCCTCTTAGCCCTTGTGTGAGCTGTAACTGAATCATCTAAATTTAGTACATTCTGCCCCAAGTTTGCTGCCACTTGGTCAAAAGTGTTTTCACCTTCTTGAAAGTTTTCAAAGGTGGTCTCAATAGGTGATTTAATCACATTACCTCCTTGTTGGCTTGGAAATTTTTTTGGTGTTATGATAGGCATATCACCATGAGGTATTGGAGGACCTTGTTGTGGAGGAGGTATGGTGCCATGTACTTGAAATATATGAATCTATTACATATAAAAATTATAACATACTTCCCCACTTGTATCCATCACCATCTCACCTAATTGCCCCCATGGAGCAGACCATTGACCTTCTTGTATAAGGTTATTTTGTGTTGGTATCAATGCCCTTGAATCGCTATCAACATTGAGGTTATAGCTATTATATGGTCTAGTTTGTGTAATTTTCCCTTGGCCTTGTTGGTTGGGTGGATAAGGGGGTTTATTTTATGGATAAGATGGATAAATATCCTGAAGGGGCTTGATAAGGTCTACAAGAAGTATGCTTCTACCTCTCTAAGGCTACTAGTTGTTTTGAGCTTTAAGTAACCCCTCAATCTTACCAAGCCTATCTACCTAGCTTCAATTAGATTGGTCTTGGTTTTTTGGACCTAGTAATGGAGTAGTGGTGGGTTCAGTGTGTTGGATCTCTAGAAATAGGGGCATGAAGGGCCTAGGAGTCAACTTTCCTACTTGAATCATTCAATTTTTTGCTCTTATGGAGATTTCATTTGCTTTTTGAAATGTGGTCCCACCCATGGACTGTATCATTATAGCAACATCAGAATTTAAGGCCCTTAGGTAGTATAAGAAGGCATAATTATGTGTAGGATTGATAATGACATGGATCATATCCCAAGTTTTTTGAAATTTCTAGTTAATGTCAACCATGGATTCTTGGGGTGCCCTCTTAATTGAGGTGAGTTATTCAAATAATGAAACATGATCACTTATATATTTAAAATGCTTAAAAAGACACTAAAAAAAATCATCCCATATGTTCATGGAGGTAAGAGCAAGACCTCTATACCACTGAAGAGCTTTGTCTCTCAAGGAGTTTTCCAAGAGTCTCATGGCTTTGTTTTCTTTGGTGATGTTATGTAATAAGCACAAATTGGCTATATCATCTATGTGATCCATATGAGTGGTGGAGTTTTCCATTATGAAATATGGTATAATTTTCAAGGTAGTAGTTAGGATATCATCAAATTGGTTAAGTTTTAAAAGGCTACCACCATAAAAGGGTATAAATTCTTGCATTCTAGGTCTTCCCATTGGGATTAGAGAAATATCATCAGGATTTGCATGGATAGAATTGGTAGAATTGGGAGACTTGGGTGAATTGGAGAGTCTAGGATTTGGGATAAACCTAGAAAACCATTTTATTCTTTCAATGTCTAATGATAACTCAACAAAATCAATTTGCTTGCCTTTTGAAGATGATCTAGTCAAAATGTTTTACATGAAACTACCTTCCAATATGCCACTAATTGTCCTTAGCCTTCTATATGTCTTACAACATTATCAAATTATCAAAGGATGTCTCTAAGGTACTTGATATCTGGTCCCATCAGGCATGACAAAACTGTTAGGTAACTATGTTGCACCCTGATTAAGGAAGATTGTTCACATCCACCTCAAAGCTAGACTAACATTAGAGTGACCTATAGGTTATGGGCTACCTAAGATATAGGTCAAACCTCTAGTTTTTATGGGCATAGTTCCCATAATTTTTCACTTCAATACTCTCTTTAAGACCTATATATGTTGTAATGAAAAGAGAAAAGAGATAAAAATTGATAAAATAACCTATACTAAAGTGGTGATGCACTAGTGATTAAAGATCCACTTAGTCTATCCTTTGAACACACTAATGAACTAGATAAAGGTTATAACTGATCAGACCTCTTGACAATTTTATTTGAATGAATGTTTCATATTGATGTTGAGTAAGGGTTATATAATTTTAAGGATAAAGGCCTAGATCTACACAAGACACTATTGGCTTATGACACTTCAAGAGCACATATACTTGCCAACACTTCATACAACATGAAATAGACTAATAACCTAAATTTAGGTGCATGAAAGGACCTATAGATGTCAAAATAATTAAAACATTTTTAAAATCAACTCTCATGAAGCACACTAGCATTCAACAAGAAACATGCAAGTATTCTTTTATTGATTCAAAGGAGTACAAGGCAATTTTGGTAGAGCTTTACTAAACCTATCCAAGGGATAAAAAATAAGAGATCAATGCCTAATTAAATAGAATGTTTGAGGGATAAGAGAGAATATTCTAAGTTTGGGAGATGCCATGAATTAGTCCAAGGTGGTGTATGGTAGTTATAGCATGCATAGTCACCCCTCTTCAAGCATTGACACTTCTTCAATGAATCCACCTTGGAGTTGAGATAATGTATGGAAGTTGTAACTCATATATTTGACCTCATGAAGGACTTGATAATGCTCAAAATATCCCAATATTCCATCCAATGGTAGTTACATAATGTAAATGGGGTGTGGATAGGCCTCCAAGAGGTGTTGAGCAGCATCTCTTTCAATGCACATGTTGACTTGACGATGAAAGTATCTCCACTCTTGCACAATGGCATTAAATAAATAATGTGTTCACATGAATGTATAGATAATAGGTGTAATTTTTCCCCATTAACCTCTTCATATCATTCCACATCTACTAGTACCTTCTACCTACAAGATAAGTAGGCCTATTTTGCTTGTTCTTCATCTTTCTACTTATATGCTTCTTATGTTATTAAGAAAACTAAAATAGGACTTCAAGTCATTCGAAAAGACATAAAATCTTATTTGATTAGCTCCTTGTATCTATATTTAGGCTTTTTATAATTATCCCTCACCTGCAAACACATTTTCTTTCCATGACTAGGCCACTTGAACTGGCTTCACATACTTGCTGCTTAGGAAGAGATAACAAAAACACTTGTAGTAATCACAATGGATAATTTTAGCATTATATAAGTATAATAAGCCCTTAAATTACCTTTTCCATAGTTTTTAACCCCTATTTAGGCTATGAAACAACCCAAAACCTTGTAAACTTGCACTTTCAAAAGGTGTCTATATAGCCTTCGTACCATTAGGTGCCATGGACATGAGACCCTATAAGATAGGAACATGATAAAGGTTTTAGTCAATAAATTCTTGAGTGTTTGAATTCATTTCTCTTTAAACGTTTCTTGTCTAGTTACTACTAGGGTTTAAAGGGGGTTTAGGAGTGCTTGGGGGTCTTAGGGATGGTTCATAGAGACCAAGGCTTGGATCTCTAAACCAATTGTACCAAATGCAAGCCAATAGACCTCCCCACCTTTCATAAATTTTTGGGGTCCCCATTACATATAATCCAAGTTGTGATGAGCATTTGAATATGCTCCTTGGGTGAGAAACATGCCCACTGAGTAGGTTCTAGATGTCTACAAGCAAAATGACTAATTGTAGGGCTTTTCCTGGGATCTAAATTGATAAGGATGTGTTTCAACATCATGATGGACCCTCCCTTAAAGGTTTTAAGTGTTATTGATAATCAAATGGCACTCTGATCCACTTATTGGTGACACAATCATAGTGGAGATGATGGATGAGTTTGTTTACAGACCTAAATCATGAATTTTGGTCTAAACCCTAGGGTTGAAAGGAAATTTTACATCATATACAACCTAAACATTACCTTAAAAATATTATAAAGTAGCATCATTGGATTGATTAGATCATTTGACCCCCTTTGGATGCACATAGCCATGAATTCTAACACCTATGCTTTCCTAAAATATGAAACTAGTTATGGAGGTCACTTTGATGACTATTAGAGGACTTTTTTAGACAATTCAAGACCCATTTTCCCTCCTTAACTCATTTTTTACACAAACACTTCCCATCTCCTTGCTCTTAGGCTCAAGATAACACTTTTAAGATTATTGTGTATAGTTTTACTCTTTCACATGCCAACCAGTGAGTCACTATGATGCTTAAAAGGCTTGATGAGACCTTAAATGTCATTTCATGGTTAAACCACTTCATTTAGATGGGTTTTGAGGTAGAAATCCACCATCAAGTCACTTTTGGGGTTTATGCAAGGCTTGAGATGTCCACCATATGAACGATTGTCAATAGCATATGAACATTCAAACTAGGAATAAATGTCATGAATATAAATTCCATTGACTTCCTCATCTTCCATGAATGGCTTGGTTTACCATGTAAAGGGTGTGTGGAGATAGGAACATTGGAAGGTGATACTAGGGTTGTCTGTAGACCAATTATGATTAGTTATTTTATTAATTCTATTCATAAAGGTTGTACCCCCAATGCCAACAAATCCTTCATGGATATTCATTCCATAGGGAGACTTAAACTTCCCTAAGATATTTATCCTTGAGCATGTATGTTTTGAAATGGGTGATCACTTTAATTTGGCTCTCAAGTTGATTGTGTCTAGGGTGAGTGGCTCGAGCAAGGTTTTTTAGACACTCTAACCCTTTTCATCACTTCATTTCACTTGAAACATCATTATAAGTGTCATGAACATCTTCATACACCCCTCATTGACCATACAACTTGTTGTAAGAGCTTGGAGGAACCTTAAGATGGTAGTAGGGTCTATAAGCATGCTTATGTGCTTGTCTACTTTGGCCTTTTTCCAAGGGAACCTGATGTGACTCTATATGATAATCCATTTGTATGAGTTATAAGGAACCTTTCCATCATTTTGGACTGATCCAAAACCATCTTTGGATCCCAAACTATCTACAGACCCTTGATCACATGGATCTATCCTTCAACCCATATAACTATGATAAACAAGGCTTGGTTTGAGACAAAATAATGGGTATACCCATTATTTATCTATCCCAAATAGAGGAATTGATAACTTGAATTTGTAATTATTACCAATTTTAATAAATTTATAATCTTGTCCATGCCTACAAGTATCTTAAACGCTCATTTTACTTAGACTAGTAGTGAATTACCTATTAACTAAGTGACTAGGCATAAAAGGTCTGAGTATGATCTTCTCCCTTATTTATTTAGGTTCTCATGATAATGATATGTACATAACATGTCTCAAGGATGAAGATACTCTCATATGGTGACTTTCCAGCCTTCTCTCTTATTTTATACACTACACTTCTCAAGCTTAGGGCTCATCTTTGAGTATGCTTGTGTAATCTAAAGCCTATTTTGACGTTCCTTTGCCTTCTTAGATGTGATGACCATCAAGTTTGAATTATCACTCAATATGAACCCCGATCATATTTATATAAGTTATGCATTTTTACCATAAGCAAGGTATGGTCATTTATATGCATTAATCTACTGTAGGTACACACTCAAATATATTAATTGTGTACAAGGTCTGAGTATCATGTTTTTATGAAGGAAGAGTGATCAATAGATATTCAAAATCTAGTATCACCTTCCTATCTATTATCACTCTAGAGAGTACCCTATTTGAGGATGTGCAAGGCATACCTTCTCTCCAACTGATACAATTAGATTTTCTTAGAGTGTGGGTGACTTTGAAGTGAGAATAACCTCCAGAGAGGGTTGGTTTCCTTTAAATTTATCAATTAAATCTAACTTACTATGATTTTGGGATGAAAGGGGAAAGGAAAACTGAAAGGAAAACCTATCAAATTCGGTGATACATGTAAATTATTTATATCCTCTGGAAGTTATTGAAACTAATGCACATATGTGAATCAATAAAAGTGTTGTATTGCCCTTAATCATAAATGTTTTTGATGAAAGATTAACATAACTTTGGATTATAAAATTCCCTTTTTTACCTCTTCAATTGACTTGTAGAAGGTGAGATAGAAAGTAATAGGTGAGGAATAGACCTGCCAAAAGGAGATATAATCTCACTTATATGCTAATACACAATTAATTACACTCTATTATCTATCAAAACTCATATGTAAAATAAAAAATCTCCTTTATTGATGTATGGTATATATTTCAATTTCTACTTGAGCTCCACAAATTATAATAATGTATTAAAAAGCTAATATATAAGTATTAAAAATAAATAATAGCCTAAGTGGAGTTGATTTACATAAGGAATAATCTTCTTTAATTAAATAAAGACTAAAAACTTTTAGAATTATTTAATCAACTCCCTTTTACAATATTTAGAAAACTCCTTTTAATAGCTTTCCTTCATAAATAGGTGGTGGGACCCATCTTGATATCAACTAAAGTATATTTTGAGTTCAAAAATAAATACAATAGTCTTAAAAAATCTTTTAATTTTCTTACTTTGCAAAAAATCTATTTTAGAATTGAAACAAGAAATGGTGGGCCCCATTGACTTGGTCAAATCTCCTTGCATATAATCTATTCCATTATTTGATGTTTATCTCCACTTGAACTAATATTTAAGTATTTCAATATCATTATTTAAATGATAACAAAGGAATATTGCATGATGTTGGTCAACTACTCAACTGAAGCTTTGATTGGAAGTTCAAGGCTAATTAACTCTACTTGGCTCCTCCTTGCATAAAATAACATTTAAAATTAAAAAATATATGAATATCCATAATAATATCAGATATGGCATGTGGTAACTCTAAAATTAATTCATTTGATATATTTTCAACTACATTTTTTACTTGATTGACCAATTAAGCCTATTAGGCCAATTAGGCCTAATAGCCTATCTTCTTTCATTTGGAATCTATTAAACCTAAAAAATATACTAGGAAACCTGAAAAAATAATTAAATAGACATGTGAAAACTTTTTTCATCACAAGATATGTGATTTTGATAAGAAAACACTCGCCATTCAGTCAACAGGGTTGACTAGGCCTATTTTGCTCCATTTTCCTATAGATTGGCCATTTTGATCAAGCTAGTTTGGAAAATTTTAAGATTATTTATAAAAAAATGAAGATTTTAAGATGAATAAAAATTCTTAGGCTTTGATCTCCATTGATTATATTTCATTGAACTATCTTGTACTTCATTTTACATGCTTTTTTTCATAAAAAACATGATTTCTACCCTCATCCTTATAACTCCATGCATAAAATTGACATTTATGGAATAATATTTGAGTTTAGTTTAAATTTGAAATTTTTTTTGGTTTATGCATGATGATTTGATGGCAATAAAATTAACTTTTTTCAAAACTAGTTTTTTAAGGTTTTAGGTGGGCTTTGAAGTTGAATCTTCAAAATGATGATTCATGAAGTACATACCTCCAAATCAAAAAATATTAAATTTATGTATATCAAAATAACCCCTATAAAATCATTGAAAATATTGGGTTACTATGCAAAATATATAAAATATTACGATGTGGAGAAATCTGACTATGGGGTTTTCACTGCATTTTGGGCTGCCTACGCTCTTAATAATTGTTCATAAAGAACATAACCTAAAATGGTTTTAATTTTTAATTAATTATAATTAAATATTGTTCCTTAAAACATATTAATATTATTTATCTAAAATTCACATGTGGTGAAAGATACGAGCATCTAAACAGGAGGCTAAGAAGGGTGTTTAGAACTACAAAAGTGAAAATTTCACCAAAATAAAAATAAATATTCACCTAATTTATGATGATTTAAAAAATTATTATGGGTTATATACCATTATATAAAAATAATTTTAAATCACATTTTATTTTAAAATTAAAAAAACCTTTTTTTGGCCTATATGTCTATTTGCTTACATAAACTTGTATGATTATGGTTTGCTTAAAATTTAGAGTTTTAAAACTCTTTAAATATCTTATTATAATGTAAAAATATCATCCCATGATTTTAAAACTTTTAACTGGGCTTAGAAAGCTCTATGGCACTCCAGAATGATGCCTACCCCAATGGTGATCTCCAACAGACATGCTAAGGATTGTTACAAAACAACAAGTATCTCCACTCATCTAATGGACATGAAATTTTTTAAAAATGTTATCCAAATATTTATGACCTTGTGTAAAAAATTTGGAGTCTTTAAACCACCTTTATCTCCCAAAAACCTCAATTTTTTCACAAAATTAACCCCTATGCATGGATTATCTGCATATTTGAACTTAACAATACTATTTTTGAAATGACAATGATCCATTTACAATACATTTTTTTACCAAAATTAGTTATTTTAATCCATAATTCACAACTTTAAAGGGCTATTGAATGGTTTCTTAAAAGTTTTGAATGATATGAGTAGTAATTTAGCCTTGATAGGTCAAATTACTAACAATTTTGGTGACTTTCAAGGGTTGATCAGCCTGTTGGTCAAAGAAATAAAAAAATATGACAAGGATAGACTTATATATACACTAAAACTAGGAAAGATTATAGATCAAGACATAATAGGAGAAACTAACACAAACAACAACAAACATGTGCACATGTGCACTTAGAGGAAAGGACAACAACAAAATGAAAAGAAAAAAACTACTAATGAAAGCATGTACATATATGCACTTAGAGAAAATAACAAAATGTATTCTATTGTGTACAAACTAACCTCCACCTTGATGGTCCTCCTGAATCAAATAGAAAGTTATTTGATGCACTATGGAACTTTGAAATGTATTTTCTTCCTTTTGATAGCTCTTTTATACAAATGAGAACATTTATATGTTCAAATGTTATGGATGATGCATGTAGGCCTCCAAATTCCATTCTTAGGTGTATGGATTAAAGATATAGATCTAATATCTAATCATCTTCCTCCTATATTCTTCTTTGTTACATCAAGATTACTATCTCTGCCTCATTCATAGGTTGATCATGGTTTGACACATTCTCATTCAATAATTATATTGGAAATTTAGCTAGTATACTTGGATTGATGTATTCATTTGAATCTATTTGAAGTGGTATTTTTTTAGAGTATTTATATCTTTGATAAGTATCTAAACATGGTTGTAATATGAATTTAATTTCTTCTTGATGAACAGTTGCAATAGTACTCTTTACAAGACATTCATCAATCTCTACTTGGGGTGGAGATGGACTATTAAAATTTGCACAATAACTCTTCAAATCATTCCAAAAGGCCTCTTAATCATGATAAATTAAAAGGACATGAAATTCATCAGTATTCTTACTATTTGAATCATGTTGATCACATATTTCTACCTTTTGGATGAAGTCAAATAAAATTTCTTGATCTATTGCACTTGTCTCATCTTTGAGAGGAAAATTCTCCATCTCAGCACTGGTGCTATGTGAGTTGTCTTCATGGATTCCTTTTGAAGAAATATTTATTTGTATCTCATCTATATCAGCTGCTAAAAGATCTTGAGAATCCTCCTACAAGTCATCTTCTTTTTCATTATGAAAAACTGAATCCTTCTTGTCCTTGCCAAGTGGTGTCCCAACTATGATTTCTTCTTCTTGATCACTCAAGTCACCTTTCTTTTCCATCTCTTTGGCTGCATCCTCTTCACTTGCCTCACAAAGAAGAGGTTATTGATTCAAAATTGGTATGGTATGTCCCTAAAATTATTTAATATGATGAGAAAGATATACAAAAGTTACCATAGATACCTAATTTTGCTCATGAGGCTGCTCTTTTTGGATCATGTTAACCTCATATCTCTGCTGCACTTTTCCTAGAATGTCTTTCCATGAAGGAAAGGTATTTCGATTTTGAGGAGGAAGGGATGAATCCTGCATGATCTCTTGTTTGAATTTAGCACCCTAAATGATGCTTGATTATTCCTCTTTCTTGCTTGACTCCATGATTTTGTTCCAAGATGGGAAAGATAAAGGCTCCTTGGTGACCTTTTGATTCTGGTTCTCCTCCTCTTTCCTTGTCTTTAGCTCCAACTCTCTGATATGCTTATCAATAATATGTTGGAATATCTTCTCTTTAAATTGGTTAGTTGTTTCATGAAGATAATGAATAAAAGAAAACTTTTGAGAGAGGATGGAGTTTTGGATCTCAATAGTAGGTTGTCCCATAACAATGTCTTTCTTTCTTTGATAATTCTCTTGGATAGATCTTCAAGAAGGGAAGGTTTGAGAAACACATGAAGAACTTGGAAAACTCAAAGGGGCTCTTAGAATGATCTCCTATGGAGGAATGGATGGCATATAAGAAGAGTGAGTTTGGACCGATTATCCCTTGAGGCCTTTTAGTTTATCCTTAATACTTTGAATGTAACCACCTACATCCATCATCTCACCAGTGATATTGCCTCAATTTGCTCTCTCAATAGGTGCACATTGCTCTTTTATTTTCTTCAATGACCCTCTCACATAATGGATCTAGTGAGTAGGGGTATCATGGCCATAATAGCTATTTGAGTACAACTCTAGTGCATGTTTTTCAAGGCTCACTAAAGTTGGCTTAAGTGCTTATATGGATTGGGTGGATGCAAAATGGCCATGATTAGGGTGGTAAGGGGAAATATTATGATGAAATGGTTATTCATAGGGATGATCTAGGTAGTACTCCTACATATATGCCTGATATAAATCCTCAAACTCTTGGTGAGGATCTTAGTATGGCTGGTCATAGTGAGGATAATATGGATCCATACTAAAATAAGCCATTAGAGACCATTAGTAATCCAAATACTAAAAGTAATCAATATTTAAATGATACCTAATCTTTTGAACCAACTTTGAGTGCCTAAAATTTGCATTGATATTTATAATGAGATCTCACTGGGTATGTTAGAAACTATTATCACGCTAGAAAGTACCCTGTTTGAGGATGTGCAAGGCACACATTCTCTCCAACTATTATAATTGAATCTTCTCAAAGTGTGGGTGACTCTGAAGTGAGAAGAACCTTTAGAGAGGGTTGGTTCCCTTAAGATTTATCAATTAAATCTAATTTCCTATTATTTTAGGATGAAAAGGGGAAGGGAAAATTGAAAGGAAAATCTATCTAATTAGGTGATAGGCCTGAATTATTTATATCCTCTGGAAGCTACTAAAATTAATGCACACATGTGAATTAATAAAATCCATATATTTCCCTTAAGCAGACATATTTCAAATGAAGGATTAAGAGAACTTTGGATTACAAAATTCCCTTGTTTACCTCTTCAATTGACCTATAGAAGGTGAGATAGAAAGCAATAGGTGAGGAATAGACCTGCCAAAAGGAGATATAATCTCACTTATATGCTGATACACAGTCAATTATACTCTATTATCTGTCAAAACTCATATGCAAAATAAAAAATCTCCTTTATTGATGTATGGTCTAGATTACAATTTCTGCTTCAACTCCAAGAATTATAAGAATGGCTTAAAAAGCCAATATATAAGTCTTAAAATCTAAGAATAGCCTAAGTGGAGCTAATTTACATAAGGAATAGTCTTATTTAATTAAATAAAGACTAAAACCTTTTACAAATTTTTAATCAACTCCTTTATGCAATATTTAGAAAACTCCTTTTAATATCTTTTTTCACAAAGAATGCATGCACTCTCAAACTTTGGCATAGAAAATAGGTGTTAGGACCCATATTTATATCAACTCAAGCATATTTTGAGTTCAAAAATAAAGATAATAGTCTTCAAAAATCTTTTAATTTTCTTGCTTTACAAGAAATCTATTTTAGCGTTGAAACAAGAAATGGTGGGCCCTATTGACTTGGTCAACTCTCCTTACATGTCAGCAATGCCATTTTTTGGTGTTTACCTTCACTTGAACTGATATTTAAGTATTTTAATATCATTCTTTAAATGATAACAAAGGAATATTGCATGATGTTGGTCAACTAGTCAACTGAAACATTGATTGGAAGTTCAAGGCTAGTTAACTCCACTTGGTTCCTCCTTGCATAAAATAGCATTTAAAATTCAAAAATATATGAATATCCATAATAATATAATATATTTAATGTGGTAAATCCAAAATTAATTTATTTTATATATTTTCAACACCATTCTGTACTTGCTTGATTGACCAATTAGGCCTATTAGGCCAATTAGGCCTAATAGCCTATCTTATAGAATTTGGACCCTATTAAACCTACAAGAAGATGCAAAGAAACCTAAAATAATAATTAAATATACCTGTAAAAACTTTTCTCATCACAAGATATGTGATTTTGATGATAAAACAGTCACCATTCAGTCAACAGGGTTGACTAGGCCTATTTTGCTCCATTTTCCTACAGACTGGCCATTTTGATCAAGCTGGTTGGAATACTTTCATTATGATTTCTGACCAAATGAAAATTTTAGGATGAATAAAATTTCTTAGGATTTGAGATCCATTTATTATATTTCATTAAACTATATTGTACTTTATTTTACATTTTTTTTCCTTCATTTTTGCCTTCATTTGTACACTCCATGCATAAAATTGACATATTTGGAATCCTATTTTAGTGTAATTTAAATTTTAAAAGTTTTTAGGCTGATCCATGATGATTTTATGTCAATAAAATTAACTTTTTTTAAAACTAGTTTTTAAAGGTTTTAGGCAGGCTTTGAAGCTGAATATTCAAAATGATGATTCATCGAGTACATACCTCTAAATCATAAAATAATTAGATTTATGTATATAAAAATGACCTCCCTACCATCTTTTAAAATATTGGGTTCCTATGCAAAATATATAAAAAGTCACCATGTAGAGAAATCTGCCTGTGGGGTTTTGACTACATTCTGGGTTGCCTACACTCTTAATGATTGTTTATAAAGTGCAGACAATAAAAATTTCTTAATTATTCATGAATTATAATTAAATATGTTTCTTCAAAACATACTAATATTTTTTGGCCAAACTTCACATGTAGTGAAAGATACGAGCATTTGAATAGGAGGCTAGGAAGGGTGTCTAGAAGTGCAAAAAGTGAAAATTTCACCAAAATAAAAATAAATATTCACCTATTTCCCAATGCGTAAAAAATTATAATTGGGTCTGTATCATTCTATCAAAACACTCTAAAATCACATTTTGCTTGAAAAGTCAAAAAACCCCTTTTTGGCCTATATGCCTATTTGCTTGCATAAGCCTGTATGAACACGGTTTGCTTAAAATTTAGATTTTTTACACTATTTAAAAGTTTTATTATGATTTTAAAACTTCATCCCATTATTTTAAAGCTTTTAATTAGACTTAGAAACCTTTGTGGCATTCCAAAATGATACCTACTCTAATGGTGATCTCCAATGGACATGCTAAGGACTATTATAAAATAGCGAGTATATCCACTCATCAAATGGATATTATTTTTTTAATAATTTTATCCAACTCTTGATGACCTTGTGTACAAAATTTGGGGTCTTGAAACCACTTGTAGCTCCTAGAAACCTCAATTTTCTCATAAAATTGACCCTTGTGCATGGATTGTCATGCATATTTGAGCTTGACAATGCTCTTTTTGAAATGAAAATGACCCATTTACAATAAATTTTTGATATTTTTTACCAATATTATTTCTTTTAAGCCATAATTCCTAGCTTTAAATGGCTATTGAATGGTTTATTGAATGTTTTGAATGACAGGAGTAGTAATTTGGCCTTGACAGGTCAAATTACTAGCACTATCTTAAATCATCCTTTTGGAATGCATTCCCTCATATTATCACACCAGTCTTCATTCCTTTGAATTTTTTTCATAGTTCCCTTTGGATTCTTTGCTACATTATGCTTAGAATGGCTGGTTGTAGGTGGTGATTGTCTTTATCAGTAGGGCATATGACCATATAAGTTCAACCTTCCATGGTTTCATTGCTCCTAAGGGTTCCAAGGGAGTATGGAGGTCTGTTAGCATGATATAGAATTAGAGTGAATGGGGGATGAATGGAGGAGGGTGGTAGTGGAGAGATATAGAGTGTGAGACATAAAAATAGGGTTGACATAGTATGAATGGAAGTGGAAACTATGTGAAATGATAGAGTTATAAAAATGGAGTGGGATGGAGTGTGGGAACCCTTCCTTGACAAACCTCATGAATATTGTAGACCCTCATACATATACCTAAATAAACATGGCACTTTTTAGGTAGAAATGATGCATACACAACCAAATGATGGAACCTAGGAATCTTTGAGGAACCTTAATCTTTACAAAAAAACATTAAACTCTGCTAAAACTATGTGAGATTGGAGGCAAGGAGGATGGTTTCTAGGCCTATGAGGCCACCATGGAGGTTGGAAAAGTTTCTTATAAAGATATGATGACAACCCACCATGGATTTAACACTCTATTTCCATGTTCTTGAGTTGCATTAGATGGCTCTGCACATACCTTTGAGCCACACACAGTGCTCATCATACAGTGGCATTCAAGTATGCATAAACCCTTTCTTATTTAGATATTATAAGATGAAAAGAGGCCAATGGACCTCTAACCCGAGCAAGAAGGCATGGTGAAACCTAAAACACTCTACCAACCCTTCAACTTAGCCAATATCTTTTGATGAGGACATTCAACCTCTATTTGTTGTATAGACTTGCCTACAAATTACACACAGGAGCCATACTTGAAGGTGTGTTGGTTATATGAGTTCACAAGGGTGATTAAGTTCTAAAATTCTATAATAGGTTCTTTCAAGACATGAGGAAACAACATCATTCATTGGATTGATCAAACAAGCTAAGAATTCAAGAAAATCATCCTATCCAACTTGGCTTGTGTAGATGGGGATGGCATATAGATTCCTTGATTTCTTAAGAAATATTCCTATAGGTAATGAGACCAATCCCCAAAAAAATGCCCATGGGTTGAAACTGACTAAATATACTTCCTTTAATTATGAGTTTGGGCCTCCATTCTCTCTCCTCTATACAATATAAGAATAAACCTTGTTGAGTTGTGGAGCTAAAAGCTTCACTAGTATGCAAATGTGGAGGTTGCTGGGTTACACAGTAACCGACATCGGTCAAAGCCAACCGACATCAATTAGGGGTCAATCGACATCAGTTATCTTCAACTATACAATAACCAGCATCGGTTATGGTTGGCCAACATCGGTCAGACAGGAACTGACATTGGTCACGTGTGCATTTCCAGAATTAGACAACGTTTCTATTTTTAGATGAATAGTTAGTTTGCATGTAAAGACTAATTTTAGTCTTGATTCTGCGTTTCTAATTATTGTTTGGTTTGGGATCTATTTAAGAGACCCATGGGGCTGTATTGTAATCAAGTAAGTAGGGAACAAAAATTGGGTTGATTGTCACTGAAAGTGTAGGCAACAACAACCATTGGGTTGATTGTCACATGTAAGCAAGATCAGTTAGATCTGCAAGTGTGCAAGATTAAGGAGATCTGCTGGAAGAGGGAACAACTCAATGTTGAGTTGGTTGTAATTGATTGAGAGAGAGAGAACTCTTGAGGGAGAATTACTGTATGCCCAAGAGGTGTGGGAAGAGATTTCTTCATTGTATTTCCTTCTGGAAGAGAGTTAATACATATTGTATTGTTTCTCGTATCTCCTATTCTTTGCTATTTTTAGTTACTTATTACTTCTGGTTTAATTCCATGTTTAGTTGCTTATACAAAGGAAATCAATTGTACTCCAAGGAGGATCCTAACAGTTGGTATTAGAGCTAGGATCACTAACAAGTGGTAGAGCGGGTTAGTGTTTGTTGATTATAGGTTCACTCACAGGGGTTTCTATTTGAGTGGGAGTAAAGCAATGGCAGAAGAAAGTAAACTAAGAATGGAGAAATTCAATGGCAAGAATTATCAATTATGGAGGATGTAGATAGAAGATTATCTGTATCAGAAAGATTTGTACTTACTGTTGGGTGGGGTTTCAAGTAAGCCCACATATATGCAAGATGAAGAATGGAATGTTCTTGATAGTAAGGCTCTAGGATCTATAAGGTTGAGCTTGGCATCATCTGTGATTTCCAACTTATCATAGGCAAAGACAATGGTAGAGTTAATGGATACTTTGGCAAATTTATATGAAAAACCCTCAGCTTCGAATAAGGTATTGAAGTAATTATTTAATTTGCAAATGCAGGAAGGTAGATTGGTATATAGTCATCTTAGTGATTTCCATGGATTAGTAAATCAGTTAATTTCAGTCAAAATAGTTTTTGATGATGAAATTAAGGCTCTCTTAATCTTATGCTCTTTACCTGAAAGTTGGGATAGCTTGGAAATGGCAGTTAGTAATACTACGTCTACTTCAAATATCTTGAAATTTGATGATGTTGTTAGTGTAATCTTGAATGAAGAAATTCATAGAAAAATCATAGGGGAAACATTAGGTAATGTTTTAAGTGTTGAAAGCAGGAGAAAACAAAGAGAGAAGGGCAAGCAAGGGAAATCAAGGTCAAAGATAGGTAGTAGATCCAAATCCAGAAATGGAGGTATAACCTGCTGGAATTGTGGAAAGAAAGGACATGCAAAGAAAGATTGTTGGTTGAAAGAAGATCAACATGAAAGTAATAAAGAAGCAAATGATGCAGGTATTGTTGCACATGATGCTCTTATATTTTCTTTGGATAGTTAGGTAGAATCATGGGTTTTAGATTCTGGTGCTTCTTTCCATGCAACCCCAAATAGAATTTTTTTTCATGATTATGTCCATGGAGACTTTGGAAAAGTTTATTTAGGGGATGGTGAGCCTTGTCAAATTGTTGGCAAAGGGAAAGTGCAGCTGAAATTGCAAAATGGCAACACATGGGTGTTGAAGGATGTGATGCATGTACCCATCCTGAAGAGGAATCTGATTTTTGCAGTAAAGTTGGGTGATGAGGGTTGCATAGTAACTCTCACAGCTGAATCTTGGAAAGTTTCCAAGGGTGCACTTGTATTATCAAGAGGTAAGAAAGTAAGTACACTTTATCTATCTACTTGTATTACTGATTCTTCTTCTATTTTATCTACTTCAGCTGTAGATGCAAAGATGTGGCACTGTAGGCTTGGTCACATGAGTGAGAACGGAATAGATGTTCTTAAGTCAAAAGGTAAGCTTTCAGATTTGAAAAGCATAGATCAAGATTTCTGTGAGCATTGTATTTTTGGGAAACAAGAGAAAGTGAGCTTTCTCACAACTGGGTCAACAAAGAAGAAGCACAAGTTGGAGCTTGTTCACGTAGACGTGTGGGGACCAACTTAGGTTGCTTCTATTGGAAGATCACAGTGTTATGTTTTTTTCATTGATGATGCTACAAGAAAGGTATGGATTTATTGCATAAAGAGGAAATCTGATGTTTTTGACACATTTAAGAACTAGAAAGCCTTGGTTTTCAATGAGAAGGTGATGGACAGTGATCAGCTCAAGAGGCTGAATAATTTTGAGCAGGGCAATGTTGATTTGGACAAGGTTATGATCCAAAATGAGCTTGTGGGTAAAAATCATCACTCATAGGAAAACACAGACACCGATGTCGGTCAGGTAGGAACCAACGTCAGTCCGGTGGAGACCAAAGTCGGTGATGTCAGGCAGGTGGAAACTGATGTCGATCAGGTGAGAACCGATGTTGGTTAGGTTAGTCAGGTGGAAATGACACTGGTTGGGTGTAGACCGAGAGATGATCGGGATCAGTCATTGTTAGAATGAAATTTGGGCGGACAACAAGCTATCAATGAGTCTCAAATGCCCATGAGGAGGTCCAAAAGGGTAAGTAAACCTTAAATTCATTATTCCCCTTCTTTATACTACTTGTTTCTCACTGATGGTGGAAAACTAGGAGGTTTTGAAGAGGCAATGTAGATAGAATCCAGGAAACAGTGGGAGCATGGCATGAATGAGGAAATTGATTCCTTGGAAGAGAACCAAATGTGGGATTTGGTAGAGTTGCCAGCCGAAAAGAAATCACTAAAATACGAATGGATTTATAGGTTAAAGAAAGGAGAGAATGGACAAGTGAGACATAAGGCCAGGTTATATGGTCTTGAGCAAGCTCCAAGATAGTGGTATTTGAGGTTTGACAGGCTTATGACAAAGCATGGCTTTAGTCAATGTCAATGTGACCATTGTGTTTATTTTACCAAGTTGGATAATAGTAGATACATTATCTTTTTATTGTATGTAGATGATATGCTTGTTGTAGGTTCATACATGCAGGGAATTACTAAGCTAAAGGTAAAATTAGCTCAGACATTTGACATGAAGGATTTAGGAGCAGCAATCCTTGGCATGAGTATTTCTAGAGACAGGGAAAATCACAAGTTGATTTTGTCTCAAGAGGATTATGTGAATAAGGTAGTGGAGAGTTTTAATATGTAGGATGTAAAACTGGTAAGCACACCTATGTTTAGACAATTCAAGCTGAGAATAGAACAGTGTCCTAAATCACATGATGAGGTTGAGTACATGGTATGTACTAGACCTGATATTGCCCAAGTTGTGAGAGTTGTCAGCAAGTTTATGGCCAATCCAGGAAAGGAGCACTGGAAAATAGTTCAGTGGATTCTCAGATATCTGAGAGGGACCAATAGTAGGTATTTATGCTATGCAGGGTCAAACACTTCTCTACATGGGTATGCAGATTTGGATATGGCAGGTGACTTGGATGGCAGGGGAAGCACCACAAGATATGTGTTCACTATTGGTGGAATGGTGGTTAGCTAGATTTGAAAGTTGGAGAAGGTTGTTGCCCTGTCTACTATAGAGGAAAAATACATTGCAATCACAGAGGCTAGCAAGGAAATGATATGGATGACTCGGTTCATGGAAGAGTTGGGAAAGGAACAAGAGAGTTATAGATTGTACAGTGATATTCAAAGAGCAATTCATTTGTCAAAGGATTCAACCTTTCATTCAAGAACCAAACATATACACCTTAGGTACCACTTCATTAGATAGGTATTAGAGGATGGATAGTTGAAGCTAGAAAAGATCCATATGGATAAGAACCCTGTAGATATGTTAACAAAGCTGGGAACAAAGGAGAAGTTGAATTTTCATTCAAATTTTGTTGGTCTTCAAGATTGAGCTTGAAGATGGAGATACAAGCCAAAAACAAATTAGAGGATGTTGTTGTACAGGTACAATTATAGGTGCAGCTATTTATCTCCAAGTGGGAGATTGTTGATTTATGGAGCTAAAAGCTTCACTAGTATGCAAATGTGGAGGTTGCTGGGTTACACAGTAACTGATATCGGTCAGAGCCAATCAACATCGGTTAGGGGTCAATCAACATCAATTATCATCAGTTATACAGTAACTGACATTTTTTATGGTCAGCCGACATTGGTCAGACAGGAATCGACATCAGTCACCTGTGCGTTTCCAGAATTAGACAACGTTTCTAATTTTAGACAAATAGTTAGTTTGCATGTAAAGACTAATTTTAGTCTTGAGTCTACATTTCTAATTATTTTTTGGTTTGGGATCTATTTAAGAGACCCATGGGGCTTTATTGTAATCAAGTAAGAAACAAAAATTGGGTTGAATCTCACTGAAAGTGTAGGCAACAACAACCATTGGGTTTATTGTCACATGTAAGCAAGATCAGTTAGATCTGCAAGTGTGCAAGATCAAGGAGATCTACTGGAAGAGGGAACAACTCAGTGTTGAGTTGGTTGTAATTGATTAAGAGAGAGAGAACTCTTGAGAGAGAATTACTGTACACCTAAGAGGTGTGGGAAGAAGAGATTTCTTCATTGTATTTCCTTTTGGAAGAGTGTTAATATAGATTATATTGTTTCTCGTATCTTCCATTCTTTGTTGTTTCTAATTTCTAGTTACTTATTACTTCTGGTTTAATTCCATGTTTAGTTGCTTATACAAAGGTAATCAATTATACTCTAATGAGGATCTTAACAAACCTGAGGAGATCTTTGAGTCTATCAATGAGCTCAAGGGGGAGATAAGATGGTTTTGAGCTTCCTTTTCATTGAAACACATTATTTTCTTCCCCATTTGATGTTACTGACCTCCCTTTGCAAAACCATGGCTCCACCTGAGCCAGTCCATACTATACAGATCCATACAACTTGAGAAAACTCTTTAACATGTAATTTCTCCACATTTCTTCTTGTTTTAGACCTAAAGACATCATTACTAGGTGTTGTAGAGGTAATAAGGGTAATGAGACATTTTGAACCTGATGGTATGAATTAGGGGAGTTGAAAAGCCACTATTTAGCATGTGTGGGGCCCATTTGGGAGGATTTATGCATTGACCATGATGGTAATGGATTTAATGAGGTATAAAATGGTCTAGTAATGGCTTGATGAGGCTTATGATGTCTACTAAAGGTGTGTGAGGTGACTTAGTGGTCTATTAATGCCAGATTAGGTGTCATTATGACCAAAAACATTGACTTTAGCACACTATATGGCCTTAAAGAGGCATATCAACTAAATATCATGTTAATATCATATGAAAAGAACTTTATGACCTATTCAAGATCTCAAATTAATCCTAAGACACTTTTCATGATAATATTTAAACATGAAAGATGAACATACCAAATGTGACTGAGCAAAACAAAGGTGTTTATGAGTCCTCATTAGACTGCCTTCTCAATTCACCTTCAACAAGGTATTTTTTAACTATTGGAAATCCATCAAAGTGAACAAGGGCCATTGCACATGCTCAACCACCATGACAACACTTGATTTAAGTTGTAAAGGAGATATGAATATTGATAAAGCAAAGTTTTAACATGACAAACTAGTGAACTGTTTGAACAACCCTCCAAACTTATAAGGATAAGATGCAATCACAAGACTAATGATAGATCAAGACTCAAGGGCATTAGGTTGACCCATTTCTAGGTATGGGACTAGAAATTGGTCAACACTAAGATCCAAAAATAAGGAAATAAGAGAGCATACACATGACAAGTTACCATAATAAATACTCAAACACATAAATAAACTCAAGCAATTTCATTTTAAAACACTAAATAATAATGTGAGTTATTTATAATTTTACCAAAGTAAATGTTTTAAAAGTGTTTGCTTGAATAAAGTGATGCCTTTGACTAATTAAATATGCAACAAATAAGTTAGAGTTTCAATATTAGCCTTAGACAAACAAAAGGATGTTGAAAAGCTTATTGTTTTAGTCTCAGAAAAATATTTTGTTGTTATGTAAGGTGATATCATTGATATGCCTGTCAAATCCACCAATTTGAAAACATAGAGGATATAAAAAACATAATTATTATTTCAATATTACATAGGTTGATATCACCAATAAGCAATTCAAATCCACTGATCTATAGAAACATAGAACAGAAAACACAACACTGTGATTTCACCGTTAGGATAAGTAAATCCATTGATATCATATTTGATTATTTTCATACTAATATGATTTCTCTATTTTTATAAAATATAGACATAACATTCATAGATTATATTTTGATATTAAAACCAATAATTCTTCTAATAATAATGATTATTCCATCAAAATGTATAAAAATACATAAACAAAAAGAAAAAACAATTCTTTATTACAAAAAGCATTTTCATTAATGTGCAGGGCTATTCTATTATTTTTATGGGTTATTCCACTATTTTTCTAAATACATAGTCAATGGTAAAATAGATAATGATTCCACCATTTAAAACTCTTCTCTACTGATTATTGGAACAATTCTACCATTTCTTGCAAACACAGAAAATAACATAGATAGAGAGCAATATCACTGATAATAGAGAAAATCTACCATTTCCAATAATGATTTAATTTTTTTTATAAAATCATAGATAAAAATTATTACATTATTTATCAAGGCTACTTAGCTATGGTGGGAGTGTTTCCACCACTTAGTAGGACAATTCCATTGCTATTCTATAAATGGCCATTTTATCAAATTTGAAAGAAATTAAGGGAAACTAGATTAAAGTTTGGACTAAATTCTAGCCTAGTATGATGATAAGGGGTCTTAAAATATTATTATAGGGTATTCATCTCATTAGGCATGCCATATGTAAATACACAATTATAAAGGGTTAATTTGTGTTAGTATGAAATTAAAAAAGAATTGAAATCATATAACTATGCCTAAGCATATGTCCTCTAATTGATCATGACAAAGAAAAGAGAAAAAATGATGTATAAGATAAATAAATACAATTGTAAACCTTAAGTTTCATCTCCTCCTTACCATAAATTAAATGTTATATCGCTTGGATTTAGTTTTTGTAGAGAGGATTACATAACACCATTAGTCAAACATTAGTCCAATGAGCCAAAGGAAAAATGCATAAAAGTAAACCAAATTAAGCCTATTTATTCATGTGGGAATTGCAAAGGATAATAAGAAACAATTAAAAGAAAGCATCATCATATTACCTTATCAAATGGATTCATCATACCAATGCAACTCAAAAACATGTTCTCCCTTGATCAAGATCTCTTGTATTCAATAACAATGGTGGTCAACTCCTCCAATGTCTCAATAACTCCTTGTAAAGCCTAGGCTCATGATTTTGAATCACTAAACTAGCCTATCAATGAAGCTTGAAACTAAAATCAATAATCAAATTCAAATTATTGTGGAAACAATTTTTCATTATAACTTTGCACAAATCAAGCTTAAAAATGATGTTCATGACCTCTCTATTTATAGATTTTTGAGATTGATCAGGATCGACTTGAACCATCCATCTCAGGATTGAGATGTGTGGCTAAGGATTAATCCAATTATATAATTAAATACATAAATATCCCTCATAAATATTTAGGATACAGGGGCATTTAAGAGGCATGAAGGATCTTAATGAGGCATGGGATACCCATAATCCTTATATTTGTGGCATTTATGGCCTTCCCAAGAAATGATGTCATTAAGAGATGTAGTTAATAGAAATAAATTTCCAAAAAGAAATATTCAACAAATCTCATGGAAAATACACTTAAGCTCTTGATTTGGATCAATTAGCCTTAAACAAGGTTAATTAACATTTGTACAATTATTTGGAAATTGGCCTTCAATTAATCAAAATGGTTAGAATGTCCTGTTATTGGCCCAAAATTTGATTAGATTAGAATTAGAAGTTGATGTTAGATTTATTGGATCCATTACCCCATTTAGGATGTTGTCAAAACTAGATAATAAGGGCACATGTCTCATGCAAAAAATTTGATAAAAAAGAGTAATCTAGAGCACCGAGGTGCAAAATTGGCATTTCGACTCAAAATGATCTAATCAAAGTTAGCTAGCCCACAAATTGCATTGTCCCATTTATGGATACTTTGACATAAATAGGCACTTGTAAATGAAATGTTCAAACCATTTAGGGGTTTTTAATGATTTTTACCTAAAATGTGCATTTGATTATAATTCAAGTAAGATTGATAGTTTTAACACAAATGGTGTTAAGAATTGAATGTCTACATTTTGCCCCTATTTGAGAAGGTGTAGCAAAATAGTCAAGTGAAGCAACATCTTTTCAAAGAAAAGAGTTGTCAAGAATAATTTTTAACATACCCATGATGCCCCCTTAAGAGGACATACTAGGATGGAATAGAAGGATGGACTCTAAAAAAGAGAGAGAGATAGATCGATTAACCCATGGAATAGATCACATCCAGATTAGCTAAAGCTTGCACACATGATTACCATCAATGATAAAAATATAATTAGAGGTATAATAGTCCTTAGAGATGGGTGGAATGGGAAATATACAATCCATAAATGTAAGGGACACACTTTAAATGTACCCAATGTAAGAGAATAAGTTACTTGCTTATGGCATTGATCAATCCCGAGACAGGTTACACACTAAAATATTACCATCATGAGCATTAGTGTGGAGAGCCCAGAATTAGAGGAAAAGAGAGAGTGTTCTACTTCAATAAGGGAAACACCACTAGAATGGGGTCTCTAAAGATAAGTTAATAAGAATTACTCTAGTAGATTAAATATGATCATGATAAAATAGTTTGCCCTAATAGAGCTAATTTTGATCATTGATAAGAATAAATAATGGTTTGCCACTATATATCTGATTTTATTTTGATGTGGTTTAGATGTTGTGCCCTAGCGTGGGCAATTGGAAATCAAAATAGCTCAAGGATATAACCCAAAATATAGGTTAAAGTGAGTGGGCACAAACATACCTATGATGGTGTAATGGCTTAGAAATCCATATAAAATCCAACATATGAGAATGCACAAAGTGATGAAACAAATGAAATAAGAATGGAGATGGCTGAGCTGACTCTAGATGTACAAGACAAGTGGATATTGCCTACATAGTTCCATGAACTCATGTTCTAATATGAACTTCAAGACAATGTAGTTCACCCAAGTTTGGGAGAGAATGGAATGAGGAATGATGAAAAATGACCAAGAATTGATTAGACTCATAATGTATGAAAATATATGCACGTCTAAGCATAGAGTCGAGTGCTAAAATGCATGATACTGAGATGCCTATTTTCATATCATGAACCTAGATTATGCAAAGTGTTCTTGAGAATCATTCATCAGAGCTGTGTTGATGTTAAGACTTTGAGACCTAAGCACAAAGTGCTTGTTATAGAAAAATAAATTAGACATCATAATTATGAAAAACTTATAATAAAAAAATATTCCAATTGTGATAAGTTGGTTCAAATGTGAATACCTATAACTAAGGACAATGTGCAAAGAATTACCAAAACCAAAGTTACAACTATTTACATTTAAACAAAAAATAAAAGACAAAGAAAAAGATAAGCATAAATGAAACTAACTTGAAATCAAGATATGATCAATCAAGACTTAAGTAGGAATAAAAAATGTTTAAGAATAAAAAGAAAGAACATCAGAATGATATGAGATCAAGATATAAATAATCAAGACCCATGTGGACTATCAAGACATTCTTGAACACAAAAGAGAAAAGTAAAATTAAAAAAAAACAAGACACTAGCAACAATCAAATAAACAAAATGGTTCAAGAATAACTTAATAACATAGGATCAAGATATAAATAATCAAGATCCATGCAAATCATCAAGATGTTCTGAAACACAAAAGATAAAAGTAAAATTAAAAAAACAAGACACCTGCAACAATCAAATAAACAAAATAGTTCAAGAACAGCGTAATAACATAGGATCAAGATATAAATAATCAAGATCCATGTGAATCATCAATATGTTCTGAGACACAAATAAGATAAGAAAAAACATAGATGGAAACAAAATAACAAGATGAGACAAGAAGCAATTAAAAATTAAAAGGAGAAGAACTAAAAGGAGAGGTGTGAAAGCACAATAAAACACCAAGAAAACACAAATAAACATACATAAACAAAAAACCAAGTTAGTGCAGTTTAAAGACAAATTTTCATGCATGTGCAATAGAGGTGTTACTTTCCACCACAACATAAAAAAGAAAAATAACATAAAAATTATTCCCTAATTAAAGAGGAACAATTATAGAAGAAAAAGGGGGAAGAGGAGAAAAGGAAGGGGGTGCCCGAGCTAACTCTAGATGTAAAAGACAAGTGGACACTGCCTACATAGTTCCATGGATGCATATTCCAACATGAACTTTAGGCCAAATGTAGTTCTCCCAAGAAATGAGATAGAAGAAAAATGATGATCAGACCAGTATGATTAATGTTATATAAGAAATATAAGATATGAGAAACAAATGAGAATGATATTGCAAATAACAAGCTGATGGGATGAGAAAGAATGATCTTTCAAAATGACAAGTGCATGGGACAAGATGAATGGGTCAACATAAAATTAGTATGATAAAATTCTTCCAAGTTGGAAAGTCAGTGGAATAATTTATGCTTGCAAAATGGAAAGATCATGGGATAAGATGAACTGGTGTTTCTTTGCTTGCAAAAGGGCAAGAGCATAGCATGGTAGGATGGGAATATACAAATGTACAGAAGCACGAGACATTTTTTTATTTTTTTATGGATTGTGTTCTGATGTTTTTGGTATTTACAAAGTATTTTCAATGTTTATGGTGCTTTTGGGATAATATATGCATAAGGTGGGACCATCTAGTCAAGGAGATACATGTCTGAGAGTAGAGGTTCTAATATAGCTACGCTGGCTACAACGGCCCATATGGATATAAACAATGGACTAGGGAACTAACTGATAGTTATAATAATAGTTAAAGCCAACTACAATGGCACAAGCTCAAAAATTGATGAGAGTAAGGGTCTTGATAAGACAATAACTACCGACAAAAAATAGTAAATGTAATATAGATAGTGTGCAACATGAAGTAACTTTAAAGAATTATCTATGCTCACTGATCTGTAATAGTGTGACAAATGTCCTAAATTAAGAAAATGTTTTTGTTCACTTGTCTAAGCTGCAAAATACTATCCTGAATAAACTACTTTGTAGAATTGGCATTTGAGGATGTTCATAATGAGACATAATCATGATCATAATTGGTCAAGGGATAAAAAATGTTCAAGCTTACAACATTCCCAAGACATAACAAAGAATATGGTTCTCAAGGACAATGGTCCAAAGAATAGGGTCCAATACATGGATGGTCTAGAGTGGAATAAAAACATGGTTCTCTTTCAAGAATGGTCCAAGATAGGATAAAATGTGTTTAGAGTGTCCATGATTCAAATCCTTTATTGTTCGAAGTTGTGAAGTGCGGGCCAAGGTAGTATAAAATGTGTTCAAGATAGGATAAAATGGTGGGATCAAATTATTTTAGCACAAGTTTCCCCCAAGTCAGGGGTCTTGTAGATAATGGTTCAAAGTTGTTCATGCCTAGAACCTCTTAAGGTATACGATGTTCATGGGCTCTGGAAGTTCTTCATTGTTGGGTTTAGCCAGCTGATATGCCCCTGATCCATTGTTTACTGTGACAATATATGGTCCCAACCAATTAGGTTGAAACTTACCTTTCTTTTTGCATTCAAAATTCATGTTCTTTTGGTTCTCTTTCAAAACCAAGTCACCAATCTCAAACTCTCAAGGGAAAATGCGCTTGTTGTATCTTCTCTATAATTTGTTCTGATAGGCCTATAAGTCTTCTAGGGTAGCTATATTCTTACCATCAAGAAGTTCTAGTTCTTACAACCATGAGGCCCTATAGTCTTCATCATCTTCAATATGCTCTAGTGATATTCATAATGATGGTATCTCAATCTTGACCAAGATAATAGCTTCAGTGTCAAAAATAAGGGAGTATGGAGTGGTTCTAGTTGGGGTTTGATGATTGATTCTATAATCCCAAAGGGAAGGAAAGAGTTACAAGTGTCAATTATGGCCAACATCATTGAAAATATTATTTAAGATGGCTACAATGGTTTTGTTTGATGCCTCAGCTTGTCTATTGCCTTACAAGTTATATGGAGTTGATTTCTTATGCTTGATCTTGAATTTCACACAAAGATATTTCACATCTTAGTTCACAAAAGATCCACCATTATCAGATATAATATAGGTAGGAATGCCATATCGACAAATGATATGGTAATGAATGAATTTAGATATCTATTTCTCGATAACATAAGTGAGAGGAATGGACTCAATCCACTTGGTAAAGTACTTAGTTGCGATAAAAATGTGCTTATGGCCATTTGAAGATGTTGGGTAAATTTTGTTGATGAGATCGAGACCCCATGTTGAGAATGGCCATGGTGTTTTTATCAAATGTAATGGTAAAGAAGGTGTGTGTATCAAGTTGCCATGTTGTTAACAAGGAACACACTTCTTCACATAGTTGCAGGCATCAGTCTTCATTTTGGGCCAATAATAGCCTATTATGAGGAGCTTTTTTCCTAAGACTACATTGTTGGTGTGGGCCCCACACATTTCTTCATGAACCTCCTTTAGTGCCATCTTAGATTCTCCTAAATATAAGCAATGAAGAAGTGTTCCATCATAGCCTTTATGATAAAGCATGTTTCTAGGGAGAGTATAACATGTTAAGCAATGAAGGAATAGTTTTTGTTGGTTGTTGAAAAGGTTGGCAGGAAAGACATGAATATGGAAATAGTTATAAAAAAATTTGTACCATGGTAGCTCGATTGGGGGATTAATACCAACAATGGCACATACCCTCTTTGAATCTGTTATAATATGTGTAGGCCGAAGAAGATTTTTAATCAGGAATTGATAATATTTAGCACTACCATTCATTTGAATCATGGAACCAATCATTGCCATTGCATTAGTAGATATATTGTTTACTCTTGGAACTTGTTCAAAATGTAGAGATTTAAAATGTGTTTTGAGGTTATCGACAATTTGTTTATAAGGAATAATCTTGTCATATCATGTTTGATACTAGTCGGTTTCCTGATTGATGATTAGCTATGAAATTCTATAGACCTTTAATCATTGAATATTCCATTATATAGCAAGGTGGAGCCCTGTAATCAATGCCTCATACTCAACCATATTATTTGTACAATGAAATTGTATATGGAATTCTTTGGGAATCAAATCCCCCTATGGTGTGATCAACAATATGTTGGCTCCAAATCTATGAGATATTAAGGATCCATCAAAATAGAGTGTCCACTATTTAGGTTTGTATGATGCTTGTTCTATCATCACGATAGAATCATCTAGGAAGTCAAACTTGAGAGGTTGAGTATCCTCAATAGGAGCTTCTACAAGTTGGTCACCAATTACTTTCCCTTTGATTGCATTTTGATTCTGGTACTCAATATCAAACTCACTTAGGAACATAACCCATTTAGCCATATGTCCTTGAAGAATTACTTTAGACAATAGGAATTTGAGAGGGTCTACCTTTGGGATGGCAATAGTTTTGTTATTTAGCATATAATGTTGTAATTTTTGAGTAGCAAACACCATAGCTAAACATGCCTTCTCAATAGGCATATAATTACATTCATAATCCACCAATGTGCGGTCTAAATAATAAACAATGTGTTCCTTACCATGATCATCATGTTGGGCTAAAAGTACCCCCAGTGCATGTGTTGTGGCTAATATATAAAGAAGCAGTGGTTTGTCTTATGTTGGTAGTCTTAAGACTGGTAGATTGGTCAAGTATGTATTAAGCTTTGAAAATTCTATCTTAAAATCTTCATCCCATTGAAATGTTACCCCTTTCTTCAAAATATGAGTAAATGGGTAGCACTTATCTGCCAATTGAGCAATGAACCTATGTATAGACTGGATCTTTCCTTGCAGGTTTTGTAGCTATTTAAGATTTGTTTAATGGATGCATTTCAATAATAGTGTTGACTTTAATCCCTTTTTATCATATAATTAACCCTAGAAATTTTCCTGATGTGACTCCAAAGACATATTTCTTAGGATTGAAGTGGACTTTATATTCACAAAGCCTCTCAAAAATTCTTCATAGAACATTAGGATGTCTAGCTCTTGTTCATGATTTTTCTAGTATATCATCAACATAGTCCTCTATAATGTCATGCATCATGTCATGGAAGATGACAGTCATTATGCGTTGATATGTTGATCTAGCATTCTTTAAGCCAAATGGCATGACTTGGTAACAAAATGTCCCCTAGGGAGTGGTGAGCATAGTCTTGTGATGGTCTTTAGGGGCTATTTTGATCTGATTGTAACTATAAAATCCATATATTAAGGATAACATCTCATACCTAGCATTTAAGTCGATGATCATGTTGATGTTGGGCACAGGAAAATCATCTTTGGGGCATGCTTTGTTGATATCTCAAAAATTAGTAAAAAGATGTATACCTAGGGTTTTTTTACTCACTAGGACTATGTTGGAAACCCATTCAGAGTAATCCAGTGGTCTAATAAAATTGTCTCCTAAAAACTTTTCTAGTTCAACCTTAAGCAATAGGATGATGTGTGGATGCATATTTCTTAGTTTCTACTTGACTAGTTTGGCATTAGGATGGAAAATAAGGTGATTTATAGCCAAATCAATGTCCAAGCCTGGCATGTCAGAGTATGCCCATGAAAATATGTATATATAATCATTAAATATGGATATAATATGCTCATGTTTCACTTCAGTAAGGGAAGCTCCAAGATAAACAATTTTGGGATCCTCATAGGTTCCCAAGTTCACTTTTGTCATGTTTTCCATAAGGAGTGTGGATCCATCTTCCAAAATTTTAGGTAAGGTATGATCATGAATATATTATTCTACCACATCTTTTTATTCCTCCCAAAGATTTGGATAGTATGAAGAATCTGAATCTGCTATCTCAGGTAAAGGCCAGGTAGTTAAAACCTTTGGAAACTTGAGAGCAAGATGCTCAAACATTTGATGTTGTTTTGAAGAGATGCTTGCACTAGCTATGGAAATTGGGCTAGATGGACCTTCTATGTCATGAGGGGATGAGAAAACTTTCCCACCTAGGGGTGCCTAAAATATATTTTCACTCAAAGGCTTGTATTTTTCTTTACTTTTTTCCTAATCGATTAACACCTTAAAGAGGTTTTCACTTGAAGATCTTGATTTTTATTCTTTATTATGACCAAGAAAGTTTCCTTTCTCTCCAAAGTAGGTAGAAGGATCTAATGAAAAATAAAATCCTTGTTTGTGATCTCCAATGGGAAATTCATCTCATAGGCCCATGTATTCTATAATTGATTCTTCATTTTGAAACTCATTTAGGCATATGATCAAATTTTGCTGGTCCCAATCTATAAGTTTAGGATGGCAAAGGCATAGGGAACAATGAGGATTTGCTTTAAGATGGGAAGCTCTAATGGTAAGGATATAATGTCCTACTTCAGGAAGGGAAGCACCAATAAGATGGGTTCTTTCTTCAGGATAGGAAGCTCTAATAGGCATTATGGTTAATATGACATTTGAATCAAATAAATCCAAGTCAGTGAGCTCATCAAAAAGGCTATAATGGGATGTTGTGTCACTGCTAGGAGTCTTGTTGCTAGTCACTTCATAAGAGTCACTATTGAAAGTCATGAGGTCAGCCTCTAGTGTTTTAAATCCAAGCCCATGATTCTAATTGACAACTCCAACTGATAAGGGTTATACGATACCTTGTGCTTGTGGGCAAGGCCTTTCCCTATATATTCAATATGATCCATTATCTAATAGGGATAGGATACTTTGGATTCTGAAAGCAATCAACAAGGCATTTATAATAAAACTGATCTCCCTTGGTAAAATCCTCTTAATCTTTCTTTGGCATGATTGTAGGTACTAAAACCACAGGTGGTTTTGGTTATTTCTTCTTTGGTTGCCAAATCTGGTTGGGTCCATTAGGAGTCTAGGAAGTTTTAGGCTTACCAAATTATTTATGAGATTTAGGAAAATTTCAATATGGAGGATGTATTTTAGATGGTACATGGAAGTACCTACATCTTTAATTACAACTTGCTTTGCAAGAACTGTAGGAAATGGATCGATCAAAGTAGAAGCTAAATCACCAGGGTTGATATAATTAGATAGAGATAGATGGGAAAAAATGGGTTTGTATTTCTTCATAGTGAATTTAGAACTTGGGTAATAGTTATAATTACAAAACTCAACTTCAATATGTTTGCAATAATAATATGACTATTTATCAATGGGAATAGTAACCTCAATCCCATTATGGAGAAACTTAAGGCACTGATGAAGAGTAGATGGAACTACCTATACTTCATGGATCCAGGGATGACCAAAAAGTATGTTATCAGGAGATTCAATATCTACAATATGAAATAATGTGTGATGAGAAATAGACCCAACCATGACTAGCAACTAAATTGTATCGGAAGACTCCCTCTTGGCATTATCATAAGCCTTAATTGTAATAGTTTCTAGTTGAATGTCTTTATCCATGTATCCCAATCATCATACCAATTTGAGAGATATGATTTTTATCCCTAAACCATTATCTATAAGAACCCACTTGATCTTATGATCTATAATGATTATCTCAATGTACAGTGGGTTATTGTGGTTTGGGCCAAGAGTGGACATGTATTTTTGGTCAAATGTGATTTACCAAAATGAAGACAAATGTCCAACTAGGTTCAAAAATTGATCAGGGTTTATATCATTAGGCACAGTAGATTCTTAAAAAATCTTATTTAGAATATTTCTATGGACATCAAAATTCTGCAAGAGTTCTAATATGTAAATACGTGCAGGGGTTTTATTCAATTGGTCTACTAAACTATAAGGTTTTTTTATTGTGAATTAAGCTAGTTTAGTCTTTGTTGGAATAGTATTTGGCTTTAGAGCTATCAGCATAATGTTATAATTAGGTTTTATGGAAGAAGTGGGTGAAGGGCCCTATATGGTGACTCATGGGTGTCTAGTTGTGACTACACAACCTTGACGTGGCAAGGAGTCATTATAATTAGAAAGGGAAGGAAAAGGGCCTTAAAGGATGACTCATGGGTGTCTAGCTATATTACTAAAATTTTGAGTTGATGAGGACCCTTTATAATTATAAGGGTATTATTATTTATAACTAGTAACCTGTGAAAATAACAAACTCAACATGGTATTACTAGGGGAGAGGGTGTGGAGCCTATAATGATGGGTCATGTGATATAAGGAACATGAGATTGTACACATGGTTTTATAGTAATAGTGGCAATGTGGGTTGAATAAATGTGCCCCATAATATTGTTATAGTCATATGGCATGTTTTTATAAGCCACATTTTTAGTATGGGCATTATGATCTTGATTATGCTTATTATGATTCTAACCCTGATGTTGGTTTTGATTCTGCCTCTATCCTTGATTCTAACCTTGGTTTTAATTTTTTCTTGGTGGTGGTGGATTATGTCGAGGAAAGGGGTCTTTTTAGATTCCCATATCTTAATTTGTGTTCTAATTAGGGGCCATCTTAATTTCCAGTTTACCACTTTCAATAAAGTCTTCAATAATGTGTCGTAATTAGATGCAATGATATGCACCATGACCAAAAAACATGATAGAAGTTGTAACATTATTTTTATTTATAATAATTTGGTTTTGGTTAATCTTAAAGAAATGGCATTGGTACTAGCCATACAATTAAATTAGTAGTGATTAGATTTTGTAACACTGTTTCAATTGGTTATCCTAACTTGCTAAGGAATCAAAAATTATTATGAAATGTCTTTCATGGAGGCTATCTCTACAAATTAAGTGGTGGATTTGGGGGAGTTAATTGCACATTTTGGGGAGGCATAAAATGTATCACTTATATATGTCTTATTTTAGTCACCCCATTTGCAACCATGTTTTTATTTTTATTAAATCCCTTTAGCTTATCTTGCATAACTGTTTGAACTAGTGATTGAGTTTGGTTAGATGTCTGGCCCTACACAAAAATATTGACAAGGCCTTTAACAATAAGATCCTTCTCAATCTACACTCCTTTATCAATAATTTATTTAAATGAGTTATCACAAGCTAACCATAGATTATGCATGACTTTAGGATGAAATTTATATGCAAATATATCAGCCAACTATTTGTCTGGTAAGTTATGTTGAAAGTAACTTGCCAATGTTCTCCACCTTTGTAGATATGCAAAAAAAATTTCACCATCACGTTGTTTGGATTTGCATAAGTCAACAATGATCAATTCATGTTCTATGTTATATGATAAATGGTTAAAAAACTTTTTTGATAAGTCCTTCTAATCTGCAACCGATCCCTTGGGTAGTTTAAGTATCCAATCGAGAGCCTGTCCCACTAAACTTTGCACAAATAGTCAAAGTAAGTAATCACTACTATAAGCAACCTCTTCACATAAGACAAAGAATGTCTGTATGTGCTCATGTGGATCTCCCTTTCCTTTGTACTTGTCAAATTTGGGTGCCTCAAAATGAGGTGGAAAGGGGTTTTGGAGAATAGATAAATCAAATAGATATGTGCACATCTCATCAAATTTGTATTTTTTAACTCTATTATTCATCTCTAATCTCTGAACAATTTCCTTCATATAATTACTCTCTTACATGTTTGGTGCATTTATGGATTGGATAAGATGTTTTTGGGGTGGAATGTGCCCCTAGTTTTATTCTTGTTGGGGTGGAATGTGCCCCTGATTGTGTTGTTGTTAGGGTGGAATGTGCCCCTTATTTTGTTGCTATTGGGGTGGAATGTGCCCCTAATTTTGTTGCTATTGGGGTGGAATTTATACCTTTCAATCCATGCCTTGGTTATAATTCACTCCTTGAGTTAATAAAATAGGCCATTGATTCTTGGATTGTAAAACATTTCCTGAATTTGGTTGTTTAGTACTTTTTTGATTTTGGGAAGTTTTCTTTTTGTTTACCAATTTCTATGTGGGTTGGAATGAACTAGCCAAATTTTCTTGAGGTATTTCATCAATTCAAACTGAATTTTTGGGCCTTTGGTTTTGTAAAGTAACAAGCAGTTCTTGATGATTGAAGAATGTATGTTTCATGTCAAATGGAACATTTTATAAGATCTCTGGTGACTATAACTATTTTTTAGGTTACCTTGATCTACTATGGTTATGTTATCCTCAAATGTTTTTCGCATAATTTTGACCACATTTCCCTATTATTTCAAAGCATCATTGTGAATTAAAGTGGAAACTAATGATTCAATTAAGTCTATGACAAGTTGATATGTATATCATTGAATTATTATCTTGATCTTAGCTTGAAGATCCAGATTTGTGGATTTTGACTTTGTTTGTATCTATTTTCCTTTGTTATAAGAAGAAGGTATTTCTATTTGTGCAAAAGATTTCTCTTGTTGTAGTTGATCTCCTTCTCTAACTAAAGTATGAAATTATTTTGTAGGAAATTTTGAAGGTAGTCTAGCACCTAATTCTATCAACCTAAGAAGTACCTTATCTTGATCTTCTTGGGGTTGATATGCATTGTAATCATCTTTGGATCCTACTATTGTAGGGATGTCATAAAAAATAAGGGGGTTATCTTGGCCATCATAAAATTGCTCATACTCATAGCTAAGACTTTAAGAGACCCCACTATGAGTGAACCTTTGAGTCATGTCTACAAGAGTTGTTCTCTGCACTTGACTAGATTTGGATCAATGTTTTGTAAACATTCAAACAAATTATGCCTTGGTTCTCTTTAAAAAAATAATGAAGGTACCAAAGAGACTATAAAAGAGGGTGGCTTGGAGACACACATAATTTAGAAGATTTGGTTTGAGATTTACTCAACTTTTGGTAAAGTTTAAATTGGATAGATTGGAAGAGGGTAAGGTAACTCAAAGATCTAAGGTAAAAACTAGCACACCAAAGCCTAGATATTTTGTGATACACCTATATCATAAAAGCTAATTTCAAATTTGATGAGCTAATCCTATAAAATTAGAGGAAAGATCTCTAGATTATGAAGAAGACAATATGAACCAAGCAACTCAAGATGTAAAAACATACACGAATCGCTAAGTAAAAAGCTAGGAACAAATGGGTAGCACAACATCTCGACATGGTTCTAGTAGGATAAAATATGTTCTAGGAGTCAAAGCATGAGAGATACACAAGATGAATTTAGTTCCCCAAGATGATAATGCAATTTTGAGTCTAATAAATGGCCCTCAATCCAAATGAAAAATTAAACCCAAGTTAGAACAAGTTTAGTGCACAAATGGCAAACCCAATTTAACACACCAACCCTTAAAACTTAGAAAGGTTCAATTTAGAATGTGAATTATAAACGAATAACTTGAATAAATTAGGTAAATGATCTAGACTCACATGGGCAACATGACTGCACCAAAGTGGATGACATGACACAAAGTTTTTGATAACAATTTTTACAAAAAACCTTAAACTCTACTTAAACTAACTATGTGAGATTAGAGGCAATGAGTATGGTTTCTAGACCTATGAGGCCACCATGTAGGTTGGAAAAATTTATTATAATGATATGATGACAACCCACCATGGCTTTAACACTCTGTTTCCATGTTCTTGAGTTATATTAGAAGGGTCTACACATACCATTGAGCCACACATAGTGTTCACCATATAGTGGCATTCCAGTATGCAGAATCCCTTTCTTCTTTAGATATTTTGAGAAAGAAGGCATGGTGAAACTTGAAACACTCTACCAACCCTTCAACTTAGTCAATATCTTTTGATGGGGACAGTCAACCTCTATCCATTGTATAGACTTACCTATAGATTACACATAGGAGCCATCCTTGAAGGTTTGTTGTTTATATGAGTTCAAAAATGTGATTAAGTGCTAAAATTATATGATATTCTCTTTCAAGACCTAAGGAAACAACATCATTCATTAGTTTGAGTAGGCAAGCTAAGAATTCATGAAAATCATCCTATCCAACTTGGCCTGTGTAGATGGGGATGGCATATAGATTTATTAAGTTCTTAAGGAATATTCATATAGGTCATGAGACCAATCCCAAAACAAATACCCATGGGTGAAACCTAACTGAATGTACTTCCTTTGGTTATGAGCTTGGGCCTCCATTCTCTCTCCTCTATACAATATAAGAATAAACTTGAGGAGCTTTCTGAGTCTGTCAATGAGCTTGAGGGGGAGATAAGATGGTTTTGAGATTCCTTTTCATTTATACACATTATTTTATTCTCCATTTGACATTACTAACCTCCCTTTGCAAAACCATGAGTCCACTTGAGCTAGTCCATACTATATAAATCTATACAACTTGAGAAACATCTGCAACATGCAATTTCTCTACATTTCTTCTTGTTTCAAACCTAAAGACATCATTATTAGGTTTTTTTGAAGTAAAATAAGGGTCATGTGACATTTTTAACTTGATGGTATGAATTAGGGGAGTTTAAAATTCACTATGTAGCATGTGTGGGGTGCATTTGGGAGGATTTAGGCATTGACCATGATGGTAATGGATTCAATGAGGTATGAAATGGTCTAGTAATGGCTTGATGAGGCTTATGATGTCTATTGAAGGTGTGTGAGATGACTTAGTGGTCTATCAAAGCTATATTAGATCTCATTATGACCAAAAATAATGACTTTGGCACACATATATGACCTTAAAGAGGCATATCAACTAAATATCATGTCAGTATCATATGAAAAGAATTTTATGGCCTATTAGAGACCTCAAATTAATATTAAGACACTTTTCATGATGCTCTTTAAACTTGAGATATGAACATAACTTATGTGAATAATCAAAACAAAGGTGTTTATGAGTCCTCATTAGACTGCCTTCTCAATTTACCTTCACCATGGCATTTTTCAACTATTGGAATCCATCAAAGTGAACAAGGGCCATTGCACATGCTCAACCACCATGATAACACTTGATTTAAGTTTTAAAGGAGATATGAATACTAAAAAATCAAAGTTTTAACATGAAAAAATAGTGAACTTCTTGAACAAACCTCCAAACTCATAAGGATAAGATGCAATCACAAGACTAATGATAGATCAAGACTCAAGGGCATTAGGTTGACCCATTTCTAGGTATGGGAATAGAAAGTGCTCAAAACAAAGATCCAAAAATAAGGAAATAAGAGAGAATACACATGTCAAGTTACCATTGTAGATACCTAAATCTGGCCACTGATAACCTCCAACTAGGCTTTTGACCAATTTCCACCAAAGTGCACAATTTGGCCTAAAAAACTAAAACACATTAAATGAGTTGAAATTGATATATTCAAGTGCCAATTTTGGCCAAAGTATCATTAAATGGGGTAATGCAATTTATGGGCTAGCTAAATTTGATTAGATCATTTTGAGTCAAAATGCCAATTTTGCACTTGGGTGCCCTGGATTGCTCTTTTCTTTTAAATATTTTACACGAGACATTGGCCTTTGTTATTTTTTTGGAAACATCTTAAATGGGAATATGGTTTCAAAACATCTAACATTGACTCCCAATTCCAATCCAGACAAAATTTGAGCCAATAACAAAACATTTTGACCAATTTGTTTAATTTGTGCACCACGGGCCAAAATGTGCACCAAAGTTGATTAATCGTGTTGTAGGCTAATTAAATAAAATTAAGGCCTTAAGTTAATTTTACATGGAACTTGTTGAATAAATCTTTATTGAAAATTGATTTCTATTAACTACATCATTAGGTGACATCATCATATGGAGTGGCATCTATAAGCCATAAATGCATAAAATATCAAGATTATGGGTCTCCCATGCCTCATTAAGACCCTCTATGCCTCATTAAGACCCTCCTTACCTATTTAATACCCCTATATCAAAAATATTAATGGATATATTTGTAGAATGAATTTCATAGTTGGATTTATTCATGGCCACACATCTCAATCTTGAGATGGATGGTCATGGTTGATCCTCAAACCATTCCAAAAATCTATAAATAAGAGGCTTTACCTATTGAATTTTAAGATATCACATGCCAAAGTTATAATTATAAATTTATTCCAAAGCTTCATGCAAATTAGTGTTATAATGTCTAAATATTGAGCCAAGCCAATCCAAGCCAAGCCAAAAACATAAGGTGCCAAGGAGGAATGGAGGTAGCCAAGCTTCCATTGATGCAGACTTCATGAACATAAACTGAGAAGGCCACTACAACAAGAATTTTAGAGCATCCAAGGAAGGTGAAATGAAGGTTTCTTTTTGATTTTTAGTTGTGTTTTCTATTCATGTTTTGTTAACTAAGCTCCTTCTATTAACTAGGCCTAGAGATGATATGCTAGTGTGTTTATTTCAATTTTGATTTCATTTTTGGAACTAACACCAAACTAACCATCCTCTCTTGAGTCAAATCCCTAGTCTAAAATCATAATAAATACTAAAACACATAAATAAACTCAAGTGATTTCATTGGATTGGAATTGGAAGTTAATGTTATATTTATTGGATCCATTACCCCATTTAGGATGTTGTCAACACCAAATAACAAGGGCACACATGCCAGAGCACCCAAGTGCAAAATTGGCAATTTGACTCAAAATGATCTGATCAAAGTTAGCTGGTACATAAATTGCATTGCCCCATTTAGGGACACTTTGACCTAAATCAACACTTGTAACTGACAAGTTTGAACTATTTAGGGTGTTTTAATGATTTTGACCTAAAATGTGCATTTGAGTGCAATTCAAGTAAGATTGACAATTTTAACACAAATGGTGTTAGGAATTGAATTTTTAAAGTTTTAAAAGGCTTTGATTAATGTCATGTAGTCATTTTGATGGCATTCCCCCTTGCACTATGGATGATTTAGATAAATAATTAGAACGTAGGATGAACCTTTATTGAAGATTTAATAGCATATGGTAAGTACGATTTTGTTTTTGTTGAGAGGAGTGCCTCTCAATTTATATACTTCTCATTTGAATATGGACCATAAATCTCAAATCAAAATGTGTGGTAGAGAGTGAGTCCTCAAAGGGAAGATGGAGCATTAAATGTTAAGGGATGGAGGGAGTAAGGTGAGTACTTTGCCTTGGATTTGTATTACCTTGCATTGGATTTATCATACACTTTCTTTTCACACTATCCCAATTTCATTCAATTTTCCTTGGGAAAGATAAAGATTTTATGATTTTTAAATTTGCAAGTTATTAGGTGATGTGAAACTTTATTGAATTTCTTGATTTTCAATAATAATGAGATGTGCATGTCATGTAACCTCCAAATTAGGGTAAATTTAATTAGTTTGATCAAACTAATCAGATAATTAAATTAAATTATCATGTTGTGGTTCTATTTGTAATGTTCAATTTTGCCCACTTTCTTGATTTAATATGATTAAGATGTTATTTTCAAATAAGATACCACATTTAGGACCTTGTTAGTAAATTAAATAATTTGATGTGGTGAATTGCCTTAATTAGGGATGCACAATTGTGATTTTGGATTAAATCAATAATTTTCTAGGTAATTCGATTTAATTCACAAATTTTGATTAAAAAATGTGCATTCTAGAAAGCCATTTAAATATTAATTTAGACACGAAATGATAAAAGTGAAGTGTCTCCACAGTCCATATAGTTCCATAAAGTGTAGAAGACCTTTAATTTTATTCAAAGTGATTTATAATTGTCATTAGGATAACATTTCCCTCATCACTTTCCATGTGGCCACATTTGGTCCCTTTGATCAAAAAAATATGCGATCACTTTTATTTTAATTTAATAAAAAATAATGAGATTACACCTATGATATAAAACAATAATAGTGTGTTATGACACATGGTGGTGGATAAGTGAATATAGGGCATGGTGTGATGGTTTATGGATAGGCCTTAGGTTTATATATTAAAGTGGCCACAAGGGTCATTAGGGTTGCTAGGCTTGGGGCTTGGGAGTATGGCCACTAGGTATGGAGGATTAGTAATAAAGTCTGAGAATATTAGAATTTAAGGCTTAGATTTTAAAATAGGGGCCACAAGTTATATAACATAATGACCTAGGTAATGTGTGATGATTTAAGATTTAGGTGAATTAAAGTGGTCACCTAGTGATATTTATAAGATGTGGAGGCTAAGATTTAATATATGTGTGACTACCAATTTTATATTATAGGAGTGAGTTTTATAATGTGACCATGATACGATTCATGATCAATTTTATTTCAAATTAAACACCTAATACTAATAATAAATTGTGAAATGAACTTTAATTGTTTTACAACCATGAAATCTATGCATTTTTTAAGATTAAAGAGGTTCCTTATTTAATTTGAAGAAATGAGAATTTTTGGGTCATAAAAAATGGTGACTTTTATATGAAAAACATTTTTAGGTGTTTAGAACTCAAAATATTTGGTTACATTTGAAGGAAAAACAAAAATCATACAATAAAATTTAATGTTGTCAAAACAAATCTAAACATTTGCTTCAGTTTTATCTCACAACATAGTAAAATTTGACATTTAAGAAGAGTTCAAAATGTGTGTATAGTAGTTTATTTATATTGCCTTTAAGGATTTTTATATAGCTCAAGATCAATCATTTCATTAAAAGTTCTCAACAATATTTTATTTTATTTATTTATTTTTATTTTTATAAGAATGGATTAGGGGGAAAGGCTTGGGCATTTCTATGCTACTAGATGGGAATCTATAGCTCTGACAAAGATACCTCTAATTCAAACTCTAGGCTTTTATCCATTTATGATTGGGTGTCCATATACCTAATGTAAGTTGCCTGAATCACCATTTACGGAGATAATTTTAATTTTTATTTGAATATTTCATATTCTCCCTCTTTTATTAGTTTTATATATATCTATTTATTTTTCTATTCTTTTTTATCTCTTAAGGTTGGAAACGAATGTAGCCGAGGTATAAGGATTGTCAAAAATGTTTAAGCACACATGATATTTAGCTTATTGTTTCTTTGACCTCAAAGAATTATTTAGTATGATAAAATGCAATCTTGAATCTTTTTCGATGTAAATAGTATTTTTAAATCACATAATAATTTTGAAACAAAGACTTAATTCTATAGTGAAAAAACAATCAAACATGAATAGAGATTTTGTGATTTCACAGTCCATATAACATATACGTTTTAAAATTATCATGTGAATTAAAAATAGAATTTACATTGAAAAAGATTCAATATTGCATTTAATCACACCAAATATTACTTTGAGGTCAATAAAATAAGATTCAAGATTCTTTTATTGTTTCATTTACCTCAAGACAATATTTCATGTGATTAAATACAATCTTGAATCTTTTTCAATGTAAATACTATTTTTAATTCATATGATAAATTTAAAATGAAAACTTAGTTATATAGTAAAAAACAATCAAACATGACTAAATATTTTATGTTTTCATGGTACACACACACACACACACACACACACACACACACACACACACACACACACACACACACACACACACACAGCTCTTAAAACTTTATATCAAACACTTACCATTGTATGATAGAATAAAGCTATATAAAGCTCTCAATATAGCAAACAAATATTTATATTCTCTCTATAATTCAATCAATTTATTATTTTAAAATATAAAAATATTCATAATTTTATGATTTAAATAATTATTTTTTCAAAACTTAAAATCATAAAAATTATTGATCTCAAATAAACATACCTCTAAATTTGCCCAGATGAACTCAGGAGACTATTTTACCTAGAACTATTTTTTGATTATATTTTTTAACCTAAATTTGTAAGTACTAATTCATTATGATCTATATTTACTATTATATATTCATCTTTATCTTCTTCTTCCATATCCCCATCTTATTATGTATGTTCAAGGTGATCATATGGGTCTAGAATTTATAAATATTAATCATCCAAACCTGCAATGTCCTCCATGGGAACCTATGACTCAAAAGGTTGTCCTCCATCAATGGATAACTATTACATTCCTTCTAGGTATGTCTATTTTTAACGTGTCCATTATCAACTTGTTGACCTTATTCAAAAGGTATAATTTTAGGGTCATTGTAAAATGGGGATATAAAATGCATTTAAGATGTAGAATAAATCCATCAGGTTGTCATCATTAATATTTTATTCTTAACAACACTCATGTTACATGACCCAATTTTTTACATCAAGAAGTTCATATCTTCATTCAAAAATAATAAAAAATCCATACTATCATTGAAATCATTCACTTAGACTCTTATTGAATGTATTCAATATCCTCTATTTTTACATAACTTTTGTCCTTTACTATTTTGTAAATAGTATCTTTTTTTGACCTCAATAAAAAAATTATGATTAAAATATGCATATGACACTACTTCTTATCTAATTGATTATTCCTCATCCTCCTGTAATTCTTATGTGTGAAATTCTTTATCATTGCCCTCAAAGTGAAAAAAACAAATAAATATATTCATGTGCAATGTATTCATTTTTATCACAATTCCCTGTATTTGAATCTATGACAAGTTGTAGTTTTTTTAATAAAAGGATTAAATTTTAAGTTTCTTGTTCAACAAGAGGGGATTTATTTAACTCAAAAATATATTTTATGTTATTTTCAAGAATAGGATTTGTATTTAGCCAATATATTCACTATGGACAAAATTATGGTTTGAATGATTGCTCATAATAAAATTCATGTTTTATTGGACTTGAGAAATGTTTGATATGACATTATGAAATAGCGTGAATTCATCATGGGGATAATTTTTTTTGTTTTGGAATATAATTTTTTTATCTATTATGATAGCCTCTGCATAAGATAAATCTAAAGTATTTTGACTAGATGTTTTCATAAGCATAGATATAATGGGATCCAAAGCATTGATGTATATATATCTAGATATATAACCCCTTGGAGTTAATAGTTTATTGGAATTTTTTTTACATATCTCTTATAATTTGAGATTTAAATTCCTAATTGACTCATTGGATTGTGTTTTGAGTGTGACTAGTTGATTAAAAATATCTAAAAGATCAATCAATTACCCAAATTGTAGAATAAATATATCATTTAATTCCTTCCCACCATAGATTTAAACAAGGGTTAAATTTATAAATCAGTCATACTCAGGTCCATATAATGTGAAAGGAAACATTCTACAAGCTTCTTCCTCATGTTAAATATTTAGGAATCCCAAATTGTTTCTGAAAGTGTGAACATGTTTTTCAATTGTCTTATCATTTTGAAATTTGGGAAGGTAATTGAAATTTGTATTTAAGAGATCATATTGAATACCAAAGATTTTATGATTTTTCCTAAGTCATGACATTCTTTTTTTTCTTTTTCTTATGATAATATAATTTTTTGTAGATTTTTTTATTTATACTGACTCCACAATTACTTGGCAAGACACTTTCTCTAATGTTAGGATGTGTTAATGTGTGTTTCAATAACATAACATAATATGGTATTGAAAATGATTTCTTAGATCACATAATACTTCATATTTATTTGAATCTAACCAAAAGGTTTGATTATAATCCACTAGATTTGGTCTTGTGGCATATTTTGATTCATTTCCTTATTCAATTTTATGTTGATGAAAGTTTGTGGACTGACTCCAGCAAGTGAATGAATAAACCCACTCATTTAGGATTTCAAGAATAACACCCATGAAAGGAGTTATAATTGATTTAATAACTTAATAATTAGTATGGCTTAATACATGTCTCTGAAATTTATATGTGTTCTACCAAGTGGCACCCTAATAATATATGGAACTGACTAAATGATGAATATTTAAACTGATACTATGTTATAGTAATCAAAGTATCATAAAAAAATAAAAATAGATTTAAGGATAGGGATGAAAATAGTGTTTCATATTTCATCTTAATAATTCTTTTATTCAAGAAAACTAATTTTGAGATCTATTAGAAAATAACCAAAATTCATAAAATATAGCATTCAATCAAACTTGAATAAACACGGTGACAAAATCCAAAGATTAATTAATTATGAGTGAATTTCAGTAGAATCTCTTTACAATATACATTAGCCGCAAAAACTGGCAATAGCATATTCATTTATAGAAATTTGATAAAGAATATATATTGCTATAGAAAATATCAAATTTGTAAATCTATCTAAAGTAATATGAGATCATATATTAACTATATAAATGGTTATAATAGTAGAACTAATGAATCTAAATTACTCATAACATCAATTAAATCTCATTCACTAATCACTGAAAGTTAATAGAAGACAACATCAATTTAAATTTGAGAAATTAGAAAACTATACAGATTCATAAAATATTTAAGAATATTTCTTAGTCTTTCCAAATCTCCTAAAACCATTTTGAATAAACTTATTAAAATAAAACATATTAATAATAATTTTATGACCACCACCTTACTTTAAAAAATCAATTGCATGTGATCACTTTTTTAATATAGACTAAATCTAAATCTATTATAAAGAAATAAAAAATAAAACTAAATATATCTCTAAAATATAACTAAATGATAACTAAGATATTATTTCCACTTAGATAACTCATCCTTAACTTTTTCATAAAATTAGGTTTATAAATTAAAGTCACCGCAAGAATTGCTAGGGTCATTAGGTTTAGGACTTTGGGAATATGTCCACTACATATGGCTTAGAGTTTAAATGGGACACATATTATAGTGGGCTCCTAGTGACATGGATAAAACGTGGGCCCAAGAATTAATGTATATATGACAATGAATTATGTATTATAAAGTGACCATGATATGATTTGTGATTTTTTTAAAAAAATTGGAGATTTTAAATTGGTCTTAAATTATAAATTGTACTTTAAATTTTTTGTAATCATGGAATTTATGCATTTATTGGGGATGAAAGAGGGTTTCTATTTCTTATGAACATATGAGATATGTTGGGTCACAATAGTTAGCTTATGTCGAGTTGGTGGTTTTGAGATCTCTTTTTAGAGCCAATCTTAATATATTAGTTAGTATTTTTGACACAAACACAAATTATTAAGGTTTTTGTTAAAAAAATTTTCATTTTAAGTCTTTTATAATATAATATCAACTTACGAGTTATTTTAGCTTCCAAGGAGACAAATTAAATATTAGTATGTATCTATATATATTATATAGTTAGAAAATTACTCTTAATATTTACAATTGATCATAGTTGTTGAAGAAAAATAAGGAAAAGACAATCTTCATTACTTTAGATTGACAAATTTAAATTCTTTTGTGTTTAATATAAGCCAATATTTTAAGATTATATTTTTATAGGAAAAATAATTGATACTTATAAATGACACTTTTATTTTGAAATCTTGGACACTATTTGAAAAATAAATTAAACTTTTATAACTCTAACAAAAGCTCAAGTTTAGAAAATTTGATGCTCATTTAAATTGTAAATATTATATAGTTAATAATGATGAGAAAAAATAACTTTACAACACTCAAAAATATTCAAAGTTTTACCAACTATTAATCAAATAACAAACATTCAAATGATTACTATTTAATAGAATAAAATTCACTTATCAATACATATTCATTAATTTACTAATAATAGAATTCCTCAATTTTAAAAAAAATCAATAAAATTGATATAAAAAGAAACATTAACAACAATGTGATACATTAAATATTATATTATAAATATTATAATAAGATGCATCAAATATTAAATTATAAATACCATTCCAAATAACAATTAATTTTGTACTGTCTAATCCTTTGCAAACACTATTCTTATAATAACATGAAAACAAATCTCAATAAAAAATTTCAAATTAAAATTATCTCAACATAAAAATCCAATGATATATAAAATTTTGTTAGATAGTTATAAATAAAAAATCTAAGATTTAAATAAATGAATTGTTTAATCCTAATGCATTTTTTATAGTCTTGAGTGTTACTTGATTATTTAAAGCACTAATATTAATCAATTAAAATTCAAGATTTTGTGATTATTGAATTTCCAATTGGTAAACTATCACATCTTTGAGAATGTTTTGAATCTAAAATATGTCTATTAACACATGCACAAGTTCCACTTTTTAAGGTTGAGAAATGAAATAACTCTCTATCTAATAATCATATATTTGTTGTTAACCGGTGACTTCAACTTTAATTGTATTTAATACTATGCCTTTGAATGTTACCTAGAATAGCCATTTTCCTTATTTATCTTGAAAATTAGTAATAAGAAACATACAAAGAAAGTCTAGGGTTTTTTCAATAAAAGATTCAAGTGTATATATCATTTTTTCATGTTTTACCTTTATTTTATTTAAACTTTTTGAGTAATGATTTACAAAATTGAGAATATTTTTTATTAAAATTTAGTGAATTATATTAACGTGATTTTATTTTGGGTTTTATCAATAATTTCAATCATTTTTATAACATCTAACAATTTATTTTTGTTTACTTTCAACATTTTTTGCATTGACTTCTCTTGGCATAAATATTCTTACAAATAAACTTTGTATAAAAAAATATTTTTCATGTATATATATTTATATAAATCAAATATTATAAACTTCCCTTGACTTGCTTTAATTATTATTCCAATCCTTCAATTTTCCTCTTATATTGATCATAGTTCTTTATGGTCTGATTGACAACTACATCATTGAAGGTTTAGAGCATAGAAAGAGTTGTATGTTTCATGATTTGGGTTGAATTAGCCAAAATTTAGGTTTGGGTGGTCAAAATATCCTCTCCTCCTCTTTTTCTCTCACTTTTAGTAATTGAATTTACCTTCTTATCGTTATACTCGAACTCCAATTCATTATCCTTGGTGACAACTATATCTACATTCTCATGTTTATTTCATTAAAATTCAAAATTTTGTCTCCAATCTTGGTGATAAGGTATGGGGAGACCTTCCTCAACCTTTTAAATATCAATTAAACTTTCAAGCATACCATAAAAAGTAATGGTTGATGGGGAAAACTCAAAGAATAAGATAGATGAACTAGGAAAAACATCAGGAGTTATATCAAATTAATGATGTCAAATACACGAAATTAAATAAATTGAATCAACAATAAGGATTAGGGTTGTAAAAATTGGATTTGAACTAAGAGAATTTAAAATAGACAAGGTATGGGAACACTATTATCAACAACATCAATTACTTCCTTAGGAAAACCTTGTGACATTTAAAAATTTCACCCAACACATATTTTTATAGGGGGACTATCAATAACAAGTATAGACATTTATGGGACCGAAGGGGAAATAAGTGACATAACATTAATTTAACTATTTTGGGAATTAATATAAAACCCTAAGTAGATAAAATATTTGAGTATTTAAATCAAGGAATAAAATACTACATCATCAACAACCATTGATTTGGATAATAATTGATTTGTTTGCTTAGTCTAAAAATAGTAATGAATTACAAAAGGGTTACTTATTTATAAAATATGATTGAAACAAATAAGTGATAGGATAGAAAGTGATGCAGAAATAGGGCAGAGTATCGTCAATAGAAAATAGGTGTTGAAACCCTCTTTGAACAATATCATGGTAGTCTTTGCCAATATCACACTACACTACTAACCTTTAGTGCAGTGATATTATCTCCATGTAGATAAAATAATGAAACTTAGAGCACACCTTCACTCTATTCTGGGAAGTCCGTGCTTGTAGAACCAAGACCTAGATCATCATTTATGCTTCATTTTGACTTGTTTCATTATGAAACCCTAAAACTCCATGCTTGTTAGGGTTTTGATAAACATAAGTGTAAGAAGATTAGAATTAGTAGGGTAGGATGGACATGATCTCAACACCCCATGTGTTGAGTGTTGTTTACATATTGATACCTCGAAAGGGGATCAAGCTAAGTGTTAGTGTAAGTGAGAGTGATGCTAGTATACTTAAGTATGAATGCCAATTTGGATGTTTTGAGTGTGACTTGAAATTAAGAATATGATTAAAATTGGTCTTTGAGCTCTTATAGATGGATATATGTATAAATAGCGGTAAATAGGGGTTAATGACATTAATTTACATAATTGTTTCTAAGATTATTCATGAGAATTTCCAAGGGATGAATTAATGAGAGTGGTATTTATATAGTGTTCTGATGCTAGTCAAGACATGAAATTAGTCTAGACCAACCCTAAGATGCTTTAGGGAGTGTAAATATATTCATTGGGGTGAAAGAAGATAAAGGTAAATAGTGATACCTCCTTTGCCAATAATGCATTGTCTTATAGACCTAAGGGGCCATGCTATCATCTAGGTGGTTGACACATGTGAGAAAGGATCTGGGATGCCTAGGTGATGGCTTAATGTAGTTTTTGGTATATCTAGTTGTGGGATAGATGCACATAAAATATAGAAAAGGATCAAAATAGGCCCTAAGAAAAGTCTAGGGTTAAGCTAAGGATAGGGTGGTCTTAAGTGACACTCATTATATTAAATTAAATTTTAGATGACCACATTTGGCCCCCCTTTATTCTATAAATGCAACAAAGTGAAATGACTAGGATAAAAGAAAGAAAAATGTAACTATACTTACCTAAGAGTTGAATCCCATGAATGTGGGTTTGATTCTGATAACTGTGCTCCATTACATGTCCTATAAATCAAACATGTATGAATCAATATTTAATTAAGAAATATTAAAATCAAAGAAAAAAATGGGTAAAGAGATGTGACAGAAAGGAAAAGAATGAATACACCTCACTGGGTACATGCAATAATGTAAAAACCTAGTGAGATCTTGTGTGTGCATGTATATGGTGATCAAACATTGAATAGCTTGGATTGGGATGATGGCTTGACCAATCCCCATGTGTGGGTGGCTCAAGAACTCAATCTAAACTTGACACTATCATTGCCCACCCTAATTTGGTGGATCATAATCTATGAATAACTTGGATTAGACTGATGATTGTTCCAACACTCATATGTAGGTGGATTGAGAACTCAAGAAGGCTATGAATTCATCATTACCTACCCACGTGTAGAATATGCATCTAAAAGTAAAAATTGAAAAATGTCACAAAATTATGTAAGGTGGCTCTAGGCAACTCAAAAACTCTAAAATGTAAAATGGCTCAAGGTCTAATTGGGATTGTAAAATGGATGTAGGCCACTCAAAAATTCCAACCAATGTAAATATATTGATGCATCAATCTGGTGTGATCCTAGTGCAAAATTGGTGCCTATGGTGTCTTGAGTATATAACATGGAGTTGTTATTCCATTTGAGAGGATTGGTGAAAAATTGATCATATGGGAAAAATGTGTCGTGCACATACCCCCAATTTTGATATCTATGTATATGGATTCTAGATTGATTTATATTAATCTATGTCTATGCACATTTGTAACTAAAATTGTATTGATCAAGTCATGCATGATACCCCCAATCTGAGCAAACTTGTGTAATTCTTTTTGACAATTCTAGAATCTTCTATATTTTAGGCTACTGATCAATAACATGATAGGTTAACTATACTACATTATGCTTCTGGTAGTGTACGATAGTTAACCAAATTTTGGTCCTTCAGGCCAAAATTAGACACCCTTATTTGAAAACTTAACCGCCTAAGTCGATACCTTTAGCTAGGTATAATATGTAGGTTTCATTCGAAAGAAGTGTTCTATACAAAGCCTAAAATAAATGTACAAGTCTAATTCTTTCATAATGTTTGGTTTTGGTCTTTTGCCAAGCTTTTGCATAGTAATCCTTTTGAGTCTTGTTTTTGAATAAAGTGTTATTTTTTTGGACTTTTCATTCGGCCAAAGTGCCGAATTCTTTTGAACATTTTGTCTGAAGCAATTTTCCTGAAGAGTATTTTTTTTGGGCTAAGGGTCAGAAGTCTTTTGGGAAAATTGTCCACTTCAATTTTTCTAAAAGGCACTTCAATGTTTTTGATGGGCATCCTGCAATCTTTTCAAAGGGGTGTTTTTAGAATTTTGAAGGTATTTTTCTTGAAGAAAGGGTCCATTTCAAAGCCAAAAGGTACTTTTAAAAAACCCAAAGGGTTTTTTCCTTTTGGAAGGGCATTTTATAAAAACTCAAAGGGACAATTTTCCTTTCATAAGGTTCATTTGAAAGAACCCAAAAGGTCTATTTCTATAAATCTAAAGGGCACTTTTCTTGACAAAAGGGAAAAGGGACCATTCAAGAAAGCTAAAGAGGTCATATTCATCTTTTCCAAAGGACACTCTGTAATCCTTTTGAAGGGTACTATTGGCCAATTTTCACTCCCAAGTTTTTCATCTTTTCTTTTATTTTGGCTAAATGTAGCATTCAAAATTTGTCTATCGGTGGAAGATTTTGTTCGGTCTTTTTGCACAAGTGTTATTTTCTTCAAAAGTTTTGTTTAAGGTTTTTTACACAAGTGTCGAGAATTATTTTGGACATTTTTTTTGAAATAATTTCCTTGAAGAAGCTTTTGTTTGGTCTTTTGGCCAAGTTTTATTTCCTTCAACAAAGTTATGTTTCAAACATTTTGTTTGAAACAATTTTTTTGAAGGAATTATTTTGGACATTTTATCTGAAACAATCTTTCCAAAGGAATTATTTCATACATTTTGTTCAAAATAATCTTTCTGAAGGAATTGTTCTACAGGCAAAGGCACTTCAAAAAGTCTGAAGGAATTGGTTCTTGCAAAAAGTCTGAAGGGAAATTTCAAAAGGTCCGAAGGGCCATTTCAAAAAGTCTAAAAGATCATTTCTCATGCAAGTTCCCTACACACTTTCTTAAAGGGTATTTTCTTGGGAAAGTGTCCTTTTTAGGGTTTTTGAAGAGGCATTTTAAAGATTTCCAAAGGGACATTTCAAAAAAGATGAAGGGCATGTTCAAGATTTTTGAAGAGGCATTTACAAAAAGGCCAAAGGGTTATTCTCAACAAAAGTGGGCCAAAAGTAAAATTTGAAGGGCACTTTTTGGAAAAATGGCTGAAAGAATTATCTATGGGAAAATAAGTCCAAGGAAAATACACTAAAAGAATGGTTCCAGTAGAGTGATAGTTGCATGGATGTCAACTTCAAGGTGATGGGCTAGCCATTGGCATTTAAACAGTGATGGGCCAGTCGTTGGCATTTAAATAGTGGGTCCCAAGCATATTGATGGTCCTCACTCAAATGCTCAAAGATCCAAAGGGCTCACATTCTTCATCCATTGAAGATTAGATGAAGAAAAATAAATTAGATCAGAGGGCTCAAATCACCTTGATTAGATCAAGATCTAAGTCATTTCTGATGGCCAATCAAAATAAGAAAGACTAAGGGGCTCTACATGAATTGAACATTCAACTAAGGTCGAGCTAGGATGAACTTTCAAGGGATGTTTGCAGACATACATGTGGAAATAGCATTATGACAAATGTCATGAAGGCATACATGTAGGCTTTAGTCAGTTTCATCTCCAAGGCTAATAGAATGAAAAGGACTCTCCCCTACATCATTACACACCTCAGCGAGCTAGTGAGAAGTTGTTATCATCAAGACAAATCTATAATAGGTGGAATCATTTACAATAACCACATTAATGCCATTAATCAGATCAAAATATCTTATTTTGCTAGTGCAATCATTGGGGAAAAATATTTGAGAGAGAAACCTAACTATGCAACCACTTGAGGTGAAATGGATCAATCAAATGGCCTAAATAAGCATCATTTATAGAGATAGTTGCAGCTATAGTTGGAGGCTTCTAACAAATTGATTCCTCTTTTTAGCACCAAAAAGCCTCCCCTCTTACTTCCTTTCTGCTATAAATACAACCCTTAGGATAGTGAAAAGAAGTTCTAGATGATGTATGGTGAAGCTCTACTAGATTGATGTCATATTTTAATTTTAAGCATTAGAACAAGTCTTTTTGTTTCAAGTTTTGAACAATTGTCTAAGTGTCTAAGTGACCTATAGTGACAACAAGTGATGATTTTCATCCTTCCATCCTTTATCCTTCACACCTGAGCAAAATTTATTAGTCTAACAGGTCATATAAAGTGTGTTCAAGTGTGTTAAATTATTGTTAGTGTATAATTGTTCTTGGAATGTGCAATCTACCTTTCAGTTCATTTGCCTTGTGTTATTTTATACATCTCACCTCTATACTAAAATACTTGTGTTAGAATCTTTAGAGATTGAAAATGGTCTATGTATTTTACTATATTATACACTATAATATGATATTCACTTGGAAGATAATCTTGATGTATCACCACTCTTAGATTATGTTTCCTTTTATGTAATTTCTTACTCTTTTACCTTCAAGCAAACTGGTTTAGATAGAAGTTGTTTTGTAGAGATACAGTTAAGGAGCTAGCCCTTTAAATCTAGAGTTTCATTTCCTCTATAGGTATATCCACATGCTTGGAAATGTTCTAATGTTGCCCAAATCTAGAAGAGACTTGAAGACTCTCTTCTAGTGTGCAAGATTTGGTGACAATAGGTACTTTTTTTTAAAAATGGTCCTTTGCAAATTTTTCAAAGGGTACCCTTCCACAACGAAGTGAACAAAACATAGCCAAATTTTTTTAAATATTTTTGAAGGGCCAAAAAAAAATCCTAAAGGAATTATTTCAAAAAAAATTCCATGAAAATTAAACTTGAGAAATCCCAAAAGATTTCTTTTAGAAAGATTGTCTAAATGATTTCGTCAGGAGAAAGTTCAAAGTATAGGTTTGGAAAAAAAGCCCAAAATATTTTCTTGGGGAAAAAGTCTGAAGAATAGGTTCACCAATTTTTTTGAAAGAAACTTAAGTTCAAGGAAAATGTTTTGAAGGAATAGGGAAGGTGATGGCCCCATAAAAATCAACTTAAACTGTGGAAAATAGCCATTGGAGTCAAAAAATCTTGGCAAGAACTTGAGGGCAAATATAGAGGTAACAAATGGAAAGATCTAAAGCATTTGGTGTAGGCAAAACAAATGAATAATAGATAGGTTGATGGTTTGAATCATTGCTGGAAATTGACCAAATCAAAGGGCTTTCATGAAATCATTAACATAGGTGTCAAGAGGATGGCTAGTAGTTAGGGAAAGCATTTTATAATTGTCAAAATGAATCCATTCCTCTCAAGCAGTGATATGTGTTGGATCCCCTATTGATAATTTAAAATGCTTATGGATGGTATTTGATGGAGGCAGTTTCATGAAAGACAACATAAGAGTCATTGCACCATTTTGGAAGAGTCTACCATGATTTTACATGGACATCTATCTCAGGATACATTCATTATTTGCTTCCCACTCAACCATATGTGTAGAGTAACTATTTCTATTATTAGGCTTGATCATGTTTTTCTATGACCTTTGAGCTTCCCTCTTTTTTGTTCTCAAAAATTCTATAAATTGGGCCCTTTTGGCCATTGTATGGATAATTCCACTTGGGTATGGCGAAGCCCTACCAAAATGTTGTCTTGAATCAATAAATATAGTTGTTTTCTACCTAATTAAAGAATTATCTAAGTGTATGTGATGGTTATTTTTTTGTGCAAGTGTATCTTAGCTTACCTTCACATGTCAATTTTGTTAGTACCTTATGAGTTCAAAGGCTTCTCTTTGCAGATCAGCAAGAAGTGTTAAATAAAGTTGTAGGTGTAGTGAATAACTAATTCAATAGCATGTCTTATAATGTCTATTATCTAAGTCTTCCTAGCCTAAGTCTATTCCAAGACCCCATGTTGAAACATTGATGCAAGAAGAAGGTTGTTATTGGATGGAGTGTCTATTAGGCTTATTTTGGTTCAAAGTACATGTCAAGAGTGTGAGTAAAACAAATCATTTGGTGCATCACCTCTATTAGAGTAGGTTTACTTTCAGTTGTTCTAACCCTTTTCATTCCCCAAGTTGTTAGTAGTAGGAATATGATCCTAAATAATGCATCAAGGGGAGCTAGCCCCTAATCTAGAGATTCAACCCTAATAAGGATACCCATAGCCTTGATATGGTTCTATTGTGTCACTTGAGTGAGGATAAGATTGTACCATCTCCTCATTGGGTGCATTCAAGTGACAACAATTTTTGGCATGCCCAGTGTGACTATTGAGTCCATTCCTTGAGGATTTTTGGTGTTTTCCTCAAGACATCAACCTTTGAAGGTAATTCTAATAAACATCAATGGTAACTCCATATATATATCTACTAGTTGAGCAGCCCAGGTATACCAATTGAAGTTGTTTTCTTGTTTCATACTCTTTTGTGAAATGATTCATGGAGATTTGTGAGTTTGAGCTTATTTTAACACAAGTTGAGGAGTTATGTCTAGTTTTCCTCTTCCTCTTGATTATGAGCAAGTTCTTGTCCATCCTTGTCATGATCATCATTAAGCATATGTTGCCAATAACCAAACCTACCAAGTTTGTACTCCATCTAGCCCACCTAGCTCTCCTACAATCCATTCAATTTATAGTTTCAAAATAACTCTCCTTGGTTACCAATAATATATGTTAGACCTTGACACTAGGTGTAGTTGTGGTCAAATTATCCCTAGAATTTGTGTCAAGAGTTTAAGGGAAGATGTGGAGCAAGTAAAAAAGGAATGAATCCCTATAAAGTAAGATAGTTGGCCATGTTTTTATAATGATATGCTTGATATTTGTGGTTTGATCTTCCACCTAGAAGAAAGGTTGAGAGATTATGAACAACCTCCATATTGGCAGCCTCAATGTGTCCAAAATTATTTATCCTTTCCCCAAAACTTTTCCTCTTAGAAACCCATTCAATAAAGTTGCCAATGAAAATAATATATCATGATGGAGTAGGTTGGCACACTTGGGGAATGTTGTGAAGAAGAAAAATTGAGTTTTGAAGCTCACTTTGAAAGGAAAATTGAGTTGGTAAATTAGATGTGGATGAAACCTATCATGGTAGCTGAAAGTGAATTATCTTAACCCACTTCTCCAAATTGTAGTCAAACTACCAATCCCAAGGAAACTATAGGTTTCATAGACACATATTTCACCCATTCATTAGCCTCTAAATCCCATGAAGCTATCCTTGAACCCACCTTCCCTAGATGGAAAGATGTGATGGTAGCTCTTGAATGAAGAAATAGATCATGCCTTAATGGAGAAGTTTATAGGGAAGAGACATTTGGAACCATTCAAATCCCTCCCACCCCTCCTTAATAATATATCAAAACCATCCTTCCACCCCTTCTAACTAATCAAGTTTCCCCTCCTAATATTAATAATTGTATTGTCACTTGGGAATCCCCTTTGGCCAAGTTCCCTATTTTTGAAGTACCTAAGTTTGATGTCACTAGGGGGCACGATGAGATTAAAATCCCAAATTGGATTAAAGATGAAGAAGGGATAAATGATGATGAGGAGAGGTCAGGTTGTGAGGATATGAAGGAATTTTCCCCTTGTATTGGAAAAAATGTCTTGAAGCAAGTTCTCTCAAACTCTAAGGATGAAGAAGAAATGGCCTATTTTGTCTCTAATTTTCATGATGTAGGCCAATCAAAAGATGATGACCTATGGAAAAGATTTGAGAGAATATGTAATGAATTTTAAGCTCTAAAAAAACCTAAAAATCCCTTGGAGTTGACTAGTCATGACAAGCAAGAAGATGTTGCTCAAAAGGAAGGCATGTGGTATATTTACACGTAAATGTTCCAAGAGTATGAGGAGGAGGAAAAACCAAGCTCTTAGACAAGAAATCTCAGGATGATAGAGAATAGATACATTTTGAAGAGCAACATCATGAAGAGAACCTAGATCATAATAGAGCAATCTATGATGATTTTAGGCCTTTGGAGGGTAACTTGGAGCTTGTCTCTACATCCACCTATGTAGCCACCTCCAACAATCTTCATGAAGAATGCAATCAAGAAACACCTTCAAATGGTTTTGATACAATGCTCCTTAGAGATTTTGAAGAGATTATGAGAATGGAAAAGGATGATCATATCCTTCAAGGAGAGATGAACTTACAACAAGTTGTCTCATACATGAATATTTAGATTTGTCATGACAAGATGAAGGGACAACAGTTTGAGGTATGCTTTGAGGTGCGTAAGGACCTAGACTACTTTGAGAATTCATGGGAGATGATTCCATTGGATGATGTACAAAATAAAGGAGCAAAAAGGAAGTAAGAGTCATCTAGTATCCCATCTAAGAAGAAGCATACCTAGCATCCTCACTCATCTAGTGAGGAAGGAGAGTTAAGAGACTTCCCTTTTGATCTAAGAAGGGAGGTATAATCAAGAACAACGTACATATTTGTTTCCTTTTTACTATGTTTCATTTTCCCTAAGTGATAAGTAGCACATGTGTGTTTGAGGTAGTTAATGGCTATCTTGTTGATCAAGGTTTGAGTCAATGGTCAAGATCTCTTATTTGTTTTAGTCCTTAGATGACTTCATGCCGAATGGAATAATAAGGCTATTGGTCTAGTCAGTATAGTAGGCATACTACCCCTATGAGTCACCAATTTGTTGACCAAATTTTATCCCTTTAGGCCAAAATTGGGCACCCATATTTGAAAACTTAGCTGCCTAAGTCTATACCTTTGGATAGGTCTAGTATGCAAGTTTCATTCAGAAGAAGTGTTCTATACAAAGCCCACAACAAATGTACAAGTCCAATTCTTTTGAAAGGTTTGGTTTTGGTCTTTTGCTAAGCCTTTGCATAGTAATCCTTTTGGGTCTTTTTTTTTGACTAAAGTGTTATTTTTTTGGACTTTTCATTCAGCCAAAGTGTTGAATTATTTTAGACATTTTGTCCAAAGTAATTTTCCTGAAGGGCATCTTTTTTTGGGCTAAGGGTCAGAAGTCTTTCAAGAAAATAATCCACTTCAATTTTTTCGAAGGGCACTTCAATTTTTCTGAAGGGCATCCTAAAATCCTTCCTAAGGGGTGTTTTTAGAATTCTAAAGGTATTTTTCTCAAAGAAAACACCTATTTTAAAGCCAAAAGGTACTTTACAAAAACTTGAAGGGTATTTTTCTTTTGGAAGGTCATTTGACAAAAACCTGAAGGGACAATTTTCCTTTTGGAAGGTTCATTTAAAATAACTATGAAGGTCTATTTATAGAAATCTGAAGGGCACTTTTATTGATAAAAGGGAAAAGGGACCATTTTAAAAATCCGAAGGGGTCATCTTCATCCTTTGCAAAGTTTCTGAAGGGTACCCCTCCATAGCAAAGTGAACCAAATACAAAGCCAAAAGGACACTTTCAAGATTTCCAAAGGACCAAACAAAAATCTTGAAGGAATTATTTCAAAAAAAAGTCCACAAGCCTAAAATATTTATTTCAGAAGGATTATCCGAATGATTTCTACAAGATAAAGTCTAAAGGATAGGTTCGGTAAAAAATCCCAAAATATTTTCTTGGGGATAAATTCTAAAGGATAGGTTCACCAAAAAGTCCAAAAGAAACTTAAGTTTGAGGAAAATGTTTTGAAGGAATAAGGAAGGTGATGGCCCTACAAACATCAACTTTAAACTATGAAAAATAGTTGTTGGAGTCAAAAAAGCTTGGTGAGAACCTAAGGGAAAATATGGAGGTAACAAATGGAAAGATGTAGAGCATTTGGTGTAGGAAAAATAAGTGAATAATAGATAGGTAGATGGTTTGAGTCATTGCTGGCAGTTGACCAAATCAAAGGGCTTTCACAAAATCATAAACATAGGTGTCTAGAGGATGGCTAGAAATTAGGGAAAGCATTTTATAATTATCAAAATGAATTCAATTCCCCTTGAGTAGTGATATGTGTCAGCTCCCCTATTGATAGTTTCAAATTCTCATGGATGGTCTTTGATGGAGGTAGTTTCATGAAGGACAACAGAAGAGTCATTACATCATTTCAAAAGAGTCTACCATGATTTTACATGGACATCTATCTCAAGATACATTCATTGTCTTCTTCCCACTCAACCATACGTGCATCATAATTATTTCTATTCTTAGGCCTGAGCATGTTTTTTTTTGACTTTTGAGCTTCCTTCTTTTCTATTCTCATAAATTCAATAAATTGGGCCCTTTTGGCCATTGTATGGATAACTCCACTTGGGTATGGCGAAGCCTTGCCAAATTTTTGTCTTGAATCAATAAAGATAGTTGTTTTCTACCTCATTCAAGAATTATCTAAGTGGATGTGATGGTTATTGTTTCCAAGTGTATCTTAGCTTACCTTCACATGTCAATTTTCCCAGTACCTTGTGAGTTTAAAGACTTCTCTTTGCAAATCAGGAAGAAGTGTCAAATAGAGTTGCAGGTGTAGTGAATAGCTAATTTAGTAGCGTCTCTTATAATTATTATTCTCTAATTATTCCTAGCCTAAGTCAATTCCAAGACACCATGTTGAAACATTGATGCAAGAAGAAGGCTATAATTGGATGGAGTGTATGTTAGGCTTCTTTTGGTTCAAAGTACATGTCAAAAGTGTGAGTAGAAAAAATATTTTGGTGCATCACCTCTAGTAGAGTAGGTTTAATTTTAGTTTTTCTAACCCTTTTCATTCCCCAAAATTGTTTTTAGTAGGAATATGAGCCTAAATGATGCATCAAGGGGAGATAACCCCTAATATAGAGATTCAACCCCCAATAGGGATACCCACAACCCTGGGGTGGTTCCATTGTGTCACTTGAGTGAGGAGAAGAGTGTCCCATCTCCTCATTGGGTGAATTCAAGTGATAAAAACTATGCTAATATCCAAAAGTGTTGTTTCTAAAAGAACCTAAGACTAATCTATGTGTGATTGTATTTCACTATATTTTCTTGAGTATGAGCTCTGTAATATATGTTTGTGTGTTGAAAACTATGTTTTGAGTACACTAGGATGGTTTGATTTTTGTGACAAACCCCTATGAATGCCCTCTCTTTTGAAGGGAGTTGTCAAACCTCTACAATAACTATCCTCAAAATAGAATCTATGCATCATGTATGTTAGGATAAAAATATATGATATATGTGTGATAAACCAATATAATGTGTATACATGACATTAGAATGTAAAAGAGACTAATAATAAGTTGGTAATGTATGATGTATGTTAGATCTATCATTCACAAGATTATCAAGATAGATATAACAATGTAATCATGTATATAAACAATCATTATGAATATAATCTAAGTAAACTATTTAGGGGGATGGGGCATGATGTATATCAAGGTACCCAAAGTGGAAGGGGAGATGCATGAGGTCCCTCATGGCATCTAAAACTAGATGTGAAAGGCACAAGTAAGATATAAGTTTTGTGGCCATGATGCATACATAAAATCATACATACAAACACATGAAGCATGCAAAGTAGGCCAAGGGGCCATAATTAAAGGGACATGGGCACATGTCACTAAGTTTAAGAAAGGCACACATACAAGGTCATGTTCAAATGTCCACATACACATAGAACAAGTAAGTTTTGGATTAGATCCACATGGAAAGACATGTTCAAACGTCCATATACACAATCAATAAGCACACACAAGGACATGGACATGTGTCCAAAGCATACACACAATAAAATGAATTGGATTAGATCCATAGAATAATGGCACATTCAAATGCCATCGAGTAGATGTAGAATTAAAGAGAAACAATCAAATCTAAACTAGTAAAGCTAAAAATGAAATATGTATGAACATGTGGTATAAATCTGTATAAGAATAAATATATACACAAGTTGAATCTATAGTAGTATTATTGACAAAAAATTATTTTAGTATAAGATGATCAATATCAAGATATAATCAATGGTAAATTTGTGATATGGAGTATAGAAAGATGTAACCTGGTGAATCGAATTTTATGTGTATAATGTCCCTAATGGGATGATATGCCAATGTTAAATCTATGTATATGTGTGTGTTCCCTTGATAGGTAGATAGTATCAAATATATATCTATGTAGAGGGCCTAAGTCCTATAGTAATTTGTGAACTCTCAAAAAGAATAAGTGAAGCATGTATGTAAGATAAAACCAACTACACTAACATAGATAACATATGTAGCACATGGAAAATAAATGAATGTAAACATGAAAATGCATACAATATGAAATTTATATTTTATGAGAAAATATTTGAATGTTTTTGTATTTTTTGAGCAAATATTTGAATGATTTTGTATTTTTTGAGTATAATATATGTACAACCAATATTAAAATGAAAATATGTACAAGGATAAAGATAAAAGAAACTATGTACAAGTAACAAGAGAACATACTAACCAATGAGTCTTACAAGAGATTCACTATCAAGGTGACATGTATTGAGTAAAGGAAGAATGACCACATATGCTATGTGAGGAAGTATCTAAAATAGGGGAGCCATAAGCACTAAATAATCTATAGTTAAATTTGAATGTAAAGTATGGCCATGAATCTATGGAACTGACTAAATTAGTATGTGAACTTTGGGGCTCTTGGGGACCCATCTAGTGGAAAAAGCTATAACTAGCATTGATGATATATGTGGAGTATTTTGGGGGCCCAATAACACTGATCTAGGTGTGAATAGGATAGAGAGAGGATCTCTAGAATCCATAACATATCTTTGATACAAGGGTCTCTCTAATAAAGGTCTTTATGGAAGAGTGTGTATACATGGTAATGTTGTTGAAGTAAACCTCACCTGCACTAGTGGCTCAACTAGTATCTAGAATTTGATAATATAATCTATGTTTTAAGTTTTTAATGGTGAATAATGTGTAATTGGTTATGGATTAGGTGAAAGATACTAATATGGAAGGCCCTCAACTATAATAACCTGATTAACATGTATATACTTGTATGCATTAAAATATGCTTGCCTCACTAATTACATTGATTCTTGTTAACTAGCCTAATTTCCATATGTCTTAGTTATATTAACTATTGGTCTCATACCCATATCACATTTTTATATCCCACACAACTTTTATCCCATCCTTAAAACTAATTAATCACCTCATTAAACCCATGATAGATTCTATTACCTACTAACCTACCCCCTAAACCCACTAGCCAATTTAAAATTACAAAATAATCCACCTACCCACCCTATAATAGCCTCTCCTAAAACCCTAAACCCTTTGGGGAGATTTATAGAATTGGAGGATTTTATAAATCTTCCCCAAACTATCCCCCTTCTCTATAATTTTCTAATTCTAGAGATTTTATAGAATTAAAAATTCCATGGAAATTCCTAGCCCTAGACCTCAAAGGCCCAAATTTGAATTTGGACCATTGATCTTCCCTCCCTTTGTGTATAAAACTAATCTCACCATCCACTCTCAAGAATAATGAGAAATTGTCCATCAAGCCATTAAGCTCTCCTATAGCATCCATAATAGCATTCTAACATCCATTCAAAGCCATTATCCCTATCACACATCCTTTGGAAGTCATTGTTAAGGTCTCACAAGCAATCCAACAACAAAGCTTTTTGATATCCAATCATACTAGTGAAAATATTGGAATGGAGGTGTGAAAAGGTAAATATGATGGTAAGAATGTTTTATTTGCTTTGATTTATCTCCTCTATCCATTCCTATAGGTGCTATCAAGTTTTGAGTTGTTATTGCTATTTTGGTAATATTTCTTGAACTTGAAATTTGGTGCACAATACTTAAGACATATGTGTATGGTGGAGTGGATATCTTGAAGTTTTTATATCTAAGCCCTAACCAATAACATATCAAATGTTTCATAGCTAGGTAAAATAATGAATATGGTTGCCATATGTGTGGGACCAAACTATAATGAAAGTATGATCTCCCTGATGGAACTCTAAACACGACCACTAAAGCCATGAATAAATATATCTATCAAGGAAATATCCTAATTTGAATATCCCAAGTGGTGTATAAGTGTAATAGTGCACATATTAATGCTTGACTTATTGTCAACCATGACACTATGAATAGTATGATAATCAATGTAATCTCATACAAAGAGTGCATAAAAATATGAGTATAATTCAATGATCTCCTATTCTAAGAGAGTGATAAGATGCCTAGTTGGCACTATAGTATGGCACACACGAATGATATTATGTAGAAAGTGTGTGTCCATTGTATGAGTATGATAAGATGCTATTGGTGGATGTGCCTAAAAAGTATAATAAACACCTAAAGTGTCTGTTATCTCATTAGACACATGATTTGTAAATGGATCAAAAAATATTTTCATTACTTTTGCTTTAGTTGGTTGTGCTTTAGGTGTTTCTATAAGAGTGATCACATTAATTATAGTAACCTCTATCAAATATTGGATCTTATGACGTAAGTAGATGCATCTATTCTTAGTATGGCTAGGAGTCATGTGATAATCATAAAATGCATTGGAATCATACTTCTTTGGAAGATGCCTAGTCATATCAACCTATTTTATGGGAAGGATATATATGACATTTCATTCTAAAAGTCACTGGAGAATGCAAGTTGGTCATTCAAGAAGATTTGCAAAAGGTCTCTTTGAAGGAGTTGATAAAACCAAATGAGGATTTAGTTCTGAGGATGAATTGACTATAATCTATTCCTTATTATTATGTTCATTACGCCTCATCTCATATGGGAACTTATTTTAGCTCTTATTAGTGGAATCTAATCTGAATGTGTACTTTAACTTGCCCATGGAGAGAAGTTTGAATTTTCATTCCTTCATTATATGGCATAAATCTATAAATGATGTAAGTTTTTAAAATAATATAGATTCATGTAATGTTGGTAATTATCTTTGCTTGAATATGTCCTAGAGTTATCTATCTACCATCGGGCTAGTCATCTTTACTAATATGATTTTATATCATAAGACATATTTAGCTATTGGTTCATGAGATTTTTGCTTTAGTTGAGAAACTTGAGCATATAAAACTTTGTCACTGATGTTGATTAAAAATGTGCCAAAAACATATGTGTGAGTGGATTAAATGTTGTAATGGATTAATTATGGAGATCATAGAACCATTATAATGCATAGTCCTTTAAATTACAAGGGAAAAACTTAGTTAGCAGCCAATCATTAGACACATAGTCTAAACATGATTCATGAAAAGTGCATAAATTATGCTCTGGGTCACCCTTACCATCATACAGAGTAATATTAGATGGAAAATGAGTTATTGATATATGTTGTGTTAAAGGTGTATGCATGAGAGCATGAGAGGCCAAGGAATGAGATGGTCTAGTGTCACCCTATTGAATATGTAACACCTTGGCCTACAGAGAATGGATATCCTACCTAAGGGATTGAACATAAAGAGAGGTGAGATGTGTACTAGATATATGAGGTGTTTCCACTAGTGAGATTTGGATAGTTATAGCAGGTTGTTGTAGAGTCAGAGTTACCCCCACAATATGTGTAAAAATATTAACATCTATAAGAGTAGAGGATTGGCAAAGTGATGTGTTCTTTATTTCCAATATAGCTTACAAAATCTAGGCATGATCATGAGGTTTTTTTATGTCTATCTTTAAAACTTTTAAATATCTCACCCTTATTGATTATAATATTGTCATCATAGGGGGGAGTGTGTGTCGAGTCCCCTATTGTGTATCATTAAGATCTTGATTGTATTTCTCATGTTTCAATGTATTATCATTAAATTCCACATAATCAAGATGTGAAGGATAAATTATTTGGGTTTTAACTAGATATTTATATATGGTATAAGATTAAATGAAAGGAATATGAGTATGCTCAATAGGATTATCACTAAGCCTAACACTTCTTCTTAAAGGAAGAGATATAAATTTTTTAGATGGTATATGGTAAACAAAATAAAAGAGTGCTACTAAAATAGAATATATGAAATCTAAAAAGCCTAACACAAAAAATGGAAATAGAAAAAATAAGGATATAAACCCTAAGAGCATATAGGGCTAGGGTTTGGATGTTATTTGAAGTAAGTCAGGTTCACTAAATGATTTAACTATTTTGGGAATTAATGTAAAACCTTGAGTAGATAAAATAATTGAGTATGTAATCAGGGAATAAAATATTATAGTATAAATAGACCCTAATTTGTATAATAATTGATTTGTTTGCTTAGCCTAAAAATAGTAATAAACTATAAAGTGAGTACTTATCTATAAAATATTATTGAAATAAACAAGTCATACGATAGAAAGTGATGTATAAATAGGGTAAAGTGTCATCAATAGAAAATAAGTGTCGAAACCCTCTTTATATAGTATCACAACCCTATTTACCAATATCATATTACACTACTGACCTTTTGTGTAACACTATTGACCCTGTGTAGATAAAATAGTGAAACTTAGGGCATATCTTCATTATGTTCTAGGAAGCATATGCTTACAAGACTAAGACCTGGATCATCTTCTATGCTTCATTTTGATTCATTTCATTATGAAACCCTAATTCTCCATGATTTATAGGGTTTTGGTGAATACAAGTGTAATAAGAGTGGAATTAATAGGGTAGGTTGGATGGGGCTTCAACACCCCATGTGTTAAGCATTGCCTACATATCAATACCTCGAAATGGGAACAAGTCCAATGTAGTTCTCCCAATCTAAGTTCTTGTGCAAGTGAGAGTGATGTTATTATTATTGAGGTTTTCTCAATTATGTCCCTAAGGAGATCAATAGTGTCCATGAATTGATATGTATGCATGGTTCTCAATGACGAAGTGTGCTTTAGTGAGCATGCATGGACCTTGCAGTATTTATTTGGTTAGGAAAGATGATGGATGTTGGTATTGTGTTGATCATGATTGAGGGGTCATATTAGGGGTCAAGATTTCTTGGTGTACTTGTGGAAGTAAAATGAATCCATCTGAGTAGTCTTGTGAAGGTCTAGGTTATCTTAGTCATCTTAGTAGAATTACCTAAGTAAGTAGATTGATGACATCATCATTCACATGTGTAAAGGTGTTAGAAGAAAGTGGTCACATGGGTTTGTTTATATTTTTTCCTATGTCATTTTTTTCAAATTTTAGGTCTTGAAATGATGTCTATTAGAAGTTATGGTAGTAAAAATTTGTTTTCCCAAGTAGATTTCACTATTTTCCATAGTCAAATTTGTATTACAAAGCGATCGTTAGAATTCAAGGAAAAATTACTCTATAATGTTTTGACTATAACTTTTAATGATGAATGAATTTGATGATGGATAAAAAATAAAAGTGGTAGATAACTTTAAGGGTAATCCAGGAAAAATGATTTGGAGGTTTGACTAGTCATGCCTTTGGATTTATTATGGTACAAAGTTGATAGAGGGTTTGAATTTCTTCTACAAGTGACCTAGGAAGGATGTTTGAGTTTTTATTTATAGTGTTTGGATGTTTCATGGTGAATTATCTATTGGATAATGTTGTATAGTCATTAAGTATCATCTGTATAGATTTTGGAGGTTTAACAAATCCATCTTCAGTATGAACCATTGCTTAAAATATTGACTTTTTATTTGTTCATGGTGTTTTCATGTACAAGGAAAATGTTTGATAGGTTTTTCATATGCATAGGTGTGTAGTGATGAATTTAATCACTTAAGGGTGTCTTATGGATCATTCAATGAGTACCTATGTGATTTTAAATAGTCTTGTGTTCCTATTTTTGCTTGGTGAAGTGTTAAAAATATGAATAGGTCTCCATGGACCTAAATGGGCTTCTTAGGCCTAATTTGAAAGGTGTTGTTGCTTAAGGTTGATCTATGAAAGCTACAAATGGAATATGGAGGTGGTGTTGATCTTATTATAAGTTTGATATAATCCTTAAGGTTTAAGTTATGTCTTATGGTTGACCAATAAGGTAGTGATCATGAAGGCTCTATAAAGAGCATAAACAAAGATGAAGGTTTCTAGAGTTGACAAGCGAAGAAAAGAGAAGTGTGAGTATGCTTGGTGGATGGATTGAAGAATAAAGTAGTGTGAGAAATATGTGTATTGCTTAGAGGTAATATTTATGATTTTTTGATAGTGTTATTATAGGGTTAAAGATTGAGGATTAACGAAGAGGTGTAGAGTGATCCAAAAGGTTATTTTGGATGCATTGCTTGTGTGTAAAGGCTTGAGGAAGTGTGAAGGGTTGAAGAGAGTTTTGATTCACTATTTCTCCATCATATTGAAAGGTAATAATATTTATGGAGGTATTGATATCAGAGGTGTTGTGTAGGTTCTCAACATCTAAGGGCAAGTGGGTGCTTATCCATGCTTAGGGGTTGGTGCTCCTTGTGAAGTGGGTGCTTCACTAAAGTATCTTGTTTGTGATATCATATAGGGCTATAGTCTATGTATTTTTAGGCTTGAGAGTGATTTTTATCCCCCATGATGGTTTCCCACATAATCTATGTTATGTTCTTTAATCTTACATAGTTTCCTTTATTCTTTGTAATAAATGGTTTATATGCTTCACGTATTCTTATGTTGAGTGGCTAAGAGTTTGAAGTTTTGATTATGGGATTGAATTGATTCCATCACTGATTCACCCTCCACCCCCATCCACCCCCACCTCTCAAAATTTTTACCTTTAATAGTTTATATCATAGCCACACCTTCTTTGCAAGTTTAACCACTTGAAGATAATCAAAGGTACAATGGATGACAAAGAGGCTGAGACATATTTTAAAGGTGAGATAGTATGTGATTTATCAGAGATCAAACATCTAGAGGAATTTAATTAAACATTGAAGAAAAAGAAAGGAATTAAAAGTTTAGATATGACTTCCTCAATATGTCATGAGACCACTGCGAGCATTGATGGTGTGAAGACATAAATAGATAAACTAGAAACAATAGTCAAGAAATTGTAGGACATGATGGATAAAGGCTTGAATCAAAACATGGACCATTTGAAAGATAAATTTATGACATATATAGATGTGCTTTTTTCTAAAGACAAGTAGATTCCTAGCTCTACCAAAGAATTTAAAAATGAATCTTATTGGGTTATTGATGATCAAGAAAAAGGAATGTCTAACATGAACAACTATAGTTATGTCTTCAATGGGCACTATTATACTTGTAATAAATATGGTCACAAATATAGGGACTATACTTTTTCTTAAATAAATAAAAATGAGGTTATATGATATAAATTTAAATAATAGGGATATATAGCCAAGTACTACAATAGGGCCTATTGGAAAAAAGACATACAAGTCATTGACACCATCAAATGGTTCAAAGAAGACAAATCCAAGATTGAAGAAAGGAATAAGTAAAGTTTAGGTAGTACACCAAAAGAAGAGTTAATGTTTATCCAAAATGACTTGATTACTCAAGAGGATGAAAACAATAAATGGTACATAGACAATGGATGCCCAAGTTATATGACACGAGACAAGAGCAAGTTTATCTCTCTCAAAAAGCACAATTTTGGTTCAGTGAGATTTAGTGACAATAATTCTGCTAACATTATTGGTAAAGGTTCTGTAAGTTTGGATAATGGTCATACTAAAATTGAAGATGTTTTATATGTAGAAGGTTTGAAACACAATCTTCTAAGTGTTATCCAAATGTTTAAACAAGTAAATCTTCTGAATTTTCATGATAAAGTATGTGAAGTGAGAAGAGCCAAGTCTATCAAATTAGTTGCAAATATTCATAAGGCAGACAACAACTTGTATGTGTTCCATGAATCCAAAGGGGAGGAGTGTTTCATGAATCAATTATAGGAAATATAGCTTTGGCATAGAATAATTGGACATCTAAATTTTGATAATTTGGTGAGGATCATTTCAAAAGGATTAATGAGGTAGATGCCTAAAATCACTAAGATTGTTCATACTGTTTGTAAGGTATGCCCTCATGGGAATCAAACCAAAATAAGCCAAAAATATAAGGAGAATTACACCATAGTACCATTAGAATTGATCCACACTAATATATGTGGACCTACAAGAACTCAAGGTATTCAAGGTAACAATTACTTCATGTTATTAATTGATGACTTTACTAGGATGACTTGGATATATTTCCTTAAAGAGAAATCAGAAGCTTTTACAAAGTTTAAAGAATTCAAATCTCTTTTTAAAAATGAAAAGGGATCAAAAATCAAGTGTGTGAGATCAGATAAAGGAGGTGAATTTTATTCTTATGAGTTTGATACTTTTTGTGAAGATAAAAGGATTAGAAGACAATACTCTACTACTAGGACACCCCAATAGAATGGGGTAGTTGAAAGGAAAAACAAAACTATCCAGGAGATAAGTAGAACCATGCTTCAATATTCTAAACTATTAGATGGTTTTTTGGAAGAGGCTGATAATACATTAGTATACATCTTAACTAGATGTCAAATTAGAGTAAATGGTGATAAGACTCCATATGAGTTATGGAAAAATAGGGAAGCTGATGTCAAACATTTTAGAGTGTTTGGGAGCAAGTGTTTCATCAAAAGGGATAAAGAAAATATTGGGAAATTTGAGTCAAGGTCTGATGAGGGAACTTTCATGGGTTAATCCTCCATAAGTTATGCTTACATATGTTTCAATGAGATCCTCCACAAGCTTGTTGAAAGTTATAAAATAAGAGTTGAAGAGGTAGGTGAAATCAAGAAACCTAACTTGCAGATAAATCACACTACAGAGAACCATAATAATAAAGGCATATATGATAAATTATATGATGAAGAGAAAGAGGTAAGACATGACACTAAAGCTCCATCTAGGAGAATAATCAAGGATCTTCCATTTTCTCAGATAATTAGAGATGTGAATGCTAGTTTGTAAACTAGAAGGATAATGTTGATCAATCAAAATCAGTAAGACATGGCTCTTTTATCCAAGGTTGAACTTAAAACATTATTGGAAGATAGTAAAGATGAAAATTTAACATGTGCAATGGATGAGTAACTTGATAAAATAGTAAAAAATGAAACATGGGATTTGGTACCTAGGCCTCTAGATAAGGCTAGGTGATTCAAATGGACTTTTTGGTCATTTTATCGAAAATATCAAGGTATGATTATTATCATATGAATTTTTCAATCTATTTTGAGCATCTTTCATGGTTGAAGACTGGATTAAACATCTGTTGGTGATCATGGAGTTGGCTTGTGAGTGAAAATTTGAAGGTAAATATGAGGTTTCATCATGGTTGGAGATGATCTGTAAGTGATCAAGGGGTGCCTAAGCTTAGGTGACTTAGGGGGAGTCCATATCAATGTTTTAAAGGTTTGATCACTCCTATTTACTTGATATTGTTCATTTATTCTTCATAGAGCATTGCATGGTCAAAGAACAGTGTTGTCAATGAGCAAGTTTGAGGTAGTCATGGTATGCACAGTGATAGGAGGAGTTTTATACCATCTCTCAAATGATATCCCTTATTTATGTTGGATTTGAAAACATTTACATGTCCTCAATATTAGTAGGTAATCCCAATTTGTCAATGTGTCAAAGGGGGAGAAAGTGTTTATAGAGAGAGAAAGAGTATGTGAATAAGCTTTGTTATTGCTTTGAAAACATCTACAAGTGTTGACATCAATAGAAAAGGGGGATATTATTAATGTGTTATCAATAATATCCATAAGGTGGCCAAGAGTGTCCATGAGTTGATATGTATGCATGGTTCTCAATGACAAAGTATGCTTTAGTGAGCATGCATAGACCTTGCAGTGTTTATTTGGTTAGGAAAGATGATCGATGTTGCTATTGTGTTGACCATGATTTAGGGCTCATATGAGGGGTCAAGAATGCTTGGTGTAGTTTTTAAAGTGAAATTAATCCGTCTCAGTAGCCTTGTGAAGGTCTAGATTATCCTAGTCATCTTGGTAGAATTACTTGAGTAAGTAAATCGATGATGTCAGTATTCACACGTGTGAAGGTGTTAGAAGAAAGCGGTCACATGGTTTTATTCATTTTTGTGCCTAGATCATGCGTTTCAAATTTTGGGTCTTAAAATGATGTCTAGAAAAATGTAATGTAGTACAAATTTTCTCTCCCAAGCATATTTCATTATTTTCCATTATCAAATCTGCATTAAAAAGTGACTGTTGGAATTCAAATATTTGAATTTACAAAGGAAAACCAGTCTATAATGTTTTGCCTATAACTTTTGATGATGAATGAATTTGATGATGGAGTAAAAATAGAAGTGGTAGATAACTTCAATTTAAATCCAATAAAAAATATTTTGAGGTTTGAATAATTTTACATTTGCATTTATTATAGTTCAAAGTTGATTGAGGGTTTGACTTTGTTCTACAAGCGACCCGAGAAGGATGTTTGAGTTTTTATTGATAGTGTTTCGATGTTTCATGGTGAATTATACATTACAAATTTTTTTAGATTCCCTAAGGATAATTTTTATGTATTTTGGAGGTTTGAGCAATCCATATTCAATATGAACCATTGCTTGAAAGATTGAATTTTTGTTCATTCATGGTGTTTTCATGTATAAGGCAAATGGTTGATAGGTTTTGCATATGCAAAGGTGTGTAGTGATGATTGTAATAACTTGATGGTATCATAAGGATCATGTGGTGAAGACATATGTGATTTTAAGTAGTGTTGTGTTCCTATTTTTTCTTGGTGAAGTGTTAAAAAGATGAATAGGTCTCCATGGACCTAAAAGGGTTTCATAGGCCTAATTTGAAAGGTGTTTATGCTTAAGGGTGATATATCAAAGCTATGGATGACCTATGGAGGTGGTTTTGATCTTATTATAAGTGAGATATAAAACTTAATGTTTAAGTTATGTATTATGGTTGACCAATAAGGTAGTGATCATGATGGCTCTATAAAGAGCATAAATAAAGATGAAGGTTTCTAGAGTTGACAAGCGAAGAAAACATATGTTTGAGTGTGCTTGGTGGATGTATCAAAGAATATATAAATGTGAGGAATATGTGTATGACATAGGTCATATTTATGATGTTATAATAATATTATTGGAGTGTTAAATATTTAGGATGAATGAAGAGTTGTAGAGTGATCTAAAAGGTTGTTTTGGATGCATTGCTTGTGTGTGAAGGTTTCAGGAAGTGTGAAGGGTTGAAGAGAGTTTTTATTTATTATTTATAAAATATATTTAAATTCAATCATATTTTTGGAGGTATTGATATCAAAGGTGTTGTGTGGGTGCTCAACATCTAAGGGCATGTGGGTAGTTGTCCATGCTTAGGGGTTGATGCTCCTTATGAAGTGGGTACTTCACTAAAGTCTCTTGTTTATGATATATTATAGGAATTTATTCCATGTGTTTGTAGGATTTATATTGTGTTTTATTCCCCATGAGGTTTTCCCACATAATACATGTGTTATGTGCTTTGATCTTTCATAGTTTCCTTTGTTCTTTGTAATAATTGGTTTATATGCTTCATGAATGCTTATGTTGAGTGGCTAAGATTTTAAAGTTTTGATTTTGGAATTAAATTTATTGCATCATTAATTCATCCCCATTCTTATTTATTTTACCTCTAACAAGTATGCATGAGTATGACCAAGTTGGATGCTTTGAGTATGACTTAAAACTATAAATCTGAGTAAAACTGAGCTTTGGGTTGTTGTAAATGTATGTATGTAGAAATAGGGGTAAATAAGGATTAATGACCTTAATTTTCACAAATATTTCTAATATTATTCATTATAATTTCCATCTAATTCATAAATGAAGTAAAGTGGTATTTATATAGTGTTTTGGTGCTAGTCGAGACATGAAATGAGTCTAGGCCAACCTTAATATGTTTTGGGGAGTGGAAATATATCTATAAGGGTAGAAGAAGATAAGGTTTAATAGTGCTTCCAAATTTAACAATGGTGTACTATGGTATAGACTAAAGGGTTTGCATTATTTTCCAAGTGGATGGCACATGCGAGAAAGGATCTAGGATGCCTAAGTGATGGCTTAATGAAACTTTTGGTATATATGGGATTAGGATAGATGCACATAGAATCTATAAAAGGATCAAAAGAGGCCCTAAGATAGGTCTAGGGTTAAGCTAAGGATACGGTGGTATTAAGTGACACTCATTTCATTAGATGAATACACGACACAACATTAACTTATGAATAAGCTCCAACCTTTGAGATTTATGCCTATCGATAATTTTAGGCTTCTAATAATCTTAAGTTTCTTATAATTTAAACATTTCCATTTTTTTTAATTCATTTATGTAACTCACCTTACCAACCTTAACCAATCTAATTATGGATTCTTGAACATCATCCACATCCATAAAGATATTATGCTTAGGGTGGGGATGGTGCTTATACCCGATATTAGCCTTATACTAGATTGACTTTAAATAATTTATAAATTTCCTAAGAGGATCCCATGGAAAATATTATTCTTCTTTGAAATAATAGGGACCAATTCTTACCATTCAATTCTCCACATGGTAGAGTGTTTAAAATTTTCCTCACCCAAGGTCATAGGAATTTTATGTATCATTAACTAGTTATTTTTATTTAAAATCAAAGTGATTATTATATACAAATAGTAATAGATATCCATGACAATGAGGAAATCCATCAAAAACATGGGAAAGACACGAGGGGTTGGAAGGCTCCTTTTTTTATTAGCATTGTTTTATGTTGGAAGTAAAACCAATTCCCATATATAGAGATGGTCTCTCTCAAGGTTACAGAGATTATAGGGTATATGGTATCATAGATGGATTCATGAATGATGGGGAGAAATTCATTAATTTTTTTTTTGTAACTAGGTAAATGTAAATGATTTTAAAGAACACTAAAAGTAACATGAATTGGCTTCTTTTCTAAGAGAGACTACGAAGTGAATAAGCTTGTAATAATGTATAACATATAAAATTAATCAAATAAAAATACATATGGTAATTATTTGTGTGTTTACATTCTTAAAATTATTTAATAAGATAGAAATAAATTACTCACCATAGTTAGTAGTTTTTCCTTAAGTAGATTAAGGAACAGTGGTACTGGAATAACATTGGCATGGTCTATCCAAGATCTCAAAATATTATTTTTATAAAAATAATGGCCTCAAAAATGGCTGCCTTGAAAATACTCATAGAATAGGACATTTCTTGTATTTTTATCTAATAATTAAGATTCTCACTTTAATACTATAAAACATCATAAATCATGTGCTTCTTTTGCTAATTAAAAATCCACTCTTTTGAATAAATCAATATAAACTCCGAAAAACTTTACATTTAACTAATGGAAAAACCTATGACATTTTAAAAAAATCTCTTACTAAGGAAACGAATTTTTCCATACTTAATATCAAAATAATGGCATATATATCTACTCATTTACCTATAGGTAAATAGTTTTAGTTTGACAATTGCATTGTGAAAATAGGTGATCCTAATTCTCCAAGTTTGTTCCTCTTATTCATTGAGGTCTTCAATTTTATTTTTATTTTTAATAACATCATTCATTTTAATTGCCTCTGCTATACATATTTGGCACAAAAATGGTGTCCCTTAATTCAATTGTTGATATTGACTCCACTTTGTCCACTACTATAAGTTTAACACAATAATACAAATGTTATTATATTAAAATATGTTCATACATTAGTGTTTTTCCTTGACACAACTCAAAATAATAATTAAAAACAAAACCAAATCCCTAATTTTAATGGTCATTAATTTTAGACCATATTTTTAATTTAAAATGGTTATATTATGGTTTCTCTTCTTTAATCACCTTTCATTTCACTCGACTAAAATAACCAATCAAAATACTATATGGCATATCCTAAATCACCAAGACAAAATGAAAAGAAAATGTTTTGGTTTTTAATCCATCATTTCATACACATGGCACATTCATGGTTTCCCAAAGAGGAAAGGTAATACCAAATTTGAGATTCAATGACTATTTTGGGTTTCAGGTGAATGGGATCCAATGGCTGCCCAAATTTGAATTATTTATTTATAGCCTTGTAATTTTATTCAATGAATAGTGAGATGGAAGGTCTCCATGTAGATTTTTCCCATTTCATGGATGAAAATATAAAAAATACTTAGGATATGCTAGGTATAAACAAACATCCAGGGTACTGGACATGGATAATAAAGTAAGGACATAATAAAAATATAAATTATAAATCCCATTGATCTTAATAAAATTAAGATAAACTTGAGATTAAATCAAGTATACATAAAACTTGAGACCCATTTAAATTATTTATAAATCCTACTTGCTTAATTAAGTCGACTAAAAATGATAATGAGATGTAGAAGGATTGTTGAAGTGGTTTGGTTATACCCGACCTCACCCAAGTTTGAATCTTAGAGAGTGTTTATAGGCCAGATGTGGTTGTTTAATCAATGGTTTCAATGTGATCAAAGTGTTAACCATTTATAATAGTTATATTGTTTTCTCAAGGATTGGGCCTTGGTTTGTGCCCCATAACTGATTATGGCTTCAGTCAAAAGCTAACACTAAGAAAAAAAAATTAATTGGACTAAAAAGATATGAAGGGTAGGAGGGAATATAAATAGAACTCAAAATTTAGAGAAAAATAACCTAGGGATTCAATTTAAAAGGAAATTTTATGATTGGATTTTATGTCTTAAAATCTAATAAGGTCCTAATTATTTTGAAGACTCAAAAATAGTGGATCCAAGTTATTTTGAGAAGAACTTAGGCTGGTTAGTAGCAACATATTATTTTCAAATTTATGAGTTCCACCTTGGATTATCCTACATCAATGTCTTTCTTGTTACATTTTGTCTATGCTTTAGTTACCCTCTTATCATTTTATGCTCATCTCTCTAAAATTTTAATGATCCCTTTACTTTTATGATTATCAACTGTCCTCTAGTCATTCTTTGAGCATCTTTCTTCCACATCTTTTGGGTATATTCTCCGATATGTATTATATATACCTATTTTTTTTTATTATACTTCCACTAGAAGTTATAATTTTGGAGCATGAACCTAATAAAAAAATAACTCTATTAGATGTTCCTTTGTATATTCTTCATGAGAAGTCCACAATACTTATTTTGAGTTCCCCCCCTTCCCCCCCCCCCCCCCCCCCCCCTTCACTTTCTCTCTCTCTCACACACACACAACCTCTCAACATTATTCATCTAAGTTTTATATTGATTTCATCCTCTTCCTTCTCAAATATTATTCATACTCCATATCATCTTCATTGGTCTCCTCATCACTTATGAAATCTTCCAATTCTTTAAACATAGCCTCTACATGTCCCTCCTTATGTGTTCTTATCTCGCCCTACTTTTTGGTGTCTTTATAAATTTATATCATTGGGGATGCTACATACTTTTGTGTGACATATCCTTCTTCTTACCCACTACATTTTATAAAAATCAGCCTAATATTTTTCCCTTAGAGTCTCTTATACCTCCATGCTTACTATATGTATCTACCAAGGCTTGGTTATACTTGGTAATCTAGGCTACAAAAAAGGAGTACCTTGGCTTAGCATGGCCACACCTTTCCTAGGTTCCTCTTATGGTATTACTTATATTATTCCATGTTCTCTAGTTTGATTAAAATTTCCTCCCATACTATTCCTCATTAACACACTTAATTTCCTTACCAATGACTCTCTGAGTGGTATATTTTACTTTGTATAAATTCCTACCATAGCTCTAAAATATCTAGGGTCCATCCTTATGTACCAATAGGTAACTTTATTTACATGTGTCTTCTCTACCACCTTATATTCAGCCACATGAGATAACTCCATTTCCATACATAACATCTCTTATACCATCTCATTAATTTAAAACCCTCTAGTCAATATTTTTTAATTCACAATTTCTTTCCTTTTAATACTTACTAGGTCTTCCCCAAGATTTATCTCCTTTGGCTTGAACATGCAAACTAAATTAGCATACCATCCATCCACCACAATGCATATTGGTGGGTATATTTCTCAATTTTATCATTTTAATCATCATATACATCTCTCATGCTTCTAACCCATCCCAACAATGTTAACTTCATCAACATCAGATTACACACTAGATTTGCAAGAACCTCTATGCATCTCATTCTTGTTAATCGGTCCAAAGATAACTATAAGTAGTTAGTTGTTACCACATTATATAATTTATCCCATGCCAAAAAAATCAGATTTCACCAATATGCCTCATCAATGTGTAGTGTACCATCACTTTAAACATTATAAAACTTGTTTACGCTACAAGCATATGTGATGGAATCCTATAATCATCCTCAATTATCACTACCACCCATATATGCCTCCTCTCCATCATCCTAAGTGATTTGAATCCCTATTATTTTCTAAATCCAAATTCATGAATCAAGATCATGACCAAGTATGCAACATGATGAAATTCCACTTATGTTTTCACCTCATCAATTTTGTGATTAACCTCTTTCATGACATATGTAACAATATTTTAAATAATTATTGTTAATCCTATGTGTCTTGCTTTTGTCTTGTAGTGTGTTGCAAATTTTATTTCATCTTGTAATGTGTAGCTCAAGATTCTCATAGGTAGTTGAAAGGACTTTTTGGTAGATGAAGTGATAAGTCATTCTTTGGCTTATTTATTGTTTTGTTCCCCCCTTAATATGTAAGGGTTTTTTTTAGACGAAGCATTCCTCTTAACTTTTCATTTTTTCTCATCCAAGTACTTTTGTTAGGATGTTTGTTGGTTGCTCTACTATCGAGAAATGTTGTAACTTGACGCTGCCATCTTTCACATAGTGACGAATCAAATGAAATTTGGTTTTGAAATACTTGGTTCAGTCATGAAAGATTGGATTCTTTTCCATCTCAATTGCAGAAGTATTGTCAACCATGGAAGGTGTTGATGAAATCTATGGGTCTTATAAATTTGAAAGAACCCTTATGAACCACAAGATCTCTCTAGTTGCCTTTGAAGTGACCATATATTCTACTTATGCTAAAGAAATTACCGGCACTAATTATTTCTTGGATTTATAATTAACAATTGATGTTTCCAAATTCATCAAAAAATCTAAGGTGGACTTTCCATCTTCATGATCACTAGTATAGTCATAATTTGAATACCCAACCAATTTGAAATCTCTTGCCCTAGATTATTTGAGCCCAAAAGTACGTGTTCTTTTGATATATCTGAGGACCTTTTTTTTTGCTACCCAATGACTATCCCTAGGTTATTGCATGAATATTGAGAGGAAACCAAATGAAAATGATATATCTCATTTAGTTGTGGTCACATAAATCAACTTCCAATGAGTTGTATGTATTTAGTGGCATCAAACAAATCTATTAAATCTTTAGATTCAAATTGAGATTATGTTCCATGGGCATGCTAAAAAGCTTACAACCTTGCATTCTGAACTTGCTTAGAATGTCACCAATGTACTTGTGATGAGTGATGAATAAATACTTTGTTTTTTGAATTAATTTAATACCCAAATAGTAATCAAAATAACCCAAATCAATCATTTCAAAGATTTTCATGAACTTTGATTTAAATTTTGCAGTGTACCATTCATTTTCCCTATGATGAGCAAATCATCAACATACACCACCATAAATACAATTATTTTTATGAAAAAAGTTGCATATTCAAATTCAAAATGTCTGAAGTTCACATTCATAAGGTTCTTAGATAGTTTATCATACCATGCTCAAAGGTCTTATTTCAAACCATAAAATGATTTTTCCAGTTTGCACACTTTGTGATCTTATCCATTTACTGCAAAACCATTGTATTGTGTCATATACATAGTTTCCTTGAGGTCACCATTTAGGAATGTAGTTTTGACATCCATTTGGTGAAATTTTGATCAACTATGAGCTACCAAAGATAACATGGTTTGAATGGTAGGCCAGTTTTCTGTAGGTGCAAAAATATCATGTAGTCAATTCCTTATTTTTGAGCATACCCCTTTGATACAAGCCATGCTTTGTGATTTTCAAGTGAGTCATCAGCCTTTTATTTTTTATGGTAGACCCACTTGCATCCAATTGGTTTGAATCCATATGGAGGATCAACCAATTTTCAAGTCCCATTTTTAACAAATGCATTGTACTCATCTTTCATTGTTTTTCTCCAAGATTTAAGCTTCTCATCTTGTTTGAAAGATGTTGGTTCTAAATCAAATGAAATTTTGAGTTATTATTCTAAGAATTAGTCAAAGTGAGTTTGTCAATTCTATCTTGAATTTCTTCAAGAGACTTGTCTGATTGTGATGCAGCTGCATGTGCACTTCTTGTGTCTATTTTCCCAACTTCATTAGGTTTCACATATTTCAATGTTTGAATGGCCCACTTAGGCATATATTTATATGTTTTATGTTATTCAAGTTCATATTCTAAAGATCCATAACTTTTTTCCCTCTATTTTGGTAGCCATTTAAAATACAACATTCCACGAACCATACTCATCATAGTTCTATTCATCCTTTCTAAAAATTCATTCTATTGCAGAGTGTATGAACTGTGATATGGTGTTTGATCCCATTTGTCTCAAGATATGATTCAAAATTATTTTAAGTGAATTAACCACCATTGTATGTCCTTAGTGTCTTAATGATAGTTTGTGCTTTTAATCATGTTTCAAAACTTTTAGAAAGTCTCGAAGGCTTTTGATTTTTTTTTCAAAAATTATATCCATGTCATATAGATGTAGTGATCAATGAAAAAAATAAATTACTTATGACCACTAGTGGAGAGGATTGGAAGAGAACACAAGTCTGAGTGAAAAAATTACAATTTTCTACCAGTGTTCTACTATGAATTTATAAATGGTTCTCTTACATGTTTAGCCAAGATATAGGCTTCACAGTTTCATCTAATTTTGTGGGCAATGTAGGCATGCTAACAACACCATTGTTTTACAATACATGAATGTTTTTATAGTGAGTGTGCCAAAATCAAGCATGCCACAACATGTTTGGAGACATTCCATATTCTATGAGATGAGCATAATTACCTAAATTTGAGGGCTCACCCTTGAGTTTGAGTACTTTTCCTTCCTCATATCCAGCCAAGATGACTGAAATGTCTCTTTTTATCCTAATTATCACATCATCATTATCTAGTAGAATGGAATGTCCTTGCATTATGAGCACTAGGAATAACAAGTTTCATTTCAATTGAGGAAGGTAGAAAACATTCTCAAGTTTGTAGTCTAGAAGCCTTAGACACTTGAGTTGAATTATACCTCTTCCCCATGGTTGCAGACTTGATCTATGTATGATGTATACTAAGCCACAACTTTATTCATTGTACTTATCAAAGAATTCTTTTTAAAAAGTCATATGTTTATTGGCACTGGTATTGAGAACCCAAGCATTAAACCATGAAGAATTGATTGTGACACTATTTACTTCATTTGTACAAGAAAACATGCATTCACTGATGAATTAGGATGAGGTTGACTCTTTTGATTATTTATTTGATTTGTCCTCTTTCTTCTTATGGTATTATTCAATTTTCTCCCATATAGTCTTGCATTTTTGAGTGTCATGGCTTCATTTTATATCACACCATTCACAGTAGAGGTTTTGTTTATCATCTTGTTTTTTATTTTGACCACCATGAATTTCATTTTTCTATCTTTTCACTTATACTTATTTTTTTGCTTTTATTACCTTCATTTTTGGAAGATGTGGCCTTGTTTGATATTTTTAAAGAATTTTATTTGACATAACATACACTTTCACTTGTTGTGGATTCAATTTTTATTCTAAAGTCCTTTTATTTTTCTATCATCTTTTCAACCAATGGATCAAATGTGAGACTCTTCAACTGATTACTTGCTTGTATAGACTCCAAGTAGGTAGAATAATTGGGAAGAAAGGATTTTATGGCTATGATCATGTAGATATATATTTTGACACATTTTGATTATACATCATGTTTGATGGAACTATCTTTGAAGCCAATATCATCACATCACCATCTTTCAACTCTAAGTTGGACAACTTCAACTACAACTAAATAAATTTCAACTCTAAGTGGGAATCATATAGCTCCTTCAGTTTATGAAATGCTTCTCATGGAGTATTGCACCCCTGTATATGATGAAACATGTCTTCATCTATTGATGCCCTCATCAAGGTCAATGTGTTATGGTTTTTTAGCTTCCATGTCTAATTATCCTTTACATTCCTTATTGGTTCATCTAGTTATTTTACTCCATCATAAATATTGTGTGATCTAATAATTTGACTCAAGAGAGGACGGTTAGTATGGTGTTAGTTCTAAAATAAAAAAATGAAATAAACACACTAATAACATAACATCTCTAGGCCTAGACACTAGGGAGAGATTAATTAATAAAAAAAAATGACAAGCACAACTAAAAAGCAAGGGATCAAACACAAAAGTTCATTCACCTTCCTTGGATGCTACAAATGCCTTTGTAATATTGGTTTGCTTGGATTGTGCTCATGAAGTCCTTGGCAATGGAAGCTTAGCTACCTCCATCTCTCCTTGGCACCTTTGGCTTGTGGCTTGGCTTGGAATAAATTTGGCATGGTAACACTAGTTGCATGAAGCTTTTAGAGCCAATCCTATATTATAACTTTGCATAAATTAAGCTTAAAAATGATGTTATGAGGCCTCATATTTATAGATTTTTGGATTTGATTAGAATCAACCTGAACCATCCATCTCAAGATTGAGATGTGTGGTTGAGGATTAATTCAATTTTGCAATTAAAATTTATAATTATCCTCATCATGACATTGGAAAAAGGGGTAAATAAGAGGTATGGAGGGCATCATGGAAAGCATTGATGAGGCTTGGGAGGCATGAATCCTGATATTTATGGCCTAGGGATGTCTTCCCAAGAAATGAGGTCACTTGATGATGCAGATATTCCATATTCATTTATAAAAATAAGTATTCAACAAATTTCCATGGAATTATTAATTATGCCTTGATTTAGGTTAATTAGCTCTTAAGCATGATTAATCACTTTGTGCACAAATTACCTAAATTGATCAGAATGTCTCGTTATTGGTCTAAAATTTGATTGGATTGGAATTAGAAGGTGATGTTAGATGCATTGGAACCGTATTCCCATTTAGGATATTAATAATCAAGGCACATGTCTTGTGAAAAATGTTTGATAGGGAAGATAAATCTAGAGCACCCAAGTGTAAATTTGACATTTTGACTCAAAATGAATTAATCAAGGTTAGCTGGCCCATAAATTGCATTACCTCATTTAGGGATGCCCTAGCCAAAATTGGAACTATAATATGTCATTTTCACATTACTTTATGTGTTTTGGTATTTTTAGTCCAAATTATGTATTTTAGGTGGAAATTTGCCAAAACCCTGGTTGGAAGTTATCAACAACTAGTTTTAGGTGTCTATAGTTTTACCCCTATTTGGGAAGATGTTGTAAACTGTAGGTAAATCAATGTCTTCTAAAATAATGAGAAATGTTATGTATGCCAAAAATAATATGATGACTAAAGAACAAAGCTCCAAATGGTTATGGGAAGCATATGATGATGCCCCCCCAAAGGAGTGGCCGTCACATATGTTGATGGACGGTCTCACGAAAAGAAATAAGAAGAAAGGTTAAATTAACTTGTGGTTGAGATTAATCCAAATAAGAAAATGCTTGCATGCACTAATGTAAAAAGGATGCTAATTTATCCAAAGGTGGTTATAATCAAGAATAAATACAAAATAATAATTTTCCCATAGGTGGTTATAATCATTAAGAGGACCTAGATTGGTTAAAGATGATTATGCCCCAATTAGATTTGATTAGCAAGCATAATTCAATGATATAACCTGGAATACATATTAAAGATGAGTAGGTGCAAAGTGATGAAAAATATGGATAGAGGAATGAGACTGATCAATAGAATGATTTAGTTATACCTGCCAATGAGGAGATGTGCATCTTTATTAATAATGATATAACTAAAATGGTCATTAGGTTGATTTGATCAAGGGTGGGATGGAAGGATTTTGCCAAGGTACCAAGGATAAACTTCTGTAGCTCCATTTATTGTAGACATTCGTGAAGCTAATTTTTTTTGTAGCATGTGATGGTAGGATTCATGATAGAATACCATGAAGACTTGGCCAAAATATGTGTAAGGACTGACTCCCAATCCAATAAACACTCAAAAATAATGCACCAATGATAAAAGCCATGATGACAATGTTGACATATGAATATGGATAGACTCAAGAATAATGTGCTCAAGGAATCACCCAATGAATGTATAGAGACTGAATTAAGGCAATAGTACTGAAAGCAAACAAATAGACAAGTGGACAAATTGACAAACAAACAAATAAACAACCTAAAAACAAAATCAAAATAAAACATCCTAACAATGACAATGCCCCAGTAAGGTGGATTAAGGATAACTAAATAGGCTTAAATAAGACAAATATTTTTATATTTTTGAAATATTATGAATGTTTTTGGCATTTTGAGGTATCTTAACTTGTTAGAGAATGATAAGATACCCGATCACAAAATGGTGAGAGCATTTAGCTTAAGTTGCTCACAAAATAGTGTGAACATATGGAAAGGAGGACTGAGGTGACCTCAACATGAATTGAGAATGATCTACATAGTCATAAAATGACCTCAATTTATAGTAATTCCATTGACACAAAAGTTAGGGAAAAACCAACTAGGTCCCAACAAGTTCTCAAATATAGCAAATGGCCAGTCAAATGAAAATAGTGATGGCAAGGTGATGTGATAATGCATGATAAATAACTGTTTCCCTTAGTTTTCCCATAGGTGGTTATAAATAAGATACAATGACATATGTCAATGATACTAATTTACCCATATGCATTTATAATTAGTAGCAAGACTTATGAAACACTGATTTGCCCATAGACAGTTATAATCAAACTCACATGAACAAATATGGATAAGATGAAAGATATCTTTTTAGATTAACTGTCACATTAATTTCATAGACTATCATTATAAACATGGATTGGATTGATTGTTGAAACTTGATCAGAATCCTCTCATAAAAGGTTTGGGAAGAATCAAAGTAACCAAGATCAAAATAGGATTGGGTAGGATGACTAAAAATAGGCTTTGGTCTAGATAAGAATGAAATGATAAGATGGTATGGTATTTGATAGATAATGATGTTATAGATAGATTGGATAAAATGGTAAGAGGGTTACCCCCAGATGATGGGGTATGTTGTCCCCCAAAATTATCACTCATTTTTGGGACAACATTTGAACTATTTTTGTCTTATAGACCAAAATTGTCTCTTCCCTTTTCGAAATTTGTCCTAGGCATTCAAATTACTCATTTTTCAAGATTCATAGGCTTAAATCTACGGACTCTATAGGCTTAAATCTATAGAATCTACAGGCTTAAATCTATGAACTCTATAGACCAAGTTCAATGGGCTTTACAGGTTGATTTCTATGGATTTGGTTTCTATGGACTCTGCAGGCAGGTTCATTTCTATAGGTTCAAAGGCTTCTGCAGGCAGTTTCAATCAAAAGAATCAGTTTCCAACACTTAGTCATTTTTAGGATTGGTTCAACATCTTGGTTCAATCAAAAATGTCCATCGGCAAGCATCTAAGCAAAAGAGGCTTGAACCATTAAACCGTTGAACCATTGAACCACTTTGGTTCAAAGGTTCAACAGGTTCAAAGTTCAACAAGTTCAAAGGTAGGTTCAAACAAATGGTTCAATGCTTTGGTTCATCGGCTTGGTTCAATGATTTGATTTGTTCGCTTGGTTCAAAGACTTGGTTCAATCAAAGGGTTCATTAGCTTGAACCATTTTGGTTCAACCAAGCATTTCAACATTTGGTTCAACCAAGCGGTTCAATCAAATGGTTCAATAGTCAGTTCATCTCATTGGTTCAAAAGAGTGGTTCAAAGGAGCGATTCAAATTCAAAATTTAAAGAGATCTTCCTGAAGGAAAAGTGCCTTTACGAAGGGGACTTGGTCGGCAAAAGTAACCTTTGAAAGGGTCATTTTCAGAGAAGGTCGCAAAGGTAAATTCTTTCAGATTTTTGTTTAAGGCATTTGAAAAAATCTAAGGCATAATTTCTTTGGACAAAAAGTCTGAACGAATTTAGAGAAGCTGTGGGCAAAAATCCTGAAGAAAATTCCAAAGGCAAAGACAAATCAATCAAAATAATTTTTGCAAACTTTTTGTCTATGGGAATTTGTCTGTGGAGAAAGCCCGAAGAAATCCCGCAAAAGACTTCTAAGGAAAAGGCCGTCGAAGGACCTCGAAGGGCAGGTGCCCTTGCGGGGGACTCTCAGCTACCAAATTGAAGGACATTTCCTTGAAGCTAAAGGGTCACCTTCCCTTCGAGAAGATGTAAAATGAGAAATTTAAAGGAAGAATCTAGTGACCCGCCAGAATAAAGAAGCCCGAAGGTTATTTGAAGACCACCTGAAAGGCAGATATCCTTGCGGAGGTTTCTTCCTAACCTAAAGTGGATCATTTCTAAAGGCCAAAAAGGGTAGGTTATTTTTGGGAAAGTGTAGAATAGGAAAGTTGAAGAAGGACCAAGGGGTGATGCACCTGAAGATGTCAAATTCAAGACAACAAACTAGCTATTGAAAACATAGTGACAGGCATACGAATGTCAATTTCAAATATCATAAAATAGCCATTGACCCTTGTAATATACAGACCTGAATGCATTCACAAGCTTGAAGTCCAGGACCAGTAGGAAGTGAGGAAGGAATAGAACAACAAATTGAATCCAGGACCCAATTCATTTAACCAGAAAAGGAGGAATGATGAAGAAGGATCAGATCGCCAGGTGGACATTAAAAGTTGAAATTTTTTAATAGCATGACTTGTTTCTCTGTATTGAGAAAAGCAAATGGGTAAATTCCCCTAATTTCTAGCCTATCTTCCTAATAGTTTTCAACACAACATGATGTGTTAATGTTCCCGAGTCCTTCTTGAAGAGGCTATATAAGGGAATCTCTTCTATTGTAAATCTATCTTTTTTTGACAATTAGAACGAAACTCTACCCAAATTGAAAGGCATTACTAAGAATTTGAGCTCAGTTTATTGATCATATTTTGTTATTGGAATAAGAAAGCAAGTGATTTTTCAGACTTTGTGCTGTGATATCTTTGTTGTTGAGGAAACTATTCTTATGTCTTTTTCCTTAATATATCTTCTGTTCCTTTAATTCAACAAGTAGAATTAGTGACAACAGTCATGAAGGTGTCCTAAAGACTCAGTTGTGCAGAGACATTGTGCCTCCATAATTGCCTTTAGTGTGTTTTCTTTTCATTTTTGTGTAAAAGACTTTGGGATGACTTTGTGCTCTCATTGTCCTTCATATCTTACTCTTGAGCAATTCAGGTGGAGACTTTGTGCTGAATCTCAATTTGTTGGTTACTATGTCCTTGGTTACATTTTACTGGTACTACCAGGAGTACTCTTGTGGCTGGCTGAATAGTACTTCTGAAAGTAGAGTAGTGTTGTCTGTCATTTCCCTTGAATTTTTCCTTTGATTTGCACGCATCATCTCTGAAGAAAGAGAGATGGATGGTTTGTCCTACCCTTGAGTATTATTTTTTGTTAATATATATATATATATATATATATATATATATATATATATATATATATATATATATATATATATATAAGGAACCTCCCCTTGATGAGAGGAGAGACCAATCCCCTTTTGATGTGGTAAACCTACACATTTGGATGACCAATCTTCCTACTTTAGCTGATCAAACCTATTTTGTTTATCAGTATGATGATCGACAAAATATTCAACCAACAGGGTAAATGGTTGGGATATACAATAATGGTAAATGAATATGTAACAATGAAAATGGCATGGCAATATGAAATAATATGGTACATGTTGTTGGCCTGGGTGTGGTTTTTGGTATATGATTCTATTTTTCCTGTTGAGATAGAGATGCACATCCTAATCAACAAATGATACAAATAGAATACTTGATCATGTTAATTTCTATCCTACACCTCATCTATATAACTACTCTACCAAAAATTGGTTACATTTTTGGATGTTAAGAATGTTGTTGTGTTCTTCTTTGGTCATTGATTCTAATTTCTTCAAGCATTGAGACAAGGTATCTTTGTAGCCTCTACAAAGGAAATAAGAACAAGTAATGGATGGTAGGTTTTATTGTGAAATGGAATGGTAAATGATAATAGAATGTATGATGGTGGGAAAACAAATGAAGATCAGGATTTTTAGTCACATGTACTGTTATTGATGCTAGATTCAACATAGTTTTGGTTATGGCAGGGCTAAAGACTTTTTCTCTCAATAGGACGACTAGATTTTTCTATTGTTTGATCTTGAGAGTAACTACCATCTGATTAGGCTATAGATTGGAAGCTATTTTGATTCAATCTTTGATTTTATCTTCATCAAGAAGTGAAAAGCTTTTGTGCTCAGCTATTGGTGCCTCAAAAAAGTTTTCACCAATGAAGTTGTCTTGATTATCCTGTAGTGCCTTCAAGAAGGTTTCACTAAGGAATGTTGAATTTTTCCTTTGATTGCCTTCTAATGCTTATAAAAAAATTTCAATAGAAGATGCTAAGTTCAGACTTGGATTATCCCCTAGTGCCTCTAAAAAAGTTTTACTAAGAGAGTGTTCTTTTGCTACTTGAATGTTATCTTGGCCTCCTTGTTCTTCTTTAATTTTTATGTCTCCATGGATGTATTTCAACAAAGTGTGATTCTATGTCAATAATATGGCTATCTTGGTGATGGTAATGGTTTGTGGAATAGTAATGGAATGGGTAGAGGCTGCATAATCCTCACAGAAGATATTAGGATAACTTGTGTCAAAGCTAAAATACTCATCCTCAAAAATTGTATAAAGATAAAAAATGTATTCAAATTGATCTATAAGACATTTTTAACCAATGTTGTAATCATCATGAACATATTCTGCTTTTAAATTTAATTTTAACTCAAGGAACTTTGAATCTGATGTTGAGACCGATGTTGATTCTGATTCTGATGCTAAATCAGATGTCGGTTCAAGAATAGAACCTGACTCTAACTTTGATTATTAATCTAATGGTTACTTTTAACATGATAGGTTCATTATTTGAAACCCCACAACATTGCTTGTATAACAACTATATACCTTCTAGATTAACTTATTGGTTTAGATTAATGTTGAACTAGGACACTAATGAATTAAATTGTTGGTTTAGTTGGTTGGGGTAGTTTAGCATAGCTTGAATATAATCATTTTCAACTTTATTCTCTAGAAAAAACTTTATTTTGATAGCTTCAACCTTATTAGTATTGAAAATAGGTAGAGGGTATTGAATGCTTGGTATTGGATAAGTAATAACCTGTGATGGCATAATGGGCTCCACAAAGACTAGTTTGTCAAAGTGAGACTCGTCTAGGATGGGAAATAGGTCAAGAGACAACTCTTTAGAGATTGGCTTGTCAATATGAGGATCTTGAAAAATAGGAATATGGTCAAGGTAATTATTTGTCCAAAGGTAGTTATAATCACTAAGAAGTGACTTAGAAAAGATTGACTTATTAGAGTGAGACTCCTTGACAACTGGTATAGGATTAACATGTAATTTATCACATGATAAATTATCATAAATGGTTGATTCAATAGAAACATCTTGAATTGGTTGGTTCTCTTGGTCTTGGTTTCCAATGAGTTGGAAAATACCAATTTTGAACAAAACTTGGTCTTTGAATGATTAGATGGGTTAAGGTTTGGATGGGATTGGTTTGGGATGGGGAATGACTAGTGGTTGGATATTGGTAGGGCCTTGGGGAGCATGATTGTTTCCATGAGCTAAAATAAAAAGTCCTGAGATGGTAATGATAGGGTGGTGAAGATCTTGATTGCTTGCACAAGCCAAAAGACTAGGTCTTGAAATGATGAAGGGGCACTATGGAACTTGATTGCTCGCACAAACCAAAGGACTAGGTCTAGGAATGGTAATGGTATTCTTTGGATATTACGGAGCTTGATAGCTCATATAATCTAAAGGAGGGTGATGGGTAATCGATGATTAGATAAGAAAAGGACATCATGAAACTTGATTGCTTACACAAGTAAAAGCATCCAAGCCTTCCTCATAAACCATATCATCCCAGTCATGAGTTGGATCATAAGTTGGTTCTTGACTATGTTCCATATACTAATTTTTGAAAAAAGGGTATGGATATGTATTCCAAAAAAAATTATCTATAGTTAGGTCTTCAATGTCCTCTTCACAAGCCTCTTCATACTAATCAAGATCTCAAGTTATATCATAAGTTGATTCGTGACTTTATTCCCATGAATTATTAATATGAGGTGGATATAAATCTATCTCAAAAACTATATTAGCATCATCTGGGTCTTGACAAAAGCCATAAAAGTCATTTTGTGTAGCCATTCTATCATAAGTCAGTTTGTAAGTGATTCCACCATAAGTGTAGCGAGACATATCTGCGTAAATGATGAAAGCTCCAAAAACAAAAAGACTTAGAGTTCTACAAACTTTGAAAAACTATGTCCAAAGGAAAAATGGTTCAAACTTGGTCTAACTTGGTCGAAGGGGTGGATCTGTATCTCTAATATGGTCTAAAAGTGGAGTTGTATCTCCAAAATGGTTTGTGCTAAGACTTGGCATAAAATATCCTAAAATCAAATGTCATACGTAAAAAGGTCAAGTGTCTGAATAAAAACTAGCATGTCAAAGGTCTAGGTTAAAGTGTTCCAAACAAGGTCTAAACTAAGAAAATAAAAAGTTGAGTTGCTGGGTCTTTTCTCTAAATGTAGAGTCAAAATCTAGGCTTAAAAAAATAGGCATGCGCTAGGACTCTTGGCCAAATGACATAAAAATCTAGACTTGAAACAAAGGCTAATATGATTTGATTGAATCTAATAAGTTTGAAAATACCTTTGACATAGACCTAGTACATGGAATCAAACATAAACATGCTCAATTGGCATAAGGCATAAGATAAAAGGATATTTGAGAAAGGTTATGTTCTCCTAAATAAAGGCACAAACAGTGATGAGGATAGGCATTAAACAAACAAACTATCAATAGTTTTCAAATTTGGGTAATCGATTAACCAAAGTTATGAAACCCAAAAGGGAAATATCTATGTATCAACTCTATGAATTGAGGCTTAAACATAAATCAATCAAAGTTTGTATCTAAACTTAAAAAGGCTAATTGAAACCTCAATGTTGAAAACTAGGATTTGACTAAACAAACTAGACAGGATTGGACAATACAATGGCACAAGACAAAGGTCTAAATGGTATATACAAAATGGTTTGAAACAAATGGTTTTGATACAATGCAAAATAAATCTTAAAACAAATTGAGCAGCCTAACAACATAAGCATGCTCAAATAATGTGGTCAATGTTATGTTTCAAAAGACTTAAAAAGGCCCAAAATGTTTTGACATAATTTGGGAAGCTTAACACTACCCTTCACAACTCAAATACATTGTTTTGACATGGATTATGAAAAAACAAACAAGTTTTAGTCTCAAAACATACCAAGAAAAAATGACCAAAAGACACTAAGTATAATCGTCCAAATCTTAGCAAGGGTATGGTAAAATGGGGTTTACTAAACTAAATTTTTTTTGAACGTTCTAGGGGAATCAATTACATAATGACTTTCACATAAAATGATGCAAAAGATAAGCATTAAAATTAGGTGACCGTGGCATTGGCTAGTTGTAAAAAGGTCTAGTAATTTTTACAACCACTACATCTTGTTGTTCGCTCAGTGTAGTGTGATGTACAAATGTAGATACATCCTATGTACAACTCAAAAACAACCAAAATGAAGTCAATGCCAGGAGATGAAACCCTAGGTCAAAGCTTACCTAAAGAACTTGAGGGAGGTGATGAAGTCCCCCTCATAAGTCAAGATGCATAAAAATAAAAAAATCATGAAAGTAGAAATACTTTAGGGTCATTTTCAAGGTCACCCAAGCTTTGATGAGTTTTTGGGGAGTGCTTTAGATGAATTTCTTTCTAAGCCTTGGACTAGGCTACTTACAATAAGAATGATGCTTTTGATTCCAAGGGTTCCCTATAGGGGACAAATAGAAGAGCATACACACAACATACCTCTTTTTTCCAAACAATATTTGATTAAACAACTATTGCAAATAAAAATTGACAAGTGTGCTCAATTTTAATCCCAAATGAAATATTTGGTGGTGTTCATTTGACCCCTTGGTCTTAGTTGTCACTTTGAAAACTAATGATAAACCACTTATTTAGGCACCTTAAATGTTACTTTAAGACCCAAAATAGTGTTATTAATTCATTTTAAAATCATTTAAAAGGTGGTTTAAAACATGATTTATCAAATTTGAAATCCATTGGTTACCTGTCTACCTTAAGGCATCACCCTAAAACCAAATATGTTAGATTAGAAACATTTTAAAAATATTTTCTAAATTTTGTAAAAAATATATGAAACTTGAAGCTAAACTAATGCCAAATTTTGAAAATTTAAAATAAAATATGTGGTTTCAAAAAACAATCATCCAAAATGGATTTTATATGACCCCAAATCAAGCATTTTAAAATAGCTCTCGGGTTTATGTTTTTAAGAAAACACAGTGACTGATGTTAATTATATAACCAACATCGGTTACACTTACTAACTGAAGATGGTTATCTAATCAACATTGATTACACAAATAGTGACCAATGATGCTTATGTGAACCAATGATGATTTTAATAACCGATGTCGGTTACTGTGTAAACTTGTGGTAAATAAAAAATGATAAAACAAAGTTAGAAAATCAATTTGTAAGAGTTTTAATGATCCAAATGAAGATTTTAAAGATGCAAAATGATATTATTCATGTGTGGGATGTGTCTTGTCCCACCAGGCATGCCATTATGTGATCTAGGAATTTGACTCAAGAGAGGATGGTTAGTATGATGTTAGTTCCAAAATGAAAACAAAATAAAATAAACACACTAATAGCATAACATCTCTAGGCCTAGACACTAGGGAGAGATTAGTTAACAAAATCAAATGACAAGCACAAATAAAAATCAAGGGATAAAATACAAGAGTTCATTCACCTTCCTTAGATGCTCCAAATGCCTTTGTAGTAGTGGTTTGCTCGGCTTGTGCTCATGAAGTCCTTGGTAATGGAAGCTTGGATACCTCCATCTCTCTTTGGAACATTTGGCTTGTGGCTTGGCTTGGCTTGGCTTGGAATTAATTTGGCATGGTACCACTAGTTGCATGAAGCCTTTGGAACTAATCCTTCATTATAACTTTGCACAAATTAAGCTTAGAAATGATGTTTTGGGGCCTCCTATTTATAGATTTTTGGATTTGATCAGAATCAACTTGAACCATCCATCTCAAGATTGAGATGTGTGGTTGAGGATTAATTCAAAATTTTAATTAAAATTTATAATTATCCTCATCATGGCATTGGAAGAAGGGGAAATTAAGAGACATGGAGGGCATCATGGAAAGCATTGATGAGGCTTGGGAGGCATGAATCTTGATATTTGTGGCATATATGGCATAAGGATGTCTTCCTAAGAAATGAGGTCACTTGATGATGTAGATATTCCATATTCATTTCCAGAAATAAGTATTCAACAAGTTTCCATGGAATTATTAATTATGCCTTGATTTGGGTTAATTAGCTTTTAAGCATGATTAAGCACTTTGTGCAAAAATTACCCAAATTGATCAGAATGTCTTGTTATTGGTCCAAAATTTGACTAGATTGGAATTAGAAGGTGATGTCAAATGCATTGGAACCATATCCCATTTAGTTTCCAAAAATAAATAACAAAGGCACATGTCTTATGTAAAATATTTGATAGGGAAGAGCAATCCAAAGCACCCAAGTTCAAATTTGGCATTTTGACTCAAAATGAACTGATCAAAGTTAGATGGCCCATAAATTTTATTGCCTCATTTAGGGACACATTCCAATATTTTAATAAGATAAAATAATAAATACGGCCTTTTCAAAATGAAAACCAATACCTCTGGGTGGAAATTAAAATAAATCTCAGTCAGTTGATCAAGACGTGGAGCAGGGCATGGAACAGATGTGGTAGAGAGGCCATACATCAAAAATTTCCTTTATGTAACACCTTCAAAATCCCAATGGAGGTTCATGTAGATTATAGGTATGCAAGATGAAATTTCAAGATTGAGTCATACGTATCCCAAGGAGTTGCAGTAGAAAATAGTCACACTCAGGTCTGAGTTGACATTGTAGGGGTGCGAGGTCTTCCATATGCCAAAAATTGACTCCTTCGTAGTTTTTATTGACAAGTTTATAATGTTTACATAACATATATAGGCTTACTCCATGTAGCAAGAATAATTTTTTTTTATAGTGACCTTAGAAATGAGTGAGAGTTAACCTAATTCCTCTTGAACTAATGTATACTATTCCCTCGTGCACACAAGATAGTAAAAATAATACCAAATGCTCAACATTAAAAAATGGGAGTTTGTCCACTTCTAGGGAATTGGTTGTTATTAGTCATTCATCTACCACTTCTTCATTCTTCTTTGAAGAATTGTCTCCTTTCAAAAGTAGCTTTTGTATTTTCCTTGCCTATTATTCATTTTCCTCAATCTTTAATGAGTTAATTGATGTCTTTAAATCCTCTCTTACAACCACCACCTTAGGATAAGGCATTAGTGCATTAGATAACCTTATTTCCATTCCCTGGGTCATTATTTTCCTTCCATATAATTCTCTTCTCCTCCTCTTAATCATCCTTCATCCTAACTTACTCTTACTTTCTTTTCACTTCTAGATAAGCATCTTCTACTAACATCCTCCTTTTAGATTCCTATGGATCTTTCTTTAGGATGAATGTACCTGACTCTACTTCAATAATATTTTTGGGTTTATTATATTTTCCTATGTTCATCTCCAAAATAGTGATTCTAATTTATTTCTAACCCCTTCTTGTCATATTCATTATTATGTAGGATCTCTTCACTTTTACTTTTCACTTCATCATCTATGTGCTCTATTTTTCAAAAATTATTTCTCATAAATTTACACAATTATGATTTTCATTAACCCATGGACCCTTGCTTTAGAGCATTTATCGACAACCCAAAAAAATTTAGTATCATGTATATTAGCTTCACATAACGTACACCAACATAAAACATCATTTTTTAATGGTCATTTGTAGCAATGGGAAATTCTTAGTTTTTTCCCTCTTGATATACTTCATAATACAATATTAATTCCCTTGCCCTCCTTACAATGTAGTCATTTTAGGTATATCTTTTTTTATTAAAATCATTACACCAAATACCTCTATGTGATTTATATGATGATATAATTTATATCAACTTATGTAACTAAAAATCCATTATATATAATTAGACCTCCAAGAATAGGGTTATCCCTATATCAAATTCATCGTCTACCTTCATTTGCAAGGTTTCCTCTAGTAGATCTCATGGATTTTTGAAATATTTCATTATAATTTAATTTTATGAAAGGGACAAAAACCCTCCTATAAACCACTAGACATGATACAATGGAAGAAAATCACAAGAGATATTTGACAGAAACCTGCTTCATAGGAATGAATGATCTCTATATCTCCTTGTTTTATCTATTTTAGCATAGAAATACTTTGTTGCTCAAATTATAGGATATGGAATTCCTTAATGGATTTCATATTCAGTGCATCAAAATAAACCTATTTATAATTAAACTTCTTATGGTAATTTTATGCTCAACCCATTAAGGTTGTTATAAACAAATTGCATTGTATTTATAAATAGACCACTCCTTTTGCATGCCAAGTTATCTTGAAAATGTGTAGATGAAATACCACATATTCAATTACACTATATTTAATTACTTTATTCATACAATGATACCTTGTTTTTTGGTTAATACTTGAGATTGTCATTGTGCAACAACTCCCCCATTCATTATAGGTACATGACCACTTTGTATAGTCCCAAAAATTGATATGGTCATGGTTTGGCTAGCTTGAGTTGTTATGTATTGGGTGGTTACAAAAACATGGATTCAGGTCTTAAAAATTATCCCCTTCTGTCATACTTACATTAGGCACATTGTTAATCATTTATGTGCTTCCTCTCACACTACATTCTGCCACTATATAAGTATTCTTGCCATTATTTTTGCATCCCTAAATATGATAGTTATGTGACCTCATGACAAGACCACATTTTCATTTCATTCCTTTCTTCATTAAGGTGCATATACCACTATTTTCTCAATTATGTAACATACATTTTCACTCAAAATTTTATTATTTAATTAAAAAATTCTTACTTCTTATAAATATAGTCATGCACAAGCATTGGCATGTTGTTGACTCTATCTCAGTTCCTTTTCAGAATATTTAAATACCTCCTCTTCATCTATCATATCCTTTGTGCCACTAAATACTATATTTTCACTTCTAAGATAATTTCAATACATTATGCTTTTTCAACAAATAAGAATCCAAAAATATACAAGTCATTTTTAACCCTCCATGTCCTCTTCATGTCTCACTAGAATTCAACCAATGTAATTTACCCATTTTCCTAGGGCCTTGGTTAAAATATCCCTTTCATAGCCTTCTATATATTTACATTGCCTTATTTCTCCATCTATGATTCTCTTATCTAGTCTTTTCATATCCTCCATTTGTAAATTCTGACCCTTGCCTTTGTATATAACAACCTAGCCCTTGCACTACTCATTTCAAAATTTTCTAGTCCAAGATCAACCAAAAGCATCTTAATGAGCAATGAAATATATTCAATGAAGGATCTACTTAGTTACTATAATAACATGAACTCCACTTCCTTGAGAAAATAATATGTAGATACATATAATTATAAGACAATTATTCATGGCATTACTATGCCATATATCCACCGTATGTGTCTATACATAATTTGTCTTCTTCAAAGTTTCAATTTTCATATCTGTCTAACATATGCCCCACCAAACCATCAATTATTGGTAGTCTTAAAATTATTATCCATGCATGAAATTGAACTAGAAAATCAATAAATAAAACATCATAAATTTAATACTAAAGTTCTCATCCACCCATGCACAAGGGTTATGAATCAATTTGATTTTTGAATTTACTGCAAACTCAATTATTTGATTCTCAAACAAATACTAAATCCTCACAAGAGTGATTCAATTTAGTATATCCTTGGTCATATGTATTCTCTATGTTCATATCAATGTTGAATGAGGTCCTATAAATGGAAAAATAATGTTGTCAAAAATATTTTCCCACACAGAGGAATAAGAGCTCAAGGATTCCTTATGTTAATACTTAGATCTTGTTGACAATAATTAGATAAATTCACCACTTGCACTTGCATATTCAACAATAAAATAATACATAGAGGTCTGACCGAAAGCACAAGTGAGAGATCACAAAGATATTCATGCTAAAAAAGTGGCAGGATGATAAAGATTACCTTTTCAAATTATTATATCAAACCATAAATATTTATCATATGTAATCAAATTTAAACATTACTAAAACACTAATCAACAAAAATATCATCTTAAAACATTAAAAAAATTGTTGACAAAAATTAAATAAATTCACCAATTTCATTGATATATTCAAGTAAACAATAGTGCATAGTGGTCTCACTCAAAGCAAAAGCGAGAGATCATCAAGATCCTTGTGATGAGAAAGTGGTACAAAGATAGATTTATAGTTATAAATATTATATAAAACCCTAAATATTTATCGTATTAAATAATTCAAACATTACCAAAACACTACTTATATCATAGTAATATATTCAAAATCTATCCAAACTTTATACCAAATTATACAATGAATATACACATAAAGGATGCTTAAAACCACACTTATCTTGTATTAATCTAAACATAATTACAAACATATGTCTCTTATTAGCTTGCATTAAACAATCATGAAGAACAAATTTTAATTACTTTTTCACTAACATATTGCGTGAAACTTACATGAACTTTCCAACTACCCTAAATCCTTGATTGCTTTAACCTTTCCCAATGTCTGAGTTAACATTGAGAAGCCAAAGTGGGGTAATTATATGTTTTCTATTACCACTTACTATTTTCAACTATCAAGAGTTTGATACCTCTTGGATGCCTTGAAGATGTATAATTGGTGATGCATTTTCATGCACTCTAGGTGTCTATAAACTTACCCCATGTGCTTTCTTGCTCGCCTTAACCCTGAGCCATCTATAACCTTACATTGGTTAAGGACAAATGTATAATTTTGTGATATTAATTTTCAAACCTTGACCATGGAAATATATATTCACCAAAATATTTTTAGTTAATCTACCTTATGCTTTCTTCATATTATCACAAAGCCTCTGCTTATTTCCTCTTATGCGCAAAACCAAGATTAACTCTCACACCTCACTTGTGCAATGTGTATATTTTAGGCCATTGTGTGAGAAATGACTTGGTGTATTTTCCTAGGGTCAATTTTTTTAATATTGGTTTATTCCCTCTACTGAAGGTGTTTTTTTTCAATTCCACATTGGTAGGTTGTCATTTAGTTAGACTCATGCAATATGTACTTTTCATCCATTTTTTAATGAGTTTTCCTTCAATTCCATTGAAATTATGGATTTTATATGTTTTTTACCAACATGGTTATATTTTGATTCCATGAAATAAAATGGAATTCAAATCTATTTGTTGGTGATTTTATGCTAAGATATTTTATTCCTATCTACACAATGAAGTTAGAAGTAGGTAGGAATTCTTTAAATATTAAGAGAAAGAATTTTTTTCCAAGTTAATGATTAGAGTAGACAATGTAAGACCTATATAAGTTATTAAGGACTTGAAATATTTTATTAAAGATAAACTTATAACATTTAATATTATGAAAAGATAGTTTTTTTTTCTTTGTCACTATGTATCTTTGTATAATGCAGTCAGTATGGAAGCCTTTATATAATATCAAAGAATATGGAGGGATTTCATTTCCATTTTAAAATAGAAAGACAGTTTCCCATATATAACTTCATAGTTACTATCATAGCAACCAAATTATATGTAAATTGGTTAAGAAAGAATAATATTCATTAGATTAGTCTTAAATTTTGTTTACCCCAATTTTTTTTCCCCATCCCTAACTAGATAGGGAAGATTCAAGTGGATCTATTAGTTGCAGACATATGGTGGAAGAAATTAAAGAAAATATGGGTTATTTTGATAAGTTGGATGATGGTGAAACTTAACCTTATGACTTGACGAGTATTTTCATTTTTATATGTATCATCAATCTTAAACAAGCTAATGATATTTCACAAGATATTAAATTAGTTAATTTTGGGGTTAATGATGAGACTAAAAAATGACTTAAACTTATTTCATTTTTTTAAATCTTGTGAACATTTTTTAGATAATGATCTATGTTGTTGTTGTTGTTTTTAGGAAAAACTAAATTTGTTGCATATATTTTTTGTTAAGGTATGTACGATTAAATATTTCTAGATGAATTAGTATGATTTATTATTTTTACATAATGTTACAATAATGATTTAAAGTAAGAATATAGGATCTATTTATTTTTCTAACTCCTTACAAATAATCATAATTTTAACCACTACGTGAATGTTTCCCATAGCCATCATGATACCCACATTGAAATCATTATTTGTTGCTACCTATTCCATAGCCATTATACTATTGTCACCCATAGTTATTTTTGTATCTACTCTTTTGTGTGTTTTAAGCCATTTGTTAACATTAGAGTATTTATGGAGAATTCATGAAGATATTGACAAGATAGTATTTTTTGTTTTGTGAGTTGTTGGAGCTATATTTTTAAATAAGGTAATCTCTCTCCTCATTTTTAATTTTATATCACTTTCAAATTATAATCTAACTTCAATCATATATTATAGGTAGTGAGGTGACTGCAGTGAAAATAATATCCATTATTTATTTTACTCTAATGTACATGCACACACACACACACTAGAAGGGACATTACATAAATGCATAATTTTGGTACAAAAAATGTAATTATAATGTTATTAGTGTGATTTTTTATTTATGAATCATTGGTTCATATTATGTTCTTGTTTTGACTTTTTATTGTGTTTTTGTTTCTTTTTTCCTCTCTATGTGGTTTTGTGTGTCTCTCTTTATTTTATTTTCTCTGTCATTTTTATTTATCTGTGCTTTGAGATTATTTTATTTTTCTTCTTCTTCAATTATTGGTCTTTGATTATTGTAATACTTGTTTTATCAAGGTTTGAACCATATTGAAACATTATGACAATGGTTAATTTGTCTTTATGGGTCCATCAAGCCTTGTTTCAATTTATCATTTTTTTTGTTTTTGTTGTGGGTGGGAGGGCGGGGGGGCGGGGGGGGGGGGGCGCTCTTTTTTTGGATCTTCCCTATTTTAATGTGTCATGTTGCATGTTAATAGGTCCATTTTTTGGATATGATAAGTCTATATATACAAGGCATCTTAAGGAATTTTAAAATTTATGAATAAGTTATTTGAGAATTTTAAGTGAATATCAATGAATCATTGCTATAATTACAAGGTTTTATATTATATATTTTCTACATAATTATATGAAGAGAAGGACTAAGAGAAATAAAATGTAGATGTATTTTATAAACTTACATCTCATATGATCAAGAGTTGGATATAGGTACACGTATTTTCCTATTAACATGCTTGAGTTCTAAGTGCAAACTTGTATACCTATTATAATGGCAAGATATGGGCTAATTGAGGTAGGCCCCTCAACCAAAACATATTTTTTTATGATCTCTTAATGTGGACTTGATCCCAAGTGAAGGATAAAATATTAATACATCTACATGTGCTTATTCCCTCATATGATAGAGACATTTATACATCATTTGATGATGAAGGATTCTATGAATTTGTAGATCTATTATACCTAAAAAACCATTATTGGAACAATTTACTGCTTTTATAATGATTATTTGCTTTTAGAGCATTTCAATTCTAATCATATTTTTGTTGTAGAGTTTGATTCTGTTCACTATCTTAGATATACATCAGCTTTCTGGAGCTTTTATATTCCAAGGCCTCATTTTTAGTAAATTCACCCTCTATCAAAATCCATGTTAGTAAGAAATAATTTATATCTAATGATTTCTTTTCCCTTTCCCTTTTTATTTATAGGTTTATTGTTTGAGGTACTCAATTATTTATCCCTTCTACACTAGTATGTATTATTTATTAAATATTACTATATATATTTATATTTGTCCAATGCCCCATATTATCATGGTTGGTGTAATGTTTTCAACAATTTTTGACCCTCAACATTGAAATAATATCAAAATTTTGATGAAAATTTTCATACAATCAGTAACTATGAGATTAACCCTTTAGAGGCTAATATGTTTAAATATATGACTAGTAATACTAATTTTCAAGCTAAGAGTGATAATAAAAATATATTAAATATGATAATTCAACTACTTAATAGGATTTTTATTCCATTGTGAAAGTGAAAAAATTTAGAAGGTTAGATGAGAGTCCTCAAAAAGTGCTTAAATTGTTTAAGGAGAGAAATATGATATCTTTACCTCTACAACATGAGTTTGACTTATATTATCCTTTACATAATAACTATGATGTTAATTTAGATTTTCATTATCATAGAGCTTTGGGTCATGCTAAAAATATATGTTTCAATCATTAAATCATGTAAGCTTCAATACTTGATTGATAACAACCAAATACAAGTGTAAATGTGTAATAATACTTTATGTGAATTCATTTCTCAACCAAATAAGCATTTAAAATTTATTTATCAAGCCTAATCTAAATCATGCTATTCAAAATACTAAAAATTAAGATTATGTTCATATGGTAGATCCTAAACAACCTCCACACATTTTTAATAATCATATATTAGATGATTTCAAAGGTTTGGTCATAGATGCATGTAAAGATATTCCTTATAGTACTTTATATGCCCTTGAGATCCTAACATATGATTTTAACAATGGACCATTTTTCATATGGTCTTTCATAGATACACATTGAAAATCAAAAAATGAATTATGGTTGATTAGTGTGTAATTTAAAATATGTCTAAAATGCAATTTTTTTTATTGTTGTGGCTATACTCAAAAAGATTTAGATGATACATCCACTTTTATTAAAGGTTATGATAGCCTTACTTAGAAATTTTTTGAGGGTATCATATTACTTGTCACTATATGTCCTAAGTCTATTTTAATGTGGTTTCATATGTTACTAGATAATGAGACATAGGATGTGCTACTTTAATGACCATGGCATAATAAAATTATATAAAGTCCATCCACATTACATCATTGTTTAAATTTTATGCATGATAAAAATGTGATTACTATATAAGGCATGTATTATGATTATTATGGTCACATGTATATGGTTTTATTGGTTAGCATTACATTCTAGTCACATGAACTTTAACAGGATAAATTATTGTATATAGCTTATTTATTAATACTTTATTCTATTTATTTTGTATCTTTAGTGTTTGATTTCTCACTTGCATTGTGTATTGATTTTGGGCATCTTGCTTCCTTCTAGACTTTTATTCCATTATTATCCATTATTTACTTTTGTGTTGCCTCTATATTCTTCTAATTTTGACATTTATCTTGTTTAGATTTTGAAGTTACCTTCTTTTTTTCTATCTTCAGTTTTCAATGTCATTCTTCTAGCTTATTGGTTTATGTTGAGTACATTGTTTATTTGGCCCTTGCCTTTGATTATTTTATCTCATCCAAAAAACCTATGTGAACTTCATAATAATGACAATACATACATATTGAGTCCATCTTCTTTAGTGTGCACATATATTTTAAAAAAACTTGTATGTTGTGTGCCATCTCTTCTTGTTTATTATCACTTTCACCCCATGTATTATATATCACTTGATTTATCTTTTATTATATATATTTTTCCTCTTGGTTTATTTCCTCATTTTATTTCTTATAAAAATTTAAAATAAAAACAAAAAATATTTTCCTTTAAATTTTTTTGGTAGATAGTTGCATATTATTACATTTCATGCTTATTTACTTATTACACACATGTCGTTGACAATGTTATTTAAGTTATATGAAAGATATACATGTTTTTATATGATTATAGAATTACAATTCTATATTAACTTAATCATGCCTACACCAAGGCATATTCTTACACTAGGGGAATTCATATATAAGGTGTATATTTTATTAGTCTTTAGGTTCTACCTTTCCTATTTTCCATTCCATTATCATATTGAGATTTGTAATTTATTATATGTGTATTTATCTAGCTTATATCTTATGTGCTTGGTTACATGATTATTTGGTGTTTATTCACATTCTTATTACATTATGTTTTCTCTTGTTTGCCATATGATTTCTCAAACTACTTATGCTTGGTCATGCTTATGTATGATTTGTGGAATGTATTTATTGTATTTTATATATAGGTTCCTCTAATTTTATACGATATATCACTTATGTATGAATTTTTAATTTTTTTATTTATCACTTTGTTTCTCTCATTAGTTTCACTTTCTCTATGTGGTTGTATGATTACGTGTACTTACATTGCTTGAATTTACTATGTGATATTATATGTTCAATTCCATAATATATCATGCATACTATTATTTTCAGTATATTATGATTGGTGCCTATATTTTCATGGTTTATACCATACATATATTGGGGTATATTATGGATATGCTTAATTTCTATGTCTTGTCTTAATAGGGACATATTATTACATTGATACATATATATTGTCCCTCTTTTTGTTTTACATTAGGGCATATCACTTGTCTTTCCTTTCATATTTCATTGGGGCATATAGATTTTCCTTCCTTTTCATTCCCTTGATTTTATTTCTTTTCCTTAAACATATTAGTATTGAGTTATCAATGAACTTTATGATGACATTTTTCTATGATTGTATACGTGTTTACAAATGTGCTTTTAAAAATAGTATAATATTTTTATTTTATCCATGTCAAACATAGTCTAGGTAATTATTATTATTTAGATGAATGATATGTAAGAACATCCCTCACCTCAAAAGGGGCGCTTACAATTTGTTTATTATGGTTTTAATTACATGATGTCAAATACTTAAAATATGTGAAGATGTTAAATATTTATGTTAAGTGGTTAAAAAGGGGTTTCATATGTTTGATTATTTAGCTAATAAGCTTATTTTTTCACTTGATGGGGTCCATAGGATTTATGCTTAAGAGGATTTTCCACAAGGTAAGGGTAGATGTGCCCATATAAATTTTATACTATTATTTAAGATGACATCATGGTTTTCATACCATCATGTGTACTTTTTCCTATTGTTTATTTTTATTTTTCAATTATTTTATTTGGTCACATTATTGTCAATTCATCAAGATATTTCCCTACTTGTATGTATTCATATTTTTATGAAAATACACTTGAGATGTTGTCATTGGATCATTCACAAACCTTTATGAAAATCAATACATTCATGAAGTTAGCAAGGAAACATGGTTTTTTATTTCTCATGTTTTTGTAGTTGGACTTTGATATAAGTTGACCTCTTTCCTCATATTGAATTTCATATCACTTTCATATCTAGAACTAAATTTGAGCATAAATTATAGGTAAAAAGGTGATTACAATAAAAAACATATCCACCCTTGTTTTATTTAATTTAATGTACACACACACACACATTAAGGTAGGGAATCATGTAGACATATAATTTTAGTATAATATTTATAATTGTAAATTTATTAGGATGTTTCATAGATATGCATCATTGGTTCAAGTTAAAATCTTATTGATGAAATTTATTTTACATTGAACATAACATAGCATTTAATTATCATCATTTACTTATGAACATCATCATATATGTCATTTTTTAAGAAGATACTCACTAAGACTATTTTAGGTTCATTTATTTATACTTCCTAAGCTTTGATCACCTTGACTAAAATTATAAAAATAAGATAGTGGGATGATCACTATCAAACCAGCCCAATTATAGTCATGTTAGTTATGGATCATTTGTTACATTTCATCAAGTTTTCTTATGTAATAATTGTCAATTTTCCTTCTTCCACAATCTCAGATTTCATGTGAATAAGATTCAAATTTGAATTAAATAATTTTATAAATGCACAAACATCCTAATACATTTATATAAATTCTTATTGGGATTTCATATCACAATTATAATGATGACAGTTAGATATCACATCCTTAACATTCATTTTATTACATTAAAGAATTATTGTCATTGGGACACTTGTACTAAATTAGAACATTTTCATTAATGAAAGAACATGTATTAATTTCCATAGTTGCATCTTGCATCTCTTATCATATGAATAAGGGATGGGAATATTATATACACATATAGTTATTAACATGCATGAATGTCTATTTCCAATTTGTCACAAAGTATGGGCTGACTGAGGCATGGCACTAAAAACACCCAATATAATGTCTTTATATATATTATTAGCACAAATTGGGGTTTGAGAAAAGAAGAATTCATTCCAAAAATTTCATGTACCATTTTTATTATCGAAGAGAGGTTTATGTCGAACAAGTACACATGAATAGATTTAAAGTTTTAAACCTACCATATCAATACAAAATTATCACAACATTACTATCATAAATGATTGTTGTTATTAGAAAAGTCTAATCCTTGTTACTTTATTAGATCATGGTAATGTTTCCATAATCTCTTTTACATTCTTTCTAGACATTATTCTTGACATTTATAGTTTTTTTAAGAGTGCAAGGGAGTAAAAAATAAGGTGTGTGATTATAAACCTCCTTGTTAATTATCAATCATTATATAAGCCTATTTCCTTACATAGATATTATTTATTATATTTAATTATATTTAGGTCATATTTTCCCAGTACCCCTTATATTGTGGTTAGTATAGAATTTGGAACATTTATTCACCTTCCATGGTAAAACAACAATTTTTATTTTGGCAAGCATATAAGTTGGAATTGTATAAAAGAAATAAGAACTTCATTATTAAATTTAAACTCATTAAAGATAATATATGAAAGTATTTGATTTATAAAATATATTTTAAAATTATTTAAACATATTTTATTATAATAAATTATTAATTTTCAATTTCATAATTCTCTCTTATGGTTAAACAAGAATTTGACCTTGAAATTACACTAAATAAAATATTATGGTCAGGTGTTCATTCTTCAATGAGTATCATACTCTATTTAAGGTCAAATGGATGAATAATCATGTGAATGACCAATCAATTAAAATTGGTTAAAAATCATGTATGAAGGTATTTGATATAAACAATATTTTGGAGATATATAAAATATCATTATGAGAAAGTATTAATTTTCAATTTGATATTTATGTCTTGTTTTCAAGTAATAATAGACATTTAGAGTGCACTAAAAATTATCATGGTAATTTATTCAATTTTAAATGAGTATATTAACATAATCAATGTTAAACAAATGACTGAATATGTTAGCAAACAAAAATTTGGATATGTGATTAAAGTTGTTTCAGTCTATGGTCAATTAATTGCTTGACCATTTTAGTGTAGAAAATATTTTTGTAAGAAAATGGTAGATTATGATAGATAATAATTTTAACTTGAATGGTAAGTGAATATTTAATTATAATGTTTCATTTCTTTATTTTTAATTATAAGTTAGTTTTTTTATCTTGGCAATGTACACAATTTTTTTAATGTAAGCATTCATATGTGTGTGTGCATATGTGTATATATATATACATAAAAATATACACACAAATGTTTATAAATTTAATTTTAACAATGGTTTTTATGTAGTCTATATGTAATAAATTAAATATATATAAAGCAATAAACATTGATCACGTGTCCTTTATAGAAGCGGAATCATCAAACCATGACCAATAGAATTATGGAGTTGAATATTTGTACAACAATGATGATTATGATTACAACATTTAAAATGTCACTTTAATAGGTACAAATGTTGACATTGAACATAAATGATCAAGAAAACATGCATCATTTATCTTGGTAGAATGAAGAACAAAGTTATTCAAAGTGGCATTACTTTAGGGATAAATTCAAAAGAGTTAAGCAAATATATATTTGGTATTTATGTCAATGTAATGAAATTATATTATCAATATTTTGATTATGAGCTATGTGATAAATTGACTCCAAGATGGAAAACCAATTGTATGAAATAGAATATATTGAAGCACACTAATAATTCTATTAATGAGGTCATGCAAAAAAGAATTGGGAAATGTATTTGAAGAATTGGATATTTAAAAATCCCCATTGTCTTTAGAATTAATAGAATTTTTAAAAACTACAAAAAATATGAAGAGGGAATATAATTATGGTTGTTTGTGAGGATGAACTTATGTTTTGCTTATAAAAGTAATATATATTATGCCTATGTGAATTTAAGTCTGATATGATTATGGATCCCAAATCAACATAAACATGTACTTGATTAGTTATCCCACTCTAAAATAACCCTAGGAAAAATATAAGTATATGCCTCATAGAGATGATTATCAAACACAACACATCTTATGCACTAGAATACTTCCTTATATTGGTAATATAAGGTTACAATAACATAAAAATACCCCAAACATTATGTGTTAAAGTTACCACTACAAGAATTGGTAAAAAATAAACTCCTACCAAAATGAGTTTTAAAAAAATTGGGTTCTATATCTAAGATATTATAATAAATCAAAAATTAAAATGAAATTATTATTGATAATTTGGTCTCCTATGCCAAATATCAACCCCTATATTTATAAATTTTCCATCCGATGAGACCACCTTCAATATTTCATGAGGATTCATAAATCTTGTCTTGATCTTCAAGTGGTCTTTTTAAGCCTTTCAACATTATTTAAGGTTTTAAAGTATGTGATAAGCATTGCTTGAGGGATCATCATGTGATAGTCTATTGTGAGTCATTGTGTGATGTATTAGTTATTCATATATTTTACTTTGGTTTATTATAAGGTTTTCAAGTGTCTTTTAATAATAAATAATGGTTTATATCTTGTTTGATAAGGTTAAGATAATTTAGTAGAAAATTAAGGTATTTGGAGAGATTAAGGTTTCTTGTTGTCATTGTGTTTTTGATCGTATTAGCCACTTCTTGTGGGGGAGACATTTTTATCAATGTGTAGGGGATATATAGGATTTTTTGGAGTATTTAAATGAGGTCTAATGATATACTCAAGGTTATCTTATATGGTCTATCTGTCAAGCATGTTTTAAGCTCCAATTAGCCCACAAAGTCATCAAATGCTCTCAAACATGTCATCTAAGGTTAATCTCCATATTATAAGTCTTTGAACAAGATGTGTTTTGATGTCACATTGAAATTAGGAGTTTTCAATGGTCTCATAGCCATTTTAAGTCATAACAAAGTGGTTTTATATGTAAAAAGGGGGTCTTTTAGGGGTCAAATATCATTTATTCATCATAAAAGGTCCCCGCATATTTGAAAATTGATCTTTGAAATTCCCCCCATCCATAACACCTAGTTTGAAAGTGTATTTTACTTCTCATTTCCATATTTTGGGTCTCCAATGGTTTATTAAGCTCTTAAACATGAAAAAATGTAAGAAAATGAGGTTTTTTAGGTGTTTCCAAGACTTGTACAAACTTGTATGGTTAGGGAAGAGTTAGATAAGGTCATAGATCTCATGGGGGACTAATTTTAGGAATAAGAGAAGAGAATACATGATTAATAATCCAAATAATTCAAAAACTTATCCCTTCTCTCCATTATTCTCCTTGGCAGCTCTAGACAGCCAATTAGGTTCTTTCTCCTTTTATACAAGAGGAAGAGAGTTGAAGGACAAGATATTTGGAAGAGGAAGGGTGTATAATTTCTTTCCATATCATGAAAATAGTTCTAAGATCTAACCCCTATACTCTATGAATAAATGTTAATAATCTTAGTCACTCTTAAACCCTTATTAAACCCTAACATCAACTCAATGGGTGTAAAAGTGAAGAAAATGGATCCAAAATGTATTAAGTCACAATGGAACACTTGGGTCATGATCAAAAATCCTTGGAGGATCTACCCATATAGTTTGGTAGTATGGTCACATATACAGACATGAGAAATAATAGGTTTTACAAAGGTTCTAAGCGAAAAAGTAGGGGTTTTAAGATATGAATATTTCAAGGTCATGGAAGAAGGTGTTGTGGGTTGTTTCACAACCCACCAAGTCCAAATATCCACTAATTCATCTGGTTACCCTCTTTACTAGTCTCCCAAGTAGTAATCATAACTCAGTTTTAAGATTGTATGTATATTGCCTACATAATATGGTTTGAAGGGTATAACTCTATATTTATAGGATGCTTAGAAGGTTGATACTACTGTATTATCTCTTCAAAGGCTTCACATAAGCTAATTTCTCATTTATAACCATCTACATGGTTAAATCCATTTAAGATAGATCTAAACAACAAATATTGGTCTTATGCCTAAGGACTGTGTAGGCCTATTGAACATAGAAGTGGGTCAAAATGATGACAAATGATTCTTCAAAAGTATGGTTCAAGTATGAATGAAGCACATAAACTTGTCAAACATTTAGAGAGGATGAATAAACCAATCATAGGACTCCTTGTCCATATGTTCAAATAATTTTAAAGTGAAGATATGATATCTTAATCCTATGTACAAGTTCAAAGAAGAGGAGGGGTAGGGTTCAAGATTCACATTGAATTCTCCATATCCATTCTAACATGAATCATGATTCAGAGCAAAAGTAAGGGGATTAGGCATGTTATAATTCTCCATATAGATGTTTCATATATGTATCAAGACACTCCCAATGAGGTTGTATATCCATAATAATGACTCAAAAGTCAAATTACATTCCTCAACTCACTTAAGAAGAATGCTAGTTTTATGTTAAGATGAAAGGTTACCCAAGCCTTGATGCTTAGAAGGTCAAAGGCTTTCATGAGAATGAGGTAAGGTTAGAGTTGTAAGGTGACAACCACCTAAATATAATCATCCTCATGCTATCCCTATGATTTTATATTCTCAATAAAGTTGTAGGTCCATAGTACACTTCAAACTTTAGGTCAAGTTTTCAATCTCTTTAAGAAACATGTCAAATTCTTAGGATAGGAAAAAGGGTCAAGGCTTTATCTAAAAGGGAATTAACATTCATGAAGGATAATTAGAGTCATAATGAAGAGGTAATTTATAGTATGACGTCATACAATAAAAGGCAAATTGACACAACTCCTAAAGTTTTAGGTTCTTAATTTCTTGATAAATATGCCCAATTTTTAACAATAATAGAAGAAATTGTTGAAGCTTTAGTGATACAAAGGTTGTCAAAGCCTCACCTGATAAATTTAATCCCTACATGGAGGTATAATAGAGTAATATTTTTAAAGTGACAAGTATCAATCTAGCCTCCTTTGAGAGAGAAGAAAAAGGTCAATACACCTTTAAGGTTGCATGTGGTTCTTGAGCCAAAATATACTAAGACAGTCAACATGAGCTTGAATCCACCTTGAAAATTTATTTAAGGAAGGTAGGATAAAGGTGATGAAGAATAGAGAGGTCATGAATATCATGAATAAGCATTGGATATTGAATGAATAGGGGTAAATAAAGGTTCTATCATTCAAGTGACAAACTTAGTCAAGAGTCTAAATAGGCACATATAGGGTTGTGATTGCAAAGCTAAGGGATTACCAACTATGTGTTGATTGGGATAAGGCACATAAATATGAAATTAACATGATAATTCTAAAATTATATTATCATTCAAGAAATCATTGAATAACCATTCAAGAAATAACTCACCTCTCACCTACAGTAAAAAACACAAACTACACCTACAGGCTAGTCATGAAAAAGTAGGGAACTCGAGTGGAATATGGTTTAGATGGAAGTCTCAGAGGTATATGCTAGTAAGATAACCTTATAAATTATGTTTACAATACTAATTAAATTCAAGGTGATAATAAAAGATAGAGGTCCACACTTACAGACTAGGAAAACTTATTAGACTCCTACATGCAAGGGTTTGAAGACTCTCTTGATGATCTCAATGAAGAAAAACCATGACATCTAGTCTCAAAGCATTTAGAATGTTATCTCAGAGTTAAATTGACCAAGGAAGCATGTTAAAAAATAAAAAATTAGGGAAAAATGTAGAGTTATATGTCTACAGACCTGTAGATCACCATTTTGCCTTCCTAGACACAAGATATATAGACCTAAAACTCTAAGGACACCACATTGTATGCCTTGGAAGCCATAAAGTGAGAAATGGATGAAATTAATAGAATTTTTATATATCCTAATGAGTAATTATGATGCATTTAAAATCATCAAATAGTTTTGTAGGTGGTTTGAAGCCTTCTCGACCTACTTCATTAAAAGCAAGCAACCGAAAGTATGTCTTCTTGTGCTCAGTATGACCATGTCTTTTTACATGGGGAAAAAAGTATTTTTGAGGTGGTAAGGAGGTATATATATTACAATTTAGTGGAATTGGGAGTTGTTTTAGGTCCTTGACCCATATGAACAATCATCAAGATCATAAAGCGCTCCTAGAATGCATACTTGAGCCCTTGACCCTGAGAGACCACTGACTTTTGTTCATATCTTTCATGACAGTTTATATGGTGGAAAAATGAGTTTAGAATAGTTTTATGGGTCTATCCACTTCTATATTTTGGTATTATGAATGAGGGAGAGGATATATTCTCTATGAACAATACTTAAGAGACAATGTAATCTAAAACCCTTCCTAAACCCTAGTAAGAACTTGATCAATGAGAAATGGAGGGAAATGCATCCATATTAATTGTATTGTCTTGGAAAAAAATTGAAACAAATTTTATACTTTGAGGAGATTCTATTCATGCCACTGTATTGTATGAACACCTACACAGATGTACTAAGTACCTTATTTTTATAATGTTTCATGGTGAATTCAAGGTACAAAGATACATGAGCACTTGTAAATAATTTAGGAGGGTGATTTGAGATGTTTTATACCTTATCATGTCCTAAAATACACCCAATTACCCATATAAGTGCTCTTGCATTCCTAGGCTAGAGAGGCAGTCTAGAGGTTCTAGTGAAGGATGACCTAGTCACCTAGATGAGCAAGAATTACAGGTGTACACTACCTAAAAGGCAAAATTCATGGTATAATATGTTTATCTAGTATTAAATAATTATAACTATCCCATTCTCAAGATCCTATGTAAGTTTCATGGCCATCCAAGTGATTAATACTGAGTGATTAGGCCTAGTTACCTAGTAGGCCCATTTAGCTAGCTCATGAAGAGGTCTGTTGACAAAAGGGATGCTAAGAAGGTGAATAGAGAAAAATAAATGTTTTTGTAATTGATTCATGGAGGATAACATGCACATTTTATGTCCATTATGGAGAAAATGGTATTTTTTAAAGCCTTAATGACATGCATAATGGAAGGGTGGGCTAGTTGAGGCTTCATTAAAACCAAGGTAGACCATCTTCTACTACTGTAACTACCAATAAGAGGAGTGGTTAACCAAGTTTGCATTCTCAAACCTTGAATTAAGTCAACCAATATTGAAATAGCCTCCACCACTCCATTTCTAGGACACACTTCCATGAATACCATCAACCAAACATGACCAATGAGTTGAAGAGGGCTAGAAGGTGGTGTCTCATGCACTATCTTTCTAATTTGAAACTAAAAATGGAGGTGTATTGTAACATTGATGAGATTTAGTTTTATATTTTGCCTCTCTATCTCATCTTGTTCTATAAGATGGGATTTAAAATCCATTGTGTGTATCCCTCTATTGGGTATTTGAAAGTGCTACCCATTTGTATCTACAACCTTGATATTATAGAAGACTGATTCAACCTATTTTATGTTGGTATCCTAGTGTGTTGATGTTGGTTAGATTTGCACGAGTGGTTGATTATTCTCCCTTTGTAGGTCCTTGTCTTCACTTAGGTACTATTAAATTGTATTATGTAGGTTATATGGTGTGTGAAGTGTTGGAGATTTTTTAGTGATGTCATGGAGGTGTCTAGGTGAGTGGATAAAGTGTCTTTATAGTCTAGGTGTCAATGACAAAGTGTATAGTGTGTTTATCCTAGTATTTTTGAAGTAGGCTTGGTTGATCTTCAATTTTGTCATGATTAGGGATGAGTCTAAAGTATTGATCATGTGTGAGGGGTCCTATCATAGGTCAAATATGATTAAAAAGCTTGTGAAAGTGTATGTTATTCATCTGGTTCTTCATTATGTTCATCTTGACATAGTTGGTTCAGTGATAGAAAAATCCTAATAGGCATATTTATGATGTTATATTTCACACATATGAAGGTTCTAAGAACAACTTGATATATGGATGGATTCCCCTATGTAAGGAGATCATATGGTTTAAATTTTAGGTTATGCGATTGAGCGTAATAAAAGTTATTAAAAGGAAAATTTGGATTTTTGCACAAAATATACTATATTCCCATACTTAGCTAGATCATCACTACACGCCATACAGATATGGATGAACCAACAAGTTTATGCATTTATTTTAGTTACCTAAAAAGTCAATAGTGGGTAAATTTTTTCATGGTGATGTTGTCTATAGTGCCAATAATGTACCCTAAATATTTGTCATCCTAAAGTGTCTTTTAGCTTGAGATATAAATCTTTAAAGTTGAACTTACAGACTATGATGGGCCAGAGACTATCAAGATAAACCACATTAAAGTCTGAAGTCATCTAGTCAGTAGATATAAAAGTTCATGTTAAATCATAGATATTGATCCAATAGTGTGCATAAAATTCAACATGTCAAAGGTTGCATGTGGGAGTGGCAAGTGTCATAAGCTCACTAGTTTGATAGAAGATCAATTATGAGTGTTAGTTCACACTAATGAAGATCAATGGTGTAGGAAAATTCAAAGAGACAACAATGCACTTTAGACTTCCAAGTAGCACAAGCACAAGGAACTATCAATAAAGTTCTTAGATGGCATGTAAGTGTGCCAAGTGTCATAATATAAAGAGTTCTAATCAAGATCTAATGGCGAGAACTACAAGATAAAGACCTTTTTAATACATAGAGATAGATCAAGTGCATTTGTCCATAGTTGATAGGAAGTAGCGAGATGATGACAAGTGCTCGATGTTTAACAAGTGAGAAAAGGTAAACACTGAGACACTTTGGAAAGAGATCAATGGTGCATATTAATTCAAGCTATGAGAGGGAATGAGATGTTGGAAAAGTGTTTGAAGTTTAAAAATTACTCAATGACTATTGGAATTCATATATTTGAATTTGTGAGGGAAGACTAGTCTATTGTATTTTGCTCATATCTTTTGATTCATGATGAATTCAAAGGTGTAGTTAAAATCAAATTTGTATAGGACTTCAAGGCACATATATAAATATTAATTTTAAGGTCTAATTGTTTGTAAAATCAAAGTTAATAAGCTCTAAATTTGGCTTTGTGTCTGTTCATACTCTACAAGTAACCTAAGAAGGATATTTGAGTTATTCTTGATAGCATTTAGATGTTTCAAGGTGATTGAGCTATTATAGAGTGTTTTCTACTCCATGAGGATCATGTATATGGATTTTTGAGGTTTTACCAATCCATTTTTAGTATGATCAAAGGCTTAAAAGGTGACTATGTGTTCATTCTTAGTGGTTGTGTGCACAGAATGTTGTTTAAGCAAATTGAGCTTTAGCAGAAGGGTGTTGTGATGGTTGTTATCACTTAATGAGGAAATATATATTATTTTTCATGGTTACATGTATTTGAAAGTGTTCTTATGTTCTTATTTTGCTCAAATAATTTTCAAAGAGGTGAATGGGTCTTCATAGGACCTAAAAGGTGAATTAGGCCTATTTGAAAGAGGTTTATGCTTAAAGGTGACTCATTTTAGATGCCTTAATGGTAAAGGCATGTGTGGTGTCCAATAAGGAAGGTTTTGATCATAATAATCATGAATAATCTATAAAATTTAAAACCAAATGTGATGGTTTCAAGGCTTAGGGAAGAGGTGAGAGACTTGAGAGAAGAGGTGTATGTAAGAGTTGTGGAGCAAAGGAAAGGGTGTGTGCCCAGTGTATGGGTTATAGAGTAGAGTAAGATTGATGACTATGTGTATGACCTATAGGTCATATTTATAATATCAAGAATAATGCTCCTGTAGTTTTGAATATTGAGGATGAGTGAAGGATATATGATATCTATGTGAGCTTGTTGGATGATTTGAGATGCAGATCAAAGTGTGGACTATGTAGTGTGCAAAATTGAAGAGAGATGATATATATTATATCTCCATCAGATTGGTAGGAAATTAGTGATCAAGATATGTTATTTCCATAGGTGTTGGGAGGGTGCTCAATATCTAGGTTATAAAGACTTAACCAACCAGTGATCAGAAGGACTTGATCATCTTAGGGGTAGGTGCTCCTTGTGAAATAGGGGTTTCACTAAAGTTAGTCAAAAGGACTTGACCAGTAGGTGGTCATAAGGACTTGATCATCCTAATGGTAGGTGATCCTTGTGAAATAAGTGTTTCACTAAATTATGGTTAGGACTTGACCAGTCTCATTTTTATGATCATCTTATAGGATAATTAGTCCATGTGTTTATAGGCTTGAGAGTGGGGTTTATTGCCCAAGAGCGTTTCCCACATAGATCTTGTGTTGTGTGTGTGATCTTACATTATCTTCATTGTTCATTGCTATAAACATCGTATATGATTCATGAATTGTTGTTTTGAATGCTTAAGTGTTTGAAGGGTTTAGAAATTGAATTAGATTGATTATCCCACTGATTGATCCCCCCTCTCAGTGATTATACCTCTAAAAATTGGTATCAGATCTGGTCCCTTGGTAAAGTCTTGATAGCTTGAAGGAGATCTAAGGTACAATATGGGTAGTCATCAAATGCAAGGAGGTTTTCCACTAAGCAAGCATCGATGTTCAATGGATCCAATTATGCTTTTTAGAGTGTAAAGATGAGGACCTACATCATGTCCCTAGGGTTTGACACTTGGAAATCTATTGTGGATTGTTATTCTACACCTGCTATTCTTTTATCCAGTGTTGTAGATAAGAAGTTGTTTGAGAATAATTCTAAGGCAATGAATGCTATCACTTGTGGTATTTCAGAGATTGAATACACCAAGGTAATCTTGTATATCTGCTAAGGAAATGTGGGATAAATTGAAGACTATTTATTAAGAAGATTCAAAGGTTAAGTTGGAAAAGTTTTAGACTCACCGAAGATAATTTGAGTCTTAAGATGAATGAATAAGATTTTGTGGCATCCTTTTTGTAGAGAGTTGATGAGATTGTAAACATCATCAGTGGTCTTGGAGAGAATCTTGAAGAAGCTACTACATTTTAAAATTTATTTAGGTCTCTCTTTCTCAAGTTTGATTCAAAAGTGTTTTTTGTATAAAAAAGTCATGATCTTACTCAATTGAAGATGGATGAATTACAAGGCATCCTTACTACCTATGAGATGAGAGTAAATGATGATATACCACCAAAGAAAGAAGTAGCATTCAAGATAGAAATGAATCCAAAGAAGAAGTTCCAAGGTAATAAACTCAAGTAAGATGACATCTAATATTGATGAAGATGAACTAATTGATTTGTTTACAAAGAAATTAACAAAAAGGTCAGGCAAGTATAAGGGTAAACTACCCTTTAAATGATTTAATTTTGGAGAGGTATGACATTTTGATAATAAGCTCCCTCATAATCATAAGAAGAATGATTATGAAGAGCATGGTGAAGGTAATGATGATGGAAAGAGATCATTTAGGTTTGATAAAATCAAGAAGGGATTCAGAAGGTTTGACAACAAGAAGTACTTTAAAGATAAGAAGAGTCTTTACAATAAATAAGATTGTATGTAATCATATGAGAGTGAAGACATTGACTCAAAGAATGATTATGAAGATGATGGTCATGTTGAAGATGAATATCTCTTCATGGATGAGGAAGGAAGTTACTCATATCTAAAGGAGTCTACTTGGAGTTATTCATATGATGATAAAGATGAGGTGGACTACGAGACTGAATTGATGAATGCTCTTGAAGAACTAAAGATTGAGAATAAGATTAACAAAAATATAAAGTCACAAATCAAGGACTATGAGGATAATTTTAGTGTGTATGAAGAAAAAATGAATGAAGACACCAAAGAGCGTGAATATATAGTCAAGCATCTCATTTGTCAATTGGAAATCCTATCTACAAGCCTAAAAGCTAAAAAAGATGAATGTTCAAGGTATGTAATTGAAAATGAGTCATTTAAAGCTGAGTTAGAGAAGCCATATAGTAAGATAAAGTCATTTATAAATTTTGAAAAGAGCTCAAGTGATCTAGACAATATTTTGAGTGGTCAAAATCATGAAAGTGATATAACTAGTCTTGGATACAAAGAACTAGAAAATGCAACTAAAGACAATATGAAAACTAATGTAAACCAGATATTAAAGGTTAACAATAAGTCAAGGAATGAAGATGCTAGAAGATTGAGGACAAATTAGATCAGACAACTAAATTCCATGAGGTATGCAAGTTTCAATGTTTATTGTTTCACATGTAATCAATTTGGGCATAGAGCTAGAGAATACAAGAGACCTATTAATGAGTTTATATGGAAATATGATGGGAGTCATCTGTCAAAAAATATGAAAAAAGTTAAGTGATTCAACTTTCTTGATTATGGACACTTTGCTAAGCATTTGATAAATAAGGTAAGGTAGGATAAGTTTCTTGAAAAAGGTATAGTGTGATTCAACTATCAAAAGAGAGGTCACATTGCTATATTCTACAAGCAAAGTCCTACAAGATAGAATAGGTTTAATTAGGCTCCTAGAGAGAAAGAAAGAAAGAAAGTTAACTCATGGAAACCAAAGGTGTTAAGTGTGAGTCATGATGATTCTTCAGGTCTAAGTAATCTATTTGATATGGTGGAGAATGCTACAGGAGTTGGAGAGTGACAAAAGCTCTCATTGTCTACTCATGTTGTGAATGTAGAGACCAATCTCAAGGAGAAGACCAAGGTTTTGGTTGAGGCTTGTTCTAAGGTGTTTATGGATTTAAATGAACATCCTATTATTGAATATCAAGTCTCATGCAAATAAAATCAATTTTTAATACCTAGTGATGAGGTTCTAAACTGCAAGGAAGATTCTTCAACTAAAAAGGTATGTCATGAATTTATGTTATCCCCATGTGTTATCAATATAGTCTTATAAGAGAAGGAGAATGTTATAGTAGATGAGCAAGTTGTTTTTATTAAGCCTAGGAAGAAGAAGAAGAATAATAACTATAAGTATCAAATGACCAAGGAGGAGAAGGATTATGAGGAGTTATGGGCAACTCATGGTTTCACATTGTTTGAAGGAATCATGTGAAGTAGGGTGTGTCTACCTATGCTTCTTAAGAGACTCATTTTAATAGAGAATAAAGTGTTGATATGGTGTTATTCAGAAGGTCCTAGAAGGAAAGAGATAAGTGTTTCTAGTTGTAGTTGGTGTGTCAATATGGGAGAAGTGCTTTGATGAGGTCAAAGTGATGTCATAAGGTGTTTTTATTGTGTATGCAATGTCTATAGGATAAAAATGGGTATTTATAGGTGGAATAATGAGATTAATGGAATCTCAAGAAGATTTTGGTGCTCATAAATGTCTTTTCACTTATTTGTGATGTTTTTTAGGTGGTTTTATGTCTTGATGATCAAGTTTGTGCCTTTTTGAGGTTTTTGTGTGCTCCTAGGTTTATCTTTCTAATTGTAGATCAAATACATGGTATAGGAAGTCAAGGTTTCCAAGGGTTTAAAGACTAAAATATTTGTCTAGAAGTGTGTGATGATTGTCTTTAGGTGTGAAATAATTTTCATAGGTGGGAATTGACTAGAAGTAGGTTTGTTGACCTTGTTTGTTTTGAGATTCTAGAGTTTTGGGCTATGCTATAAAAATTCTTTACCTTATGATTTAAGGTCTAAGGATTATTAATAAATTTAATGGGACAAATGGGTTATCAAATAAAACTTCAAAAATATTTGAAGTTTTGTGGTTTTCAAATTATTCATGTTTTTTTCAAGATAGAGGCCTAATTAGCTAGTAGATTTTTGAAGGAAGTATGTTGTAGAGCAGGATACAAGAGATTTAAACTAGTGTTATTAAGGGGGCATATAAGAGTTCTCTAAAGATGAAGTTTTAGGTCTTGAAGGTGTGTCTACTAAAATTTGTGAGATATACAAGTTCTAGGTAAGGTTATAAGGAGTCTAGACAGGCCTAGTGTGAAGATTTGATGTTTTTCCTCAGTTTCTCGAAAAGATCAAGGCATGAGTGTTTCAAGGTGAGTTCTCAAGTTAGTTTAGAGCATGTTTCCTATTTTTTTAGTGGCATTAAAATATATTTGTGGTACTTGAGGTAGCTTGAGAGAGAAGTCTAGTAAGCTTATGTGGTGGTTCTTCATGGTGTGTAAAGATCTAAAGTTGCTCAAAAGGTATAATGGATTAGATATCTTAGGGGGAGTCCCTTTCAGATTGGTTAAAGAGAGTACTGGCATGTAGCAAGAGGAATTTTTCAAGGAAAAGAAGAGGTAGGCTCAATATAAGGGGGAGTTTGTATCATCTTTATAAGTTGTTCCTCTCCTGTTGGTGGTCTTTTTAGGTCCTCAGGACCAGTTTGTGCCTGCTTTGTTATTGTGTCAAAGGGGGAGAAGGTCCCTATTGTGAGAGTGATTGAAGAGAGAGAATGAAGGTGAGTTGTATAATGGGTGTTGGCATCAATGACAAAGGGGTAAATTGTTAGAGAGTTTTTATAGATATTATGGAGGTGTTTAGGTGAGTGGATGTAGTGTCTTGATAGTCCAAGTGTCAATGATAAAGTGTGCATTGTGCTTATCCTAGTATACTTGAAGTGATATTGGTTTATCTTTAGTTTTGGCATGATTAGGGATGGATTTGAAGCATTGAACATGTGTGAAGGGTCCTATCAGAGGTCAAGGATGATTGGATATCTTGTGAAAGTGTATGGTATTCATCTAATTCTTCATTATGTTCATCTTGGCATAGTTGGTTCTATGACAAAAAAATCTAAGTAGGCATATTGATGATGTTATATTTCACACACATGAAGGTTCTAGGAGCATCTTGATATATGGATGTATTCCCCTATGTAAGGATATCATATGGTTCATATTTTAGGTCATGTGATTGAGCATGGAAAAAGTTATTAAGGGGTAAAGTTGGGTTCTCAGACATAATTTACTATATTCCCATACTTAGCTAGACCATCACTGCACATCATACAGATATGGATGAACTAGAAATTTTGTGCATTTATTATAGGTAATTAGAAAGTCAACAGTGGGAAAATGTTTTCATGGTGATGTTGTCTATAGTGCCAAGAATGTACCATAAAGATTTGGAGTCTTGAAGTGTCTTCTAGCTTGAGATATAAATCTTCAAATTTGCACTTATAGACTATGATGGGCCAAAGATTATCAAGATAAACCACGTTAAATTATGAAGTCATCTAGTTAGTAGATTTAATGGGGCATGTTAAATCATATATCTTCATCCAATGTTGTGCATAGAAGTCAACATGTCAAAGGTTGCATGTGCAGGTGACAACTGTCACAAGATCGCTAGTCTGACAAAAGATCAATGGTGAGTGGTGGTTCTTACTGATGAAGATCAATATTTTAGGAAAATTCAAAGAGTCAATAATTCATGTGAGACTACCAAGTGGCATAAACGTAAGGGATTATCATTAAAGTGCTCAGATGGCATGTTCGGGTGCCAAGTGTCATAATCTAGAGAGTTCTAAATAAGATCTAATGGTGAGTTCTATAATATAAAGACCTTGTTAATTTATAGGGTACCAAGGGTAAGGTATATTCTATGGTGAATGATCCAATTTTTTCATAGGATCCCCATTTTTAGGAAAATCGGGTATGTTGATCTCAACAGTGATCACATGCAGCTTATTTTTTTAAAGTAATGTGATGAACATCAATATTATAAATAAATTTTATTTTGATAACTTTATTAAAGAAAGTATTTAGGATAATTGGAAATCTTAAGAAATATTCTTGGATTATATGCAAAAATTTTAGTTTTTTTGCTTTATAAAATTTAGATTGATGTTGTGTTCTCTTAGATTTTAGTGATACTTGAATGAGATTTAATATCTATTATGAGTAGGTTAGTTTGAGGACTCATATTCTGACTATTTTTATAGTTAATATTTGATCTCATATTAATTTAGATGGATATGCAATTTTTTTGTTTTATGCATTGGCCTTTAATCTTTATCAAATTATTGTATTTATGAATGTATTATTGTTCCTTATGGCCAATTTATATTTATAAGAGATATTATTTATATTTAATCATAATTAATTAATACTCAGGCTCTCAAAATATATTTATTTAAGTTTGAGTGAATGCTAAATTTGATGAATGTTGATTGTTTAGTAGACCTCATAAATTTTTACTTGAGAAAAATAATTACTAAGCTAAAATATGAAACCTTCTTTTCTACCTTACGCTTCCCTCTCTTTTGATCTTTTAATGATGGTCATATTAATGTAACATAACATCATTGTAAATATAAATTCTTTAGTTATTTTTATGTGTTATTAGGGTGCCACTTGATAAAAAATATAAATTTCATAGACATGTCTTGAACCATATTGATTATTAAGTGATTTCACCAATGGAAACTCATGCCCTAGGTCTTGAGATCTTAAATTGAGTGGATAAATCTCATAATTTATTAGATCTTGTTTAAAAAATTGCATCAACACTAACTAGGTTGAGTTTAATCAAAGAGAAACTATTCACACCTTTATAAATTTACATACAAATTAGAAAAGATAAATGTATCCCTAGGATATATACATCTATAAGACCTCTCCCCAATCTAGTTGTAGATAACATAGAATAATCATGTCAACATATTTCTAATTTAATGGTTTTTTGGTTAATAATAACAACCCTAAATATTCCCAGAGTTGAACATGATATACCATACAACTTTAATAAATTTATTAAAAAAATATTAAATGATGGGACAAGAATGTAGAGGAACATATAGATCCTTTTAAGGTTTCTTTGAGACTTCTTGATGTTATACATGAATATGAATCTTGCATGCTTTCTCCTTTCACTTTAAAGTGTCAAATTATGATGGTTTTCTAAACTTAACACCAATATATAATTGTAATTGTAAAAAAATCAAAGAATACTTCATCATGGAGTTGGGAGAAGCATTAGACCTAGTGTGTAATTTAAATAGTTTTCCATGATTAAATATGTAATCAATGAAACTGTTGACCAAATTTTGGCCCTTCAGGCTAAAATTGGGCACCCCTATTTGAAAACTTAGTTGTCTAAGTCTATACCTTTGGCTAGGTCTAGTATGTAGGTTTCATTTAGAATAATTGTTCTATACAAGCCCACAACAAATGTACAAGTCTAATTCTTTTAGAAAGTTTGGTTTTGGTCTTTTGCTAAGCCTTTGCATAATAATCCTTTTGGGTCTTTTATTTTTTGACTAAATATTCATTATTTTAGAGGTTTTATCTTGTTTAAGTGTCAGGAATTATTTTAGATATTTTGTCTGAAATAATTTTTCGGAAGGGTATCTTTCTTTCAGGAAATGGTCCACTTCAATCTTTATGAAGGAATTGTTTTGGACATTTTATTTGAAATAATTTTCTTGAAAAGGTGCAACTTTTTCAAAGGGGTCATTTGCAAATTTTTTGAAGGGGTCATTTGTAACTTTTTAGAAGGTCACTTTAGTTTTTCCAAAAGGCACTTGCAAATTTTTTGAAGGGTTTTTTTTTATAGATTTTCCAAAGGGCAATTTTCAACTATTTTGAAGGAATTGTTTTAGAAATTTTGTCCAAAACAACTTTTTTGAAGGGCACTTCAGTTTTTTCAAAAGGCACTTGTAATGTTTTCAAAGGGGTCCTTTTCAAATTACCAAAGGGTCACCTCAGAGTCCTAAAGCTCCACTTTAAAGAAACCGGAAGGAACATTTCAAATAACCAAATGGTTTATTTTCAAAATCCTAAAGGTTATTCGACAACCCAAAGAAATTAATGTAGAAAAAAGAGCCAAATGAATTCTTTTAGGAAAATTTCCGAGACAAAAATTTTGAAAGAGAGAAGTGCCAAAACAAAGCAACTGTGGGAAAAAGGAGTCTGAGGAATGAATTTTTTCAAAAATATTTCCCAAGGGCAACAAGAAAACAATAAGTCTGAAGCAAATAAAAGTATGAAGAAAATACTTGAAGGATGATGGCCCACAAAACATCAAATTTAAACTAAAAAATAGTTGTTCGAGTCAAAAAAGACTTGGAAGGAACTTGAAGGTGAGTATAAAGGTAACAAATGGTAATTTTAAATGAGGCATTTGGTTTAGTTTTAACTTATTTGACTGTAGCTAATTTAATTATAACTAAGGCATTTGGTTCAGTTGTAACTTATTCATTTGTAACTGATTTATTTGGTGACATGGCATAACTCACCCACCTCTCTCCCGCATGCAAATTAAATTATTTATCTCAAGATGACACATGTCCAAGTGACCCTTGGACTTGCTTTGCTCACTTCACCTCTCAAAGCTATAAATATGCATTCTCTTGGCTCATTTGGGTAGCCTCCATTGGTTATTGGGAAAAATATAGATAGATTTGTACTCAAAAGACTCTTAAAGGAATGATACAAGTTATTTTGATACTCACATGTTGTACTATTGAGTGATGAATTAAATCTTGTTGGTCTAGTCTAGTGAAAGATTATCTTTTCTAGTGTGTACTCTTGATGGTCTACCAATGTGCAGAAAGAGTATCATTACAAGTCCTTGTTAGTATTCTTTTCTAAGTGTATAGACATTTTAGAAGTATTATATGACTTTATTCCTTCTTGGAATCATCAATTTCTCTCCTAAATGTTAAATTCCTTCTTGAATCTAACATGTGAAACACTGATGTGACAACACACAAGGAGTTATGGGTTTTGTGTGGGAAAAGTTGTGTTGGTTTATAAGTAGCATATTCTAAATCAAATAAGAGGAGATAAACATTGGTGTATCACCATTTTTTTGTTTTCTTAGTTTTTTTTCTTTAACCCTTTTCATACACAAATTGATAGATTAGAGAGAGCTTTAAAGGTGCATCAAGTGGAGCTAGTCCCTTATCTAGAGATTCATCTCAACAAAATTATCACCCACAGCAAGAGAGATGACTCCATTGTGCCACTTGGATGAGGAGAGCTGAGCATCTCCTCAAGGGTGTGAATCCAATTGTCAATAGAAGCCATGATATAATTAATTATAAAGTTTCAAAAAATGTATAGTCACATCCCTAAGAACTTTAGACCTCCTACCCCCATGGATTTTTGTATGTACCAAATGTGTTATACTTAGCCACTTATATATTTATTAGGAGATATATTGAAACTAATCTAGTAAAACATTCTGGAAATGTAATTGAATTATAAATATAAATGATGTTCCAAGGATTAAATCAACCCATCATCAAAACCATAATGATAGTAAAAAAACCAAAATTACCACAATTTGTTAGAACTATAATTGATTAAACTACAATATGAGCATTATATTTAGTTACAAAAAAATAATCTACATAGGTCATAACTCTAACATCTATTACCCATTCAACTAAATTGGAAACTCTCACCAAAATGATGCAAATAATAGTAAATAGTTTCAATAGCCTTTCAAAGAAGGGTTATTTTTATAATGAAAAATCCAATAGAAAGAAAATATTCCTTCTAATTAAAAAATAATTGTAGTTATCAGAACAACCAAAATAATAACCATAATCAACTAAGAAATAACTCTAGGGTGAGTTATTTAAGTCTTCCCCTTGCCATAAATTTTATAGATATAGCCTCACCCAATTATTTTTGAGTCCATCATAATACTACTCATGGATAATCAGATTGTCCAAACCTTTATAAAACTTTTGAAAATCTCATGAAAAAGACAGAAGATTATGAATTTACACCAATAGATCAAGATAACCCTCAGACTCATGGGTCTACAATAGCTTCCCCCACTCTAATGGTTGAAACCTATGATTTTAATTTCAAATATGAAAATAAATCCAAAGACATTATAGATGAAGTTCATGCCTTCCAACAATTTCAAAAAATATATATATGAGTTGAGAATAAAAATCAAAATAATCATCACTACATCCATTCCACCTAAAAATAAAGATACACCTCTAGATCAAAATGCTAATAATAATTGCCTCATCCAAAATGAAGAATTAATTCTACCTAACCCACTCAAATAAAAAGTAGTCCTCTCAACTCTTTTGGATAAAATATAGTATAAGACATGAATAAGACTAACACTAATATTGCACTATATGAATTGGATCAACTAGTTGAAAAAAGAGATATTTTCCTTAAATATCTCTTTTGAAAAGTGAAATATAAGACAACCCATACCAATGTGTTCAAATATAAATGAAATATAGAGGATCCCCCATTTGTACTCAAAATTTTAATTTTTGGAAAGAACCTACCCAACTACTTGATAAATTTTAGAGCATTTTCTAATGTTGTGCCACATATTATTTATCAAAATTAGGACTAAAAATTTCAATATACATTACATGAGTAGTATAGTTAGAAAAAAAATGAATATGATCAGATTAATAATTAATCTCCACGTGCCATTGGATTTAGATCCATGAGTTTAAAAATACATAGACATTCAGTTAGTAGGAATCTAATAAGTTTTTTTGGTTATTATGGAGTAGAGATTTGTTTGGAACTTTAAATGGGTATGTAGTGATAGATATATCTTGCATGTGGATACCATGGAAAGGTGTAGATAATAATATTTTAATTGAAATAAATCCAAAAATGAAGTATGTAATCTATCACTAGAAAAATGTTTTTTTTTAATTATTAGATGTAGACATTGGTGTGTTCACTCTAAACACTCAAGAAGTTTTCATAGAGTATCACTCTAAACTGTAAACACTAATGAGACATTAAATCACTTAGTATCATAAGAATAATGAAAATATTAAATTATTATCCATTTAAATTGTTTTTTCACTCTAAACACTAAAGGAATATTGATGAATGTCCACATGCTATTGGATGTAGATATTTGAGTTTAACAATACCTAGCCATTCAAGTAGTAGGAATCCTTGAAGCCTTTAGGTTATTATGGAGTAGAGGTTTATCTCTATATTAATATGGGTATGTAACCATGTATTTATCCCACATGTGAATACCATGGAAAGGTGTATTAAATGAAATTATAATTGAAAGAGAGCCACAAATGAAGCATGTGATCATGAAGTATCATCAAAATAATGAAATATTGAAGTATTATTTGTAAAAAATTATGTGTGCACTCTAAACACTAAATAATTTTCAATTGAAAAATTTGACCCCATTTCAATTACTAAATTTTAGAATTTGTATATCGATTGAGCCATATATAAACAAAGCTCAAGTACTATGGCAGTTCTAATTCATCCCACGGGTCAAGAACATTTCATTTATTATAGATTACAATTCCTATGCACCAATAATATAGCAGAGTATAAATATTTGATCCTTGGTTTGAAATTCACCATAAGTCATGATGTTAAGATGCTTAAAGATTATAGAGACTCTAATTAATTGTTCAAAAAAATCATTTTTCAATGTAATTCCAAGATTCTTAATCATTACAAATATAGACCATCGGATCTAATTGGAAATTTAATATATTTTAACGCGTTATTATCTAAATATAAAATAATGAAATAATTTTTACTTTAGCTACATCAATAGAAAACATGTCACCCTTGGCTAGAACAACATTAAAAAGTTTTCAATAGAAATAGTCACAACACCTTTGGCCCCAAATAACATAGAAAACTTTAAATATTCTATTGATAATGAACAAATAATAAAATTTATTACCAATTCAAATTCATCTAAGGAACATATTTTGGACCAAAAAAATATTGACCTGATACATGATGAAGTAGATGGTACAATATAACTAAAACCTAATAATAATCCCAAAGGAATGATATCACTAGGGCAAATATTTTACACCATCACTAAGAAATCAAATAAAATTCACAATCTGAATAAAAAATACCATATTTGAATAAATTCACATACCCCAGAAGAATCATAGATGGTAAACTTAGGAAAAATGTGTTGTATGGAAGAAAAATAAATTAACTAAGTTATTGATAGAGTTTAAATAAGCCTTGGTGTATACACATAATATTTTCAAACTTTATCAATTACTAATGCTTTCACTCTTGTAGGAACCCATTGAGTCTCAATATATATAGGTACATGAATTATAGGGTGCATTGGGATAGGGGTGGGTAGACCACCGGTGCTTTATAAGATTTTTGTCCCCTATACCACCACTTTCAATCCACAAAACCATATCCTATACACTTCCCTAAGCTTTGCCTTCTCCCTTACTCACTCCCCTAAGTAATTAAATACCTTATTCAACCCCTATCTAATCCAAGAACCATTTTTACATTTACCAAACAAATTTGGCCTAGGCTGACCCTGTACTTAACTTATATTTGCATGTTACAGGACTCTGTCAGCCTTAGCTGACCTAGTCTAAGACCTAGATTTATTTTTATGAATTAATGATACATGGTTGATTGGGCCAAATTTTTTGGATAAAAATTTAGAAAGTTTTATGGTTGATTAATCTATATATACACATACATTTCTTCTATTTCTAAGGTAAAGAATAAGAACATCATATATTGTGCATTTGCTTATCCACAATTCTACTTGTGGAACATTGGTTAGGGTTACAATACTACACTTGGAGATGTGGATCTTGTCTTGAGGAGAAGTGTTTTGGAGGCATAGAAAATTTATGTAGCCAAAATATAACTTATCCTTGTTATCTTTATATACCACAATAACCTCTTGCAAAACACCTTGGCTAAGGGATAGATTGAAACTCGATGGGTTCGTATTCAAAGGTAAGTATTCCTAACATTGTTACTCTTTTGTGAAAGTATATATATTTGAATTTGTAATTATATCCTATGAATTAGGATTTAATATATATTAGATTAAGTATAGATCTTCTATGCATGTTTAATTTTTATGTTTATTACACCTATTTTGTGCCACAAGCTTTAGGGAGCACTATATTAGATTTTACTTTACTTTGCATATACTTAGTGAATAATAAAAAACATGGGTCCTAACTAGGCTTATCACATGGTGTTGCTTGATTAGAGGCTTTAGAACCCTCTTAGTGGAATTATTATGGTAAGATACCCCTTGGTTAGGTCCAACAGATCCATTTTAGCCATGACCCCAATTGCCTAAATGTATCAAAAAGTGGAAGTGTAAGTATGATTTATCTTCTTTGAGCTAGGATTGATTTGTAGATCAACTGCATTTTCCCTTATATACATTCTAGTGAACTTGACGTAAATCTAACCCTGGTAGGTTTTATTTTACACATTCATTTTATTATCATCTTATATATTTTTATTTTTGTAATACTATATCAAACTTATCGATAAAGTCTAACATTATTTTCACATGTTTAACACATAGTCACTCCAAATAGACTTTGTTCTCTCTATGCAGGTATTTTTTAAATATAGGTGATAGGATCAACTAGCTCAATTATGTTCTCTTCTTCAATCATAGTAGATAAACTAGCTCGATTATGTTATCTTCTTCAATCATAATATTGCATACTTTATCAACCAATCAACTCTATTCATAGTTTTCTTTTTCAACATACATGTTTGTAGACTTAGTTGAATTAATCGACTCTGTTCACAAATTATTTTCAACACATAGGTTTTGTAGACTTTGTTTACCTAGTCTACTTTATTTGTAGAATATAAAAATCAATATTTAAGTAACATAACATAAAATTTACAAACTAAGAATATTAAAAATTACCAAGGTTCATTTTTACCTTATCTATCATTTTTTTCTTCATTTACAGTCTTGTTTTTCATAAGTTTGTAGTCTATAAAACTACAACCTTATAATGAACTGGGTTGACTAACTTGACATAATTGTGTAGCCTATCTTATCTCTAGAAGACATAATTGACCTATTTAACTATGTTCTTCTAGATATTTCTTCTATAGAACAATAACAACCTTATCGACTCTGTTATGTATTGTTTGCATACATTGGTACCTGAAACTACTCTTTACTCTTTAAAATCAAATAAATTAACCTATCTTGTTATTAATTAATTCAATTTTCCATTTCAATTTCTTGCATGCTTAGAGTAATAAATATAGACTTATTAGGTGGTTTTTCAATTTACCAATCTAGTCACACTATTTTTCTCCTTTGCACACACTTCCAAATCACTTAACACTAAAAACCATTAAAAATATTCTTCCCAAGGCATACCTACTTGGATTTTATCACCAAGGGGGAAGATGACTTGGTTTTATAGCTAAGTATAAATAGATCATTGATGGTATATATTGAAAAATCACCTGACACCCTTATCATTGTGGGATTGTGAAGTGAGGGAGTAGGACCTAATACCAAGGTCGTACCATCACCAATATAGAGCCTTTTGGGCCTAACTACCTAAAACTATCCATAAATTGATTTCTAGTTATTTTTTACAATCAAATCCCTATCACATTAATTTCAAAATTTATTATAACTTAACAACATTTAGGAATGACCAATTACCTAAGCATTTCTATTCAAGTTTTGCTACTTGCTCTTTGATCATTGTATTTTGTATTGCAAAACTTGTACTAGCTAGAATTAGTACAAGGTTTTTGTTATGTGCAAAACTTAAATCAACCATATTAATTAGATTAATTATGTGCTTCATTATAATTTCTTAGTTATTATCTTGAAAAAAATTGCCCTATATTCATAACATAGTCATCCTTATCGACATAGTCTCTTACAAACTATTAGTTTTATTTACCTTCAATACATAGTCGACCTATACGACTATGTATCTTTTTATCCTGTTTAGTTTCTCCCTCTGAAGTACATAGTTGACTAGTAAGACATTATATATTTTTATCATTTCCATTTTCTCCCTTTAGAGTACATAGTTGACCTATATGACTATTTTCTCCATTCCCTTTTCTATTTCTTGTCTTATATAACACTGCTAATTGGTTTGATTATGCATCTTACTAGTTGATCATTAATTCCATCAAATTTTTAGCCTCTTTTCTTAATCATAGATTTCCTATTTGAGAATAATATAGAGTTAAATTAGATTAACAGTTGTTAGGGGTTGGGAAATCCAAGAACAAACACACCTGTTCTGATTCCTCCTGTTAGGATCTTGCTCCTCAGAAAGAGCACAGTATGATTACCAAATATAAGCAATTAAATATGCGGAAATAACCAGAAACACAAGTAACTAGAATTCACCAATAGCACAGAATATGAGAGACAATACACTATCGTGTATTAACACTTTACAGAAAAAGAATACTACAAAGAGCCGCCACACTCTTCCACCTTACAGAGGTTTCCTACGCCTCAAGTGTACAGTAATTATTCTCACACACACTGTCCTACACAAAAAATGGTCCCAACAACCAACTCACACACAGAATTGGTGTTCAACTCACCAACCAGTCAGTAATAACCCTGCTGGTACACCAAGCACTCTATAGCACTTCAAGTTGATCTCCCATGAACCTGCAACCTGCAATTCAACAGACCAAACTTACATGTAGATCCCCTATGAGCTTGCAATAGCCTGAAACTCAATGATCTTACGACTAGAAGGAACTCTTCCTTTCTATCTCATGCTTATACAATACATGCCAATGGGTCTATAAATAGATCCCTAACTTAAACAATAACTTAGACTCTTAATTTAGACAATTATCCTCATAGCCCAAGACTCTAACTGGTCTTATCATGCAAAATATTCATTCACTTAACTAACTATCCGTGAAACGAGCAGTTCTGGAACACACAGGCGACCGACGCCAGTCCCTACTTGTCTGGTTCTGCCGACGTCGGCCGACTCCCTGCCATCGCCGGTGGCCTTCTGCACTGGTCACAACCGACGTCGGTCCTGCTGCTGACACCGGTGCTCCTGGATCTCAACAACCTTTTTTTCCTCAATTTGCAAAGAGTTGAAGCTTTTAGCTCCACAACCTAACAATCTCCCACTTGGAGATAAACAGCTGCAACCTGTACCTGTACCTGTACTCCATCTAGTTTGTTCCCTTGGCTTTGTATCCCTCCTCAAGATCACTCTTGAAGACCAACCACCACAAATCCTGTAGTGCAAAACCTGTCATCCAAATTACCTGCCACATCTGCATCTACAACCATGTAGAAAAATAACTTGACCCTGCATAGCATGTGCACCTGCTGCTGGTCCCACTGAACTACCCTTCAGTATTACTTTCCTGGATTGACTCCAAACTTGTGACAACTCCCACTGCTTGGGAAAACTCAGGTTTAGTACATACCATGCACTCAACCTCATTATGTGAATCAAGACACCTATTCTATGAACTGTCTAACCATCGGCGTGCTAACCGGTCTCACACAATCATCCTGAAACAAAGTCAATAAGACCTCCATGTCTCTAGAACACACTCATGTCAAAGAATCTTGCTGCTCCCAGATTCTCCATGACACACACCTGAACTAGCTTTACCTTTAGTTCAGCAATACCTGTATATGTAACCCTGCAACAAGCACATCATACAAAAATAGGATAATGTAGCTAATATTATCCAATCTAGTAAAGAGAAACACAATGATCAAACCTCCATTGCCCTGCAACTAATACAAGACCATATACCCTGATCTTCCATCTCACGTATCCATTTCCGCTCTTCTTCATCCTGAACATCCATTCGTTTCTCAGTGCTTACTTCTAGCTGGCAACTCTATCCAAAACACCTATTTGGTTCTCCTTCAAAGAATCACATCCTCATCCATGCCAAGCTCCCACTGTTTCCTGGATCTACCTGTTCTGCTTCTTTAACAACTTCCTGGTTCTATACCATAAGTGAGCAACAAGTAGTGTAAAGAAGGGAAATGATGAATTTAAGAACTTACTTACACCTTCAGTCCTCCATATGGGCGCTTGAGACTCCATGAAAACTAGCTGTCCACCCAAAATTCATCTCAGTGACCGATGCCGGTCACATCTCAGTCTATAGCCGACCGATGTCAGTTCCCTGCGACTGCCACCTTGCCAACGTCAGTTTCCCCTAGCCGATGCCGGTTGTTATCTGCCCCGAGTCACTGACATCGGGCTGCACATAGCTGACATCGGTCCCTGTCTAGACACCGACATCGGTTTTCTTGCTGACGTCGGTCTCTGTGTTTTTATAGTGAGACCTAACTTTTTCCCGTGAGCTCCTTTTAGATCAAACCCTTGTCCAAATCACCCTTGCTCTGCTCAGAATTCCTCTGCACCTTGTGCTGAACTCTGTCTATCACCTTCTCTTTGAAAACCAAGGCTTTCCTGTTCTTGTCACTAACATCAGATTCCTCAAGAAACGTCACCTTCTTCTTCTGCATACAGAAACCACGATCCATGCCTTCCAAATCCGAAAGCATACTCTTTGACTCAAGAACAAGCATCTCCTTCTTATCTATGTGACCAAGCCTATTAAGCCACATCTCCGAATCTAAAGCTGAAGTAGATAACCCAGAAAGAGAATCAGTAATACAAGTAGATAGATAAAGCGTACCTACTTTCTTACCTCTAGCTACAACAAGTGTACCCTTGGTAACCTTCCAAGAGTCCGCTGTGAGAGTTACTGTGCAACCCTCATCACCCAAACTTCTAACAGAAATCAAATTCCTCTTTAGAACTGGGACATGCATGACCTCCTTTAACACCCATGTGTCACCTGTCTGCAATTTTAGCTTCACTTTTCCTTTGCCAACAATTTGACAAGGCTTACCATCCCCTACACAAATTTCTCCAAAGTCTCCCTGGACATACTCATGAAAAAATTCCCTATGTGGGGATGCATGAAAAGAGGCACCAGAATCTAAAACCCAAGATTCTACTTTATCCAAAGAACATACCAGAGCATCCTATGTAATGTAATCTGCAACATCTACTTCTTCTCCATGTCCTTCATGATGATCTTCACCCGATCTGCAATCTCTCTTTAAGTGCCCTTGCTTTCCACATTTCCAGCAGGTTATTCTGCCATACCTGGACTTGGATCTTCTGCCTATCTTTGACCTTGATCTCCCATGCTCTATCTTCTCTCTTGGCCTTCCTCTACCTTCAACACTCAAAGCATCTCCTGATGATTCACCTGTGCTTTTCCTGCGTATCTCTTCATTCAAGATCACACTCACAACATCATCCACTTTTAAGACTTTTGAAGGAGACACAGTATTAGAAACTGCCATTACCAAACCTTCCCAACTTTTAGGTAATGAACACAAGATTAAGAGAGCTCTAATTTCATCATCAAATACAATATTGAATGAACTTAACTGGTTTACCAAACCATGGAAATCACTAAGATGGCTATGAACAGATCCACCTTCTAACATTTTCAAATTAAATAAACGCTTCATAAGAAATACCTTATTAAAAGCTGAGGGTTTTTCATACAAATTTGCCAAAGATTCCATCAACTCCACCGTTGTCTTACACTGTGATAAGCTAGAAATCACATATGATGCAAGACTCAATCTAATAGATCCTAGAGCCTTCCGATCAAGAACCTCCCATTCTTCATCCTTCATATCTGAGGGTTTGCTATTAACCCCACCCAACGGTAAGTACAAATCTTTCTGATATAGATAGTCCTCAATCTGCATCCTCCATAATTGGTAGTTCTTGCCATTAAAATTTTCCATTCGTAGCTTACTATCTTCTACCATTGCTCAACTCCCACTCAAAAAAAAACCCTGTGAGTAACCTGTAATCAAAACACACTACCCAGATCTAAACCAATCTGTTAGTATCCCAACCAAAAGCTCTGATACCAGTTGTTAGGGGTGGGAGAATCCGAGAACAAACACACCTGTTATGATTCCTCCTGTTAGGATCTTGATCCTCAGAAGAGCACAGTATGATTACCAAATATAAGCAATTAAATATGCAGAAATAACCAGAAACACAAGTAACTAGAATTCACCAATAGCACTGAATATGAGAGACAATACACTATCTTGTATTAACACTTTACAAAAAAAGAATACTACAAAGAGACGCCACACTCTTCCACCTTATAGAGGTTTCCCACACCTCAAGTGTACAGTAATTCTTCTCACACACACTTTCCTACACAAAAAACGGTCCCAACAACCAACTCACACACAAAATTGGTGTTCACCTCACCAACCAGTCAGTAATAACCCTGTCGGTACACCAAGCACTCTATAGCACTTCAAGTTGATCTCCCATGAACCTGCAACCTGCAATTCAATAGACCAAACTTACATGTAGATCCCCTATGAGCTTGAAATAGCCTGCAACTCAATGATCTTACGACTAGAAGGAACTCTTACTTTCTATCTCATGCTTATACAATACATGCCAATGGGTCTATAAATAGATCCCTAACTTAAACAATAACTTAGACTCTTAATTTAGACAATTATCCTCACAGCCCAAGACTCTAACTGGTCTTAACATGCAAACTCTTCGTTCACTGAACTAACTATCCATGAAACGAGCAGTTTTGGAACACACAGGTGACTGACGCCGGTCCCTGCTTGTCTGGTTTTGCCGACGTCGACTGACTCCCTACTGCCGATGCCGGTGCTCTTGGATCTCAACAACCTTTTGTTCCTCAGTTTGTAAAGAGTTGAAGCTTTTAGCTCCACAACCTAACAATAACTATCCATAAATTGATTTCTAGTTATTTTTTACAATCAAATCCCTATCACATTAATTTCAAAATTTATTATAACTTAACAACATTTAGGAATGACCAATTACCTAAGCATTTCCATTCAAGTTTTGCTACTTACTCTTTGATCATTGTATTTTGTATTGCAAAACTTGTACTAGCTATAATTAGTACAAGGTTTTTGTTATGTGCAAAACTTAAATCAACCATATTAATTAGATTAATTATGTGCTTCATTATAATTTCTTAGTTATTATCTTGAAAAAAATTGCCCTATTTTCATAACATAGTCATCCCCAAACTCCCCAAAGCTCTGACACAACTTGTCAGATTTAAGAGCACACATGATTACCAATGTATAAGCAACTAAACATGCGGAATCCAAAAGAACAAATAACTATCAATGAGAAAACACACAGAACATGAGAGGCAATATACAATTATATTCAACTCATTACAAACAAATTTACAACAAAGAGGTGGGACTCTTTCTTCCACTTCGTGGGCTTACAATAAACTTCCCTCCAGAGTAATCTTCTCTCATAGGTCACAACACACAGCTAACACAAGTTATTGTTCACCTCATTGTACATCTGTACAATTGAGTACACAACTGTATTCCAAGTAGATCTCTCCATGATCCTGCTAATGTATTGCTGTCACCTTGGATCTAGCTACCCCGCTGATCTCCTTTCTGACCCTTGCATACACACATCCCTGCATATCAAACCTGATCTTACTTATACATACATGGGGAATCCTACTTGATTCCACCATGGGAAGAACTCTCCAAGCTTCACATAGCTCTTCTCCAAATTCTCCACTTAACAATACAGCCCATGAGTCTATTATATAGATCTCATGCATACACTGATTAGACTTGTGACTCAAGACTTTGAACAAGCCTTTAACATGCAAACTCCGTGTTCACTTAACTGACTATTTGTCAACAGTAGTTCAGACTGCCACAGGCGACCGACGTCGGTCCCTGCCTTCCTGGAGGTGACCAACGCCGGCTGATCTTCTGCCGATGTCAGTTTCCCTTCTGCATCCCCTGACTGACGTCGGTGTGGCCTACTGACACCGGCGACTACATACGCTAGAAACCCTCCTGTTTGCCTTAAGGTGTAGCTTTTAGCTCCACACCCTAACAATCTCCCACTTAGAGATAAAGAGCTGCACCTGTACCCAAAACCAGTACTCTATCCAATCTGCATCCTGGCTTGTATTCCTCTTCAAGCTCCCACTTGAAGACAACCCACCACACTCCTTGTGGTGATAAACCTGTGCCTAATTTTCTTCACTCATTATACCATCTTCTGCCTTGCTATACTCCCACTCAAATAGCAACCCCTGTGAGTAACCTGTAATCAACAAACACTTAACAGATCTGGGACATCTGTTAGTCAAACTCACTCTGAGAACGTCCAACCTCGCTCTGATACCAATTTATAGGACCAAAACTCCCCAAAGCTCTGACACAACTTGTCAGATTTAAGAGCACACATGATTACCAATGTATAAGCAACTAAACATGCGGAATCCAGAAGAACAAATAACTATTAATGAGAAAACACAGAGAACATGAGAGGCAATATACAATTATATTCAACTCATTACAAAGGAATTTACAACAAAGAGGTGGGACTCTTTCTTCCACTTCGTGGGCTTACAGTAAACTTCCCTCCAGAGTAATCTTCTCTCATAGGTCACAACACACAGCTAACACAAGCTGTTGTTCACCTCATTGTACATCTGTACAATTGAGTACACAACTGTACTCCAAGTAGATCTCTCCATGATCCTGCTGATGTATTGCTGTCACCTTGGATCTAGCTACCCCGCTGATCTCCTTTCTGACCCTCGCATACACACATCCCTGCATATCAAACCTGATCTTACTTATACATACATGAGGAATCCTAGTTGATTCCACCATGGGAAGAACTCTCCAAGCTTCACATAGCTCTTCTCCAAATTCTCCACTTAACAATACAGCCCATGAGTCTATTATATAGATCTCATGCATACACTGATTAGACTTACGGCTCAAGACTTTGAACAAGCCTTTAACATGGAAACTCTGCGTTCACTTAACTTATTGTTCATCAACATCAGTTCAGACCGCCACAGGTGACCGACGTCGGTCCCTGCCTTCCTAGAGGTGACCGACGCTGGCCGATCTTCTGCCGATGCTGGTTTCCCTTCTGCATCCCCTGACCGATGTCGGTGTGGCCTACCGACGCTGGCGACTGCATATGCTAGAAACCCTCCTATTTGCCTTAAGGTGTAGCTTTTAGCTCCACACCCTAATAGTTTTGCTACTTGCTCTTTGATCATTGTATTTTGTATTGCAAAACTTGTACTAGCTAGAATTAGTACAATGTTTTTGTTATGTGCAAAACTTAAATCAACCATATTAATTAGATTAATTTTGTGCTTCATTATAATTTCTTAGTTATTATCTTGAAAAAAATTGCCCTGTTTTCATAACATAGTCATCCCTATCGACTTACAAACTATTAGTTTTATTTACCTTCAATACATAGTCGACCTATAGGACTATGTATCTTTTTATCCTGTTTAGTTTCTCCCTCTGAAGTACATAGTTGACTAGTAAAACATTATATATTTTTATCATTTCCATTTTCTCCCTTTAGATTACATAGTTGACCTATATGACTATTTTCTCCATTCCCTTTTCTATTTCTTGTCTTATATAACACTGCTAATTGGTTTGATTATGCATCTTACTAGTTGATCATTAATTCCATCAAATTTTTAGCCTCTTTTCTTAATCATAGATTTCCTATTTGAGAATAATATAGAGTTAAATTAGATTAACAAGATGAGTTTTACCAATCCTAATAGGTTTCCAAAGACAGCTTGTGACAACCACCATAGATGAAAGCAATGCCCATGTTTCCACTCACACTACCAATTAGGGGAATCCTCCCCATTTGTCTTCAGTTCACAATCCTTTATTCTTAGTATAAGGTGAGCTTGATTTAGAGTACACAATTGAAATTCTTTTTTTCATCAATGAATTCCATCAACATAGAGTAAAATACCCTTCAATCATTTGTAGTCTCATGATAGGTCCTCATATAGATTAAAATTCTTCACCCTCCCCTACCTGCTCTCATGAATTTATTCATCTTAACCTTTTCCTTATACTATGTCTCATTCACACACCATGACATCTTATTCTATGACTTCTTCAACCTCCATGCCAAGTATTTCTACTAACATGGTAGCTTAAAATTCTAGTGGTTCTTTTTGAAATACCCTTCCCCTTAACCATGTCATTGCTTCTTTTTATATTAATGCTACTCATGCCACTAGTACGACACATGATACTACTCGTAGTGAAAATTAAACTATTAATAATAACACTAATGCATCACATGATGACCAAACTATCCAAATCCTATTACAAACACTTAATAAAATGCATACCTTCCAAAATAATAACATAAATCAAATGATGTAGAAGTAAAACCATCTCATTAATCTTCAAAACCAACCTCAATAGGTTTTATGGGGAGAACAAAATCCAAATGCCCCCACCCTGCCTAAGGATTCCCATGGTAACCTTATCCCACAACCACCACTCATTAATAAAATAATCAATCATCTGAAATCAACCTCATGTACCAAAAACTATTAATATTGACATAGGAGGTATCATACCCACCATCACCTATAATGGATCCATCGATCCCACATTGCATTTAAAAACACTTGGTAACATTTATAAAGATTGGATCAAACTTAAACACCTTTTTTGCTACCAAAATATTATCTAAAAAACTCTTAGGAGATTATTTAGATTAGTACAATCAATTAAAAACACATTCCATCACTAGCCTTTAATACTTGGTTAACACACTAATCCAAGAATTTCAAACTAGTAATCTCCCTAAGAACAACTTAGCCCACTTTATAAATTACAAACAACTTAAAACTAAAATTTCATAAGCCTTCATCAAATTATGGAATAACTTGTCTAAAAAATTTGATAATAATATGGAAGATGACAACCTCTTCCACATATTCACTAATTCTCTATACCCTGAATTACAATATCATATTATGACTCTCTCTAATAACCTTAGAAGAAGCCCTTGACCAAGTTAAGTGACAAGACTTACTCATGTGTCAATTTGAACCATATCAACCTATAAAGGGGACTTGTATTCTCATTAAAAATAAAAAACATCATGTAACTAATGATGGTATTAATGATACCTATGACACTATTCATAACATTCAAACAATTGCTCCAAACAATGTTATGGGTCATGCTCCCCCTCCAAGTAACGCTCCTAATCCTAAATTTTCTCAAACCAACCACACTAATGTGAACACACATTTATCCTTAGTAGAGATTAAAAAAAGTCTTCCAAGACCTCTACCAGGAGATCTTGACCCCATGCATCCTATGAAATCATGGTATGATCCAAACAAATTTTTTTGGTTTCATAAAAGTTAGGGCCACTCTTATGAGACCTGTAGATAATTATGCAATATTAATATGTATTTTATTATTGTTAAAAAATTTTATCTTGAAACCCTTATTTGAAAATGTCAAAAAGCATATGAAATAGTTTTTAAATTCCATGAAATGCAAAATAAAAACCAAACTTTAAATCAGGCTAATGCTTATCTTGTTATCTACAAAGATCCTCTTCCCAACCATAAAGATAACATTGACAAGTATACTCCTAAAAACAATGTTTAAAGTCTTATATAACTCACTACCAATGAATAAAATGTGGTTAATATGACTAACATGGGAAGAGTAGTTGCTTTTATTGACTAAAATCCAACAGCTATACATCACACCTCTCAATCATTTCACATCATTCAAGACACTTCCCCATCCCATCTAATGTAATTAGGGTAAGAGGAAACTATAACCATTTAGACACCCCTCTAAAAAACACAACTTGATTATACCTCTCATACCATATACAATCTTCCCCCAACATCCACACAACAAGACAACATTCCCCATACTTGTAATAGTCTTTCTTCAACCCAACCATAAGAAATACCTCAACCAACCATCCCACCACCTAATTTCAATAAACCTATTTAAATTACTCAAACTAACTACACCCTATCAAACCAAGTTTAATTTTACTTTTAACCCTCCTTCCTAAGAGCTCTTATAATATTACACACTTATATCTATCAATCCCCCCAAGGGTTATGATGAATGGGATCCCATTATGGAAATTTCTCATCTCCTATATCAAATACCTTTCTTAGAATTAATTAAAACTTCTCCCCATCATCAAAATAATCTAATGCAATTGTTGTTTTAAATAAACATCCCTCATCCTCCTCTGGTAGGACACAAAGCTATCTTATCTAGATCCAAACATAGTATACTTCAATAATGTGAAGAGATGTCCATACATGTTGATGAAATAATGGCCACTTATATTTCACTTAAGTTTCCTATTGAATCCATTATTCTCAATGAGATACTACTTCATGCAGATGATCCTCCTCTATGCATTAGTATCCAAATTGGTGATGTCCAAGTTAAGCATTCCTTAATTGACACAAGATTAAGTAATCATGTTTCCTCTATTAGCTTCATTAAGACACTTGGATATTATAAATGTAACCTCAAATATGTATGTATCACATGTCAAAGATATGATAAAAGGTGAATTACTCCTTTAGGTTGCATTTGGCTTCCCATTACTATTACTCCTATCATCATTTGCATGAAATTTATGATCTTTAACTTTCCACTCTCTTACAACATATTATTTGGTCTCCCTTGGACTCGTCATATGAGATAAATATCCTCATCTACTTGTCAGTGCATCAAATTCCCCCATAATGGAGTTATTTATAAGATTTAAGGAGATAAAAACCCTTGGAATTTGAAACAATTTTAATCACATGATGTATTTAAAAATTTTAACCTTGAAATTTTGCCTAGTATCCCATTTAGGGAATCCCAACTCTTGAATTATCCCATAAATTCCACTCAAGGTTATAATGGTCACCCCAAATTAATTTGGAACATTCCACCTAACCTCCTAGATTTCAATGATGATAAGCTAGATGAGATTAGCCTCAAGATCAAAACTTCATTTCTATCCCCTCATATTATCATCCAACTTCCTCATTGTTTGAAACCTTGATCACATAAACCATCTGCCAATGATATACCTATTGTCTTAACCAAGACTAGACATTATATCCATCATGCATCTTCTATTAATAAAGTCATTCATACATGTACCATTGACTTGCATACACCTAACTATGATGATGTCTATGCTTTAGATGACCTATTTTTATCCAGATTCATCCAAGCTAAAAATGTCAAATTTATTCAATATCGCTCTTCTTTATTATAGTCCTTTCATTCATATTTTAGCATTCCTTACTTTATAGTACCTAATACTAGTCTGTGCCTTATTTATCACAAGGTAAAGATGGAACACTCACATGGTACAGCTACAGTTACATCACATCCCCTTAATATTATACTCATGGATCATACCATGACATGCCCTTATAAATTTATTAGATACTAAGATCCTTATAATTTTCTTCCTCCATAGATGTTAGCCATTATTCTTAAACCTGCTGCATAGCCAGCCTCACCCTCAAATGAGCCTACTTTAGTTTCTACTCCAACTTTACCTTCAAATGAGCCCAGTTTGGTTTTTATTCTATCCTTGAATTTCCTTGGTGATGGCCTTATTACTTTACCACATATTTATTACATGCCTACCCAATGGGTAGATCAACCTTATTATGATATCCACAAAGTTATCAGTCATTAGACCAAAGATTTCCAATTATATCAGTCATCCCTAGCTTCTCTTTCCACCTATTTAGATAGTAGGCCTCCAAAGCCTAATAAAAAACATATTTATTGCTTTCATGGGATAGATAACCACTCTTCCTCTCATTTTTAGAAACTTAGGTAATATATCGACACATTGTGTCCCACTACTGCTCAGCCTAAAGACATAGCCATACCATTTCCTAAGCTATTACCAAAGTATATCCCTAAATATGGGGACATATACTCTCTTTAGCACTAGTATGGTACACATCATACCAAAAACTACCACATTCTCTAGCAGCACCTTCATGATTTCCCATAGTTGACACCCACATCAGTCATTCTTCCTTCCACAAGTCGTACACACAAGAAGGCTCCTCCTTGTCCATAGTTTACACCTCCTTCTCATCCCACATATACTATTCCCATTTAGTAACCCAATCATCTACTTTATTATCCTATACATGATATCCCTCATGATCATTAGTCTTCATCAATTAAACCTAAATTCTTAGTTAAGGAGATAGAAAGGAAGTCTTTGCATAACTTTATGTAAAGATCAATGAGACTCTAGCTGCCACCATAATTTAGCTTCATAGAGATGTTTCAGATGTCATGGATAATATTTGTGGTCAAATTTATCAATATTTATGAACAAATCATGGTTTTCTTTCACATTTTTTATGTAATGATTTAGATTGGATTTGTGATCCATATTTATATATATCTTATACACTTTACTATGTTTCAAATTTGTTTTCACTTATCTATTTTATATGGATAATTAAATTATGCTTTATGTATTTTATATGGTTTCATATATTTTCACCTTTCTTATGGATTCTTATCATTCTTTTCATGAATGTACAATTATGTTTATGAGTTCACTTCTTTCATGGATTCTTTTTCTTTTACAATTATATTTTGCTATCTTATCTCACTAAAAAAATAGATAATTATCATTGTGATTTGGTTATACTGACTTGGATTCCCTTAGTAAATCCCTCTCTACCATATGATCAATTAGAAAATAATACTTCTCATTATAATACTACCATCTATTGATATACTAATGTTCTCCCTTTTTCCTTTATTTTCCTTTCACATATTAAGCATCCATATGATTGAAACTTAAGATTACATACTGATTCATAGGTATGCCTAAGTGTTTAGTCAATCATATCATTATATACTTAGCCTCCTTTAACCCAAAGTCTAAATCTCATTTATTTATATCACTTGTATCACTCATGTTGGTTATTATAAATTTGTATGGAGGAGGAATCATAAAAATCATAAAAAGGTTAAAAGCCAAATCATTTAAACAAAAGGAAATGATTCAATCAAGTAACATACAAATTCAAAAGTCTAATCAAACCAAAATAAATGATTTATAGCACATATCTTATTCTTAATCAAACCTTAAACTCCATAGTTGGCCTCAAAATCCACATTTGTCCTCATGATAGAGCTAAGGTCCATTGGGGTATAATAGGCTACTAGATTAGGATAGGAGAATTATAAAAAATCTATCAGTGTTACCTACTTTCTCACACAATTACCCAATATTCACAATATATTTATGAAAGATGTACCAAGGAATGGGGAACATATTATGGGAAAGTATGTCATTTTTTATTTTATTATTCACATAACCATCATGAGTTAATCTTAATATCTCACCTATTGTCCTATACATCTTTGAACTTATTGTAATTGGGTATCCTTTGTATTTTGATGGTCACTAGACTCTTAGTGTCTCTCCATTGTACTTAGGATGCCTCATATTTCCTAGGGTCTTATCATAGATGCATATGTCATGATTTTTACATTCCCTCTTTCATTTAGACATTCCTAATATTTACCCTTGAGAGATATTATTTTGTTAACTGGTCATTCCCCATAGGGTTTCCCTTTGTGAGTTGCATTGTAAGACCATGGATAGAACCATGTACTCCTCACAAATTACCATAATAAAACATGTACTTATTATCATTCACTTCCTTGGTGTTCCCCTATGAGTTGTAGTGTAAGACCATGGATAAGACTAGTCCCTCCTCATAAATTACTACATTACAAACATATTTTAAAATATTTACACAATTTTTTACACCTTATTAGTGCTCCCTTTATGAGTTTTGGGGTAATACTATGGATATGACCTAGCCATAATCACAAAATATTCCAATACCTAGTTCATACTATAACCAAGTCACAATAAAATTATATGATTCAAATTTGAGATAATTTATATTAGATTATGATTTACATGTCATTGACATACTTCCCATCTTGATTTAATATGTTTTATTCTTACTTCATAAGCACTTCATTTTTATCTTCTTAGTTTCTAATTGCATGTATGTTTACAACCATTTTATTAAATTTATCATACTTACTAGGTTCAAATTTGAGATAATTTTTGTTAGATTATGATTTACATGTCATTGACATACTTCCCATCTTGATTTAATATGTTTTATGTTTACTTCATAAGAACTTCATTTTTATCTTCTTATTTTATGATTGAATGCATGTTTACAACCATTTTATTAAATTTATCATACTTCTCATCTTGAATTAGTATGATTATTTTGATTTCCACTTACATTTTGTTTTTATTTAATACTTCCTAGCTTGATTTAGTATGATTGATTGAATTTATTATTTGTTTGTTTTTATACCATTGGTCTTTATGTGACTTCTATTTTATTACAACTTTTCATACTTCCCAATGTGATATAGTATGATTTTTATTTTAACTTGGTGCAAACCTTTACAAGGTTTTATAACATTTTATTACCATTTAATTTATCATTTTGATTTATTATACTTACTCATATTTTATTCTTATGAATTTCCCATCATGATATAGTGTGTATTACATTTATTTTGATTGATTATACTTTTCCAAATCATTTTTGCCTTTTTATTTTTAACCATGCATGTGTATCACATAATGCTAGAAAATAAAACATACATCACATATTTCTCATAGCATATACAATAAAAGCTAAATACATGTGCTAGAAAGGAAATATAACCATGCATCCACATTTAAATCCAAGTATAACTCATAAGATTAATGATATATAAATATCCATATATATATCATGTATCTTATATAATACAAGTACAAAATATAATAAATACAGCTCTAAGGTTGTGATCCATCTTATCTATCTTGTGGCCTAGCCACACTACCCATCAATGTCTGTGTTGACCCCTTTCAATGGTGCACTATAAAGAGGTAGTCTAGGATCTCAAGCCAATAACATGTACATGTAAGTTATTCACCTCAAATTGTACCTATCTAAACTAGATAGTAGTCACCATGTGTGTAGCTCACTCCTGTACTAAGGCATACTAAGCTTAAGCTCTTCTAGCTCCTATCCTTATTAGTGGTTGTATTTTATCACCTCATGCTTATAGTTATCATGTAACCTCACCCACCATTTTAAACCACCTAGCATGATATGAGACATATATAACCATAGGATCAATCAAAGTGGTAAGGTCATCAGGTGATAATACCCCAGCCAAAATATCATGATGCACAACCATAATCAAGGTTCCCCATTTGATATCCTCAACAACAATATATATATAAAACCAAAACCCAAATATACATTAGACCATATATATATATATATATATATATATATATATATATATATATATATATATATATATATCTCCAATCATCTATCTATCATAAACAATAATGCAACTAGTATTATATATCAAAAAATTAAACCAAAAACAAAACATATATCACTAGTTCTGGTATCACCAACCATGGTCTCACCATCTGATCACCCACCAAGAACCTCCTCCATCAGTTACCTCTAAACCAATGTAAAACTAGTAGTAACCACTCGAGCCAATTATGGTCCCCTCCATAGTGGCCTCTCTATTGACCAATTATATCCTAACATTATTTTAGGATCCCCATGTTTGATAGTCAGCTCTTGCATCTCCTTGCATTGATGATGTATCCAAATTTGGTGAGTTTATAAAAGCCACTATCACCTCTTTTGTAGTCCCTACAGTGTTCACACATATTTTTCATCCACATCCATGGAATCATATCCTCCATACCTTTCTACCTCCTATTATCATGTTATAATAGCCCACGATCTATCTCATTAAGGCCTAATCACCAGTATCTTGATAAGTACTTCTCTATTTCCTCTCCCTCTTAACTCTCTAGCATGTTGTGCCTAATAAACACACACTACTAGAGGGGCCACCATATATGGGATTCCAAATTATCTAGGTATATAATCCACTATATGAGGCTCCACCCACAGAGTGTAGTGGCCTGTAATCCATAAACATGTCAAACCTATAGCAATAGTAGCCCAAATTGGCCATATAATAGTTTTGTGATTGTAATACTACCATAAAATCTGCCCTTATGTGATAGTCTACAAAGTTGGAATGTGGGGCATGATATATGATACATGGAAATGACACATGCTACATGGTCCTACATATAATATTTTAAAACTCTATCAATTACATATGCTTTCTCTCTTGAAATAACCTATCGAGTCATAATCTTATTAAATGCACACCTTAAAGGGTACACCAAGAAATGGGTGGGTAAACCATTGGTGATTTGCAAGATTATTATTCCCCATACCACCACTTACATTCTACACAACCATGTCTTATATGCTTCCCTAAGCTTTGCCTCTTCCCATACACACTCCTTTAAATAATTCACCACCTTATTTAACCCCTATCTAAGACAAAAACCTTTTTTGACATTTATCAAACAAAGTCAATCTAGGTCGATCCTTTACTTAAATTACATTTTCACATTACAAGACTCTATCAGTGTTTGTTGACCTAGTCTAAGACCTAGCTTACTATTATGAATTAACAATATAGGGTCAACTGGGTTGAATCTATCGATGAAACTTTTGAAAAGGTTTAGGGTTAGATTCAATTATATACACACATCCATTTTTTCCATTTCTAAGGAAGAGAAGAAGAATAACATCATATATTGTGCATCTTATTATCCACCATTCTACTCAAGGAACATTATTTAGGTTTCCAATACTACACTTGGAGATACGGGTCTTGTCTTGTGAAGAAGTCTTTTGGATGCATAGATAAGTTGTGTAACCTATAGCTAACTTATCCTTTTTATCCTTACATACCACAACAACATCTTACAACAACCTCTTGAAAAACACCTTATCCAAGGGAGAGATTTAGGCTCAATGGGTTCATATTCAAAGGTAAGTATTCCCAACTTTGTTACTCCTTTGTTAAATTAGATAGATTTGCATTTGTACTTCTCTCCCATGTATTAAGATTTATTATACATTAGATTAAGTATATATATTCAATGCATTTTTAATTTTTATGTTTATTACCCCAGTTTGTACTAAAATATTTGGTGAGCATTAGATTATATTTTAATTGACTTTGCATATACTTAGTGAATAATAAAAAAGTTAGGACGTAGAGGGCTATCACCCGGTGTTGCTTGACTAGAGGCTTTAGAAACATCTCTAGTGATGTTATTTTGGTAAAAGACCCCTTGGTTATATCTAGAAGATCCATCTTGGTCATGACCCTGGTTGTTTAAATGTACCAACAAACAAAAGTATAAGTATGATTTATCTTCTTTGAGTCAGGATTGATTTATAGATTAGTTGTATTTTCCCTTGTATACACTTGGCTTGGTCATATGAATATTTAAATTATTTAATACATAAATTATGATAAGTACTATCCAACTCAATAAACATGTGTGACCATTTAGACAAAGAAAATGATTAGTTAATCAAGTTTTAGAACCCCTCATATACAAGAAATGTGATAATCTACTTTTAGTAAAAATAAAATTTCCCATCAAAATTTCTACTTGGATGGATAGTTTAATCTTTGTATGAAATAAAAATGGATAAATTAGGAAATGCATTGATTTTAGAAACTTGGACAAATATTTTTTTAAATATAATTATCCCATCCCCTCTTTAGATGAATTTCCATAAATAGTAAATAGATCTGAGATGATGTCACCACTAGATGGATTTTATTGATAAAACCACATATTGATAGACTAACAAGAGATATACAAAACAACCTTGAATTCTAAGTGGGGAAAATTTGCTTAAAAAATAATAAATTTTGGTCTTATTAATTTAGGCTCAAATTTTCAATGAGTGATGGATTTTTCATTCCAAAGAATGGTGGGTAAATGTATAATTATTTACATAGATGATATAACCATTTTTTAATCCATGGGTTGAAATCCTAAAGGATGGAACACTTTATTAAAATATTCCATATGGGTTGACATGAAAATAATGAATAAGTCACTAAAGACGTCTCCTTATATGCTCATTTATGAAAAATAATAATATTTATAATCAACCTAATTTTCCCCACATATAGGTTCATATAATAATATGAATAAAAATCAAATGCAGTACATGATATATTGTAAAACATTTTCAAAATGTATGAGATAAGGGAGATATTCATAATTTCAACAAACATCATGATGTGATAAAGATATGGTTTTATAAGAGAGCCTCCAACAAGGATTTTAAAATTGTATATTTGGTTCTAATTTAGGATAAGACCAATAAAAAGAAGAGGAAACATGACAAATTTCAAACCTTGGGTTTGGGATCACACTAGATTTCAAAAATTCCTAGAGAAATTATATTCAAACTAAAAACCTTTGGAAGATAGAGATTGGCATTGTCAATGAATGGGAAGCATCTAAGACATTATTTTCAAGTTGTTTTGGTTAAAAATAATTAATTTCATCTTATAAGTATTTTCTTTTTTTATTTTGTATGTTTCTTTATATTATTTCTTTTTGTTTTTCTTAATTTTGTTTGTCTTAGATAGATTAGGGATTCATTTAGTTTTGACCTTAAAAAAGTGGGTTTCCCTCCAATTTTAGTTAATACATGATCCCTATCAAACCAAATGCCATATAATTATAGATGAGGAATGGAAACTCACAATGTAAAATATTCTTTTGTGTAGCTATAAAATAGGAATTAAAGTTAATCACTTAATTTAGAATACTTGATAATATTTTTTGTGTAGTTCTAAAATAGGAGTTCAAGTTAAGCACCTAATTTCAAATAATGGATTTTTTTTTTGTGTAGTTATAAAATAGGAGTTAAAGTTAAGCACCTAATTTAGAATTTATCAAAGTGAATAGAAAAGGATGATTTCATGTTAAGGTCTTTCTATGAATGGCCATTTATTCCTTTAAACCCTATGTCAAAATTAAAATAAAAAAGAGAGGAAAAAATAAGATGATAATAAAAATACGTGGTGAAATTGGAAATGGAATTCAAAACCTCTTGAAAGAACATATATTGGCTTATAAATTATAGTTATAGTCATATAAATATGTGATTAAGGTAAACTCTATTGGGTTTATGGATGCTTAAATGGTAGTAGGGCAATGCCTAGAATGAATTAGGGCAATGTCAGTAGAGGAGAAATGCTTATAAAAATGCGTAATATGTTTATTTAATAAAATAAATATACATATGTTACTTAAAGATTATACTTACACTTATAACCTGAGCTAAGAAGTCACTTGATCTTGATTAGAACTTTAAATTTAATATTTAAAAGATTTATCTTTCCAATAGTACACTTTCAAGGAATAATTTCATAGTAAATAATATTTTCTAAAACTTATCTTTTATTATTAATAATATTATTATTTTTATTTTTTTAAATTTTATAAATAATCAATAGTATTTCCTTAGTGAGTGCCTAATTGTTATCACCAACTAACATAAGTTCTTTACAAAATAAATTGGGGTCAATATTTTTGTGCCACCAAAATAATGAAGACCTTATTATATTTTAATTTATAAAATCCAACCATAAATTCACCTTTTAAGATGAATCCATAAGTTATTTTTCTCTAAAATTTGAGTTCCATTTATGTTCTTTCCTAACCCTTATTTATTTTGGTCAAATTAATTATGAAATCAATTATAAACATTTTAAATGGGTCTTAGGTTTTTTGTATAATTTATTTAATCTTAGGTTTTTATTCATTTCATCAGGTTTGTTGGGATTTATATTTCTATTTTTATCATATTCTTATTATGTTTTTTTGTGTCTCAGACCCTAAATGTTTATTAATAGATAGGTAAAACTAGTTGGTGTTTTTATTCTACTTCATGAAATAGAAAGAACACACATTGTGACCTCCTATCTCACTACTCCTTGAATAACCTTAAAAGTATATATTTAAGTAATTTAACTTTGGGAACTATTATATGGTGAACACACGTATTAATTTCATTCACCTAGAACCCATGAGAGTCATTGAGTCTCAAAATTTTTATTACCTTTCCTCTCTCAGAAACTACAACATATTCTATGTGCATGTGATGGAGTATTAAATATTGTCAAATTTTATTTTATTTTTATCCTTTTGATTTATTAATTTGATTGAATTATTATTTTAGTTAGATGAAGTGAAAGATGATTGAAGAGAGACCATGCTAAACTATTTTAAATTTTAAAAGTGGTATAAAATAAATGAGCATTGAAATTAGAGCTCTATTTTTGTTTTTAATGATTAATGTGAGTTGTTAAAAGGAAAAAAAATAAGGCATGAACATAATTTGATGCATGAGCCTCCTAATTATTGTGTTAAGCCTTTGGTTTAGAGATGGTAGTGGGGAAAGTCACTTGAATTTTAGGAAGGTATTAAGGGACACCATTTTTTTTCAAGATATGTGTAACATATGGAATTACAAAGTTTTTTTTAATTTATTAAAGAGTTAAAAAAGAATTGAAGACACTGAATAAGAAAAACAAACCTAGATAATTAGGTAAACCTATTTGCATAATACAAGTGCTAAACTGGAATTATTTATTTATGGAAATGATTAGAGATGTATGAAGTTATTATGATATTAATGATGGGAAAATTGATTCCCTTTTTGATAGTTGTTGAAAATATTATAGGGTTTTCCATTAGGAAAATTTTAAGGTTTTCATATATTGTATTGATTTATTCAAAAGAGTGGATTTCTACTTGGTAGACTAAATAATGATTCATGATGCTTTTAATAAGTGGATAAAGCATCTTAATTATCGGAGGAAAAACATAACATCTCATTTTATATGAGGATTTTCAAGCTACCCATTAGGTAGTTTATGGTTATTATAAACACACTATTTAGGAGAGCTTAGATGGACTGTATTGATGTTTTTGGGTACCCTTGTTCCATAATATTCTAAAATAAGGAACCCCTACTAAATAAGTCGAGTTGATTTCTTTTTATATTATTAAATAATTTAAATAATGTAAAGAAATAATTTCTATATATTTTCATATTTGGATGATTGTTTATGTTATACACTACCATTTAGTGCAATCTTACTCAGTCATTAGTATCCCTTGGAAAATAAGCCAATTCAAGTTACTTGTAGTATTCTTTACAATCATTTATGTTACCCCAATTAAACAAAAATATGTAATGAGTTTCTCCAAATCATGCATTATTTCATCCATGATACCAAATTTTGTATAATATCTAAAACCATGAGAAATACCATTTCTAGATATATGAATTGGTTATATTTCCAAGATAGTATAGTTATAATAATAGAAGGATCCCTCCAAGACCCTTGTGTCTCACCCATGTTTGTCCTAGATGGTCTTATCATTATAAAGATATCTTATTAGTTGTATATAGGAATCTCTTTAATTTTAAATTAAAATAGCCAAATGATGATACCGAGACTACCTATTCCCTTAGGAGAGGAAAATTTTCAATATTTTTCATGTGGATAATTAGAGGGGAAGAATAGGTTTCCCATGATTTCAAAGAAACAAAATATTGGCCATGGGAACCTCTTAGGAATGTTAAAAATTATTTTAACTCCATCCATCATAAGCCTAATATAAAACATAAACACCAACCCCACCCTAGGTAAAATATCTCTACGGATGTGGCTGACATTCAAGAATCCATATTTAGATTGGATAAGGTTGCTAATGTGAGTTATGTAAATAAATCAAGGGAAATGGAAATGTTGAAATTCAAATAAATTCAATATGATCTAACACCTAAAATTCTTAATAGGGGGAAATCTAAACTTTTGGATCTTATTTAGAAGCTAATGTTTTAACCTGTGTTTCCATTTCAATTCCCCAAATGTTCATGCCTTTGTTTATAGTCCCCTATAAACAATGTGTTGAGTAAAATATCAATGTCACAAGGATTTCCTAAGGAATTAATTGATGTCATTGATAATATTGTTCACCCCACCTCACATATTTTTACTCATATTATTTTTAATCCAATTATTACAACCCTAGTCCCTATTATTGATTCAATCAATTTAATTTCATGTATTTGACCTCATTTATTTGATAAAATTCTTGATGTTATTCTTAGTTCATCTAGCCTAATCCCAAAGTGCACCCTATCATTTGTTGCTTCTAAGGGTATGGTTAGAAGTTAAATTTATCTTTAAAAGGTTGATGAAGGTCTCACTAGATCTGATGACTAATATTGGTGGAAAAATTTTAACCATAGGAAACAATAAAATTTAGATATTATTTTCACTGAGGAACCTGAATTAGAAATTAAGTATGAAGATAAGAATACAAAGTTAGTTACTAGCATTAATACGAAGAGAGGATATTGTCACTAAGTATACCTAGGTTTTGGTCATCTTTACTGAAATAAATAAACCTACAACTCTATCTATGCTAAAAATATTTAGTGATGTAGCCATTGACCGATTCAAAGAGAGCTATGAGAAATATAAGGGGGAAATTGTATAATTGGAAGAATAATTAAAGCAAGTCAAGGGAAGCTTAGAAGTTTTGATTTATATAAAGAGATATATACTACAAGTATCTTATGATACAAAGTTTAGATTTTTTGAATTATTTTTAGGTTTCCTAATTTTATAAGAATATTTATCCCAGGTAAAGTCAATGCAATTTTTTTTTGAAAGGAAACAGAAATAAATTGGTAAAAGTTAGAAACATGATTGAATTAATTGATGAATTCTAGAATAAAATCACTTTAATAGAATTCAATAGATTAGAATAAAAATTGGTTCATAATTTTTGGAATCATTTTACATAGGAATTGAATGAAAAAAGTGTAAAATATGAGGGAGCAATAGACACACTTGAGTTCTTTACTGATAAAACCTATGACTTGATTTATCTATTTATTATCCCTAGTTTTTAAGATAAATAAGGAAGGTGGGTATCCCGAGAAATATTAAAAACCATGGTAAACAAGGTATTAAATATATTTAAAGCTGAAGTCACCAGTTAACAGTGAATATAGTATTATCAAATAGAGGGTTATGTTGTTTCTCTAACTCAAAAAGAGGAATGTGTGTGCATGCTAATAGGAGACATTAGACATACATTATCAGAGATTGAAATGGTCTTTATATAATAAAAATAGACTTGTAAATCACTATTATATGGGTGTGTATTATATTTATGAATTTTCATAAATATGTGGTAGTTAATCAATTGGAAATTTAATGGCAAGAGAATATTCAATTTTCAATAACTAAATATCAATGTCTTAAATAAAAAACTAACACTCGAGACTAGAGGAAATATGTTAGGATTAAAAAATTAGTTATTTAAATCCATTATTTTTTAAAAAAAAGATCTAACAAGATTTATATTTCATTATTTTTTATGATTAGATAATTTTAATTTGCAAGATCTATTTTAGGTTTTATTTCTTTCATGGTTTTGTAGGAACAATGTTTGAAGAGGAATCAATAGAGTAAATTAGTTGTTTAGAATAACATAAGCTCACCTTTGACTTGTGTGGAATCAAGTCTCAGGTACATCAAGAGGCTTGGGTATCCCTAAGAAGAAATATAGACCTAGTAGCAAAGCCAAAAAGAGAAAATAAGAGAAGCAAATAGGGACCAAAGAACAAGCATGGATTATACCAAGTCCCAAATTTAGAGACACTAATGAAAAATGACCCAACTAAAAAAGAAACCAAAGTTGACTATGAGAGAAACCACAATTGATTCAAATCTAGAATTAATTATAAAATATTTTGGTCACTAATTTTTTCCAAGACATCTTTAGGAAAGTAGTTCTGGATCTCCCCATTGAATTCCCAAAATTTTTGAGGGAAGTGGAGGTCCTTCTAATTTTTGAAACAATCTTGAACACCTTGTGCTCAAGACAAGAAACAATAGAGTGACTAAATTTCCTTTTTAATATCAAACAATATACTCTAGCTCTAGGAACACAAAGAGGACCTCAATCAAATTGAAGTAAGGAGTGACTGATCTATTAGAACTAGCACATAGAATCTTTCTAAAGTCATTCTTTTACATGATCGGGTACCAGAGTCCATGTCACCAAAGTGCCAAGCAACTTTGCTAAGCTCTTTAGAATTCTATCATCCCAAAAATGGAGAGGGAGGCTAAGTAGTTCTAACCATAGTGGAATCTGGTTAGGCCTAAATTCAGAAGAAGACCAATTAAGTTTCCATTATTTCAGCATAAGGTATGCCTTTCCCATTATATAGGGACCTCCATTTAGGTTTTTCCAACATCTTTCCCTACACATAAAATAAAATAGTAAGCAATTGTTAGTAGTATCTACTATTTTAACTTTTCCCACTCTGTTTCATTTATTTTTGGTCCAATTCCTTATGGCCTCTATGTTTCGTTTGGCACCAAAACAATTACCACCAAATAATTATAGTGTTTTTCCTGAGCTTCATCTAGGAACCTATCATGCACATATAAGACTAAGTTCCTACAATTTTTATCCTTTGATTGATATATGTTGTATATCTCTTGAGATTTATTGGTGTTTGAAAAAAACCCCACCACAATTTCCTTCTCTCCAAGGGACAAGAAGCACTATTCAAAACTTATATCTCACTTTCCTATCCGACTACTTTTCAAAATGGTCAATGGAATTTTAAATATTGAAATTTGAATGCACTTGAAACCCCATAAATTCACAACCCACCACAAAATAAGGTTCACCATAATTCTCCAATGACTAAACACTTGATCTTGAGGTAGATTAATCAAGATGATAGAATCACTACATCACTCCCTATGCCAGTCTGAATTAACACCTCATGTACCATCAAAAAGTGTGTAAAAGGAATTAAAACACCTTGCAAAGATAAAAAATTTAAATTCTAAATGATCATCATAGACTTAAGGTTCCATAAAGGTCCCCAATTTTCCAAGCAGAATTCATTGGAAACTCATTAGTTTGGACTGCCTTAGGGTCCTCTACAACCCTTGAAGGCCTTCTTTGAAAGGAACATACACGTTCTTACTCGTAATCAGAGCTTTTTTCCCTCTAGTGATGGCATCTAGGGTTGATTTTTTCCTTTTAGTTGTTAATTTGAATTTTATTTATAATTTTAAAGTTGGCACATTTGATTATTTTTAAATTTTATTTTGATATCTCTCTCATTTATTATTTTCAAATTTAAGAAAATTTATTTCTCAAAAATGAATGAAAATGTATTTATAAGTTAATTTCATTCTAACAAATAGTAATCTTTTGAATCTTTATTATTTGATTATTAGTTAGTAAAAATGTATTTGTTTGTGAAGGTTATAAAGATATATTTCATGATACTATTTAATTAATAATATTTAGAGAATTAAAGTGACACTAACTTTTGCAAAATCAATCTTTTAATATGGTTATAAAAGTTTGGATTATTTTTTAATGTCTATCCAAAATTTTGAAATAAAAGTGTGATTTATAGGAATCATTTGTTTTCATTATAGAAGTGTAATCTTAGAATATTGAATTATAGTAAGCATAAAAGAATTGAAAATTACCAATACAAGGAAATGACCTTTTTACTTAATTTTGTTAAACAACCATGTTCAATTGTAAATATTAAGATGACTTTGTTAACTATAGGATAAACATAATGAATACTTATATTTCATGTGTCACTTTTGAGTCTAAGGTAACTCATATGCTAGTTTTATCATATAGAGGGCTTTAAAATTTAGGGTTTTATAGAGAACCTCTTAATAATTTGCATTTGTGTCAAAACACTAACCACCATAATATGGTGCAAATAGTGTTATATATATAATATAAAAGGACTAAAATATGGGAAGACATGGACATAGAAGAGATAGAGACAATAAATAAGTTGGGTATAGCTATAGGGTGATCACTAGAGGAAAATAACATAGACTGCCTAAGTGAAGAAAAGATTCATGAGAAAAAGTTGGTTAGGAAAGCAAGGTCTAGAGGAGCTTAGTGGAGGAAGTTGAAACAAAGCTCGACTAATTTCAAGAAGAATTATGGGAGGCTAAAAAGGTTTGATAATAATTATGGAAGATGGATGAATTTATATATGAATGGATCAATGATGAAGAGAATGTGTGATATAAATTAGAAATACATGGTGATAAGAAACCATATGGACACATAAGGATCTAGTTAATAAGAGAATGATTATAAATAAAATAAATATAAATTATAAAAGTGTAGAATTAAGGGAGTTATTTGAGAGATTTAGTATAAGGTAATGATAGAGGAAATAAATATTCAAGAGAGTTACAAAAATCATGTATTACAATAGAATATATTGTTATAAAAATCAATTGATATCATGACTTAACATGCATAAAATACCTTAGCAAGAATATGCAAGAATTGGAAGTGATAATGGTCACATATCAAGATTAGGGGAGGCCTTCATGTATAGCTAAAAGACAAGGTACCTGAGATATTGAGGAGAAAAATAATGAAGGATTATAAACATATGCAATGAAACCTTGGATTAGGATAGATAAAAAGGTTATAATGGGAAAACCTTGATCCCAAGAAAATACACCAATTATTTTCTCACATAATGGTTAAAACTATACACACCACACTAGTGAAATGTAAAAGGTCTAGACTTAGTTGTGAATGTAAGAGGAGATAAGCAAAAAAAAATCACTAGGATGAAGAAATCCTAACGAAGATGTATTATGGATATGTCACTAAAAGTATATTCCCATGGTCAAGGATTTTGAATCAATGGCACACAATTAGATACATTTCCATATCTAGTGTAAAATTATGCATGGCATGGGGTCGAGAAATAAATAAGGCACATGGGGGAATTTTTGGATGCCTAGAGTGAGTGAAAACTTAATGCCATATAGACATACTAAATATATTGAAAAGGTATCAAATAATATATTATTTATGATTGGACTACCATATTGGTATTTGATTCAATAAATAAGAAGAAAACATTAGAATATGGTGAATTTAGTGACGATTTTAGTGACAGTGATGAAAAAAGTTAAAAAAACATGGAGGAGATTGAGGAGAACAATGATGGATTTATTCGAGGTAAGGGCATTGGGAGACGTAGAAGTATAATACTAGGAGGTAGGGCTAGGTAAAAGACAACACATGATGGATCTAGAATTGGGCCATGATTGAAATGGTCACAATATAGGTAACTCATGTCATGTTATGATAAATTCAATAGAGGATATTTTAGGTCTAATATCAAGGGAAAAAATAACAAATTCAACGAGGGCTTCAAATTCTAAGGCTCATGTTTTTAATTAATTCCAAAATGTTTAAAATACTTTTCACACCTATAGTGATTTCTATTTAACAACTATTAGGTGTAAAATACCTAATCTCACCCCCTAGTTAATTGAGAGAATATCTTTTCCTCTTAGGAGCAAAGTTGAGATAAGCATTGAGGTCTATTATTTTGAGCAGAGGATTGAGGGTGAAGGGCAAGATCTCAATGTTGTGGATACAATAGTCTATGGGATATCCATCTAATTTCTTCCTTTGATTTTCCTATCCTTGAGATTTTTGATAAGGTATTTAAAAAAATTAATGTGGAAATAAGGTACAAATACCTTATTGGTCATTGTGTGGGGAAATGTCCATCTTATGAGGAGTTATCATGATGGACAAATTTTGTTTGGCTTTCTATCATCGATATTTATCTTTCTTGTCTCCCAAAAGGTTTATTCTTGTTTATTTTTCCCTTTTTAGAGGAGAAATTTTTTGTTTGGAACAATGGTTCATGGTTTTTTGGAAAGCAGGGAGTGTTCTTGTGCCCCTAGTCCCCCTTTTTTGACCCATCAAATACATTTTTATCAAATGCTCTTATCTGGGTAAGACTTTACAATATTCCTTTGGTAATGCATGATTTAAGGCTATTAAAATAATTTCTCAATATTTTTGGTGTATTTTTTAAAATTTATCAAGATTTGAATGCTCTATAGAAGTTTATGAGGGTCTGTATGTCAATGGATATTTCTAAACCTATTTATCATTCTGTACGGCTTAAATCTTCATAGGGAGTTTAGAACTAGTTTATCAACTATGAAAGGTTATCAGATAGATGCTTTAAATGTAATAAAGTTGGTAATAAATTTGTATCTTTATCAAATAATGATACTAAAGGTTCTTGTTTATCTTGTTTAAATAAATGGGTAAAAAAGATAGGTTGCCCTAATAGGGACCTTATTAACAATGTTCATGGCTTAGTGGGTGGTTCTTCTAGTAATTTGATATCCTCTCAGGTGGATTTGTTTGTGGAAAAGGGTTTCCCTCTTAGATAGTGGTCACTTAATATTGTCTTAGAATCCTTTCAAATTAACTCCCTCAACTCAACAAAAGAGTGGAATCTGAATGTCAAAATATTGAGGTCTTATTTTCTAGTAACAAGTAAATTTTTGAGAATTTAAAAGCATTAACATCTCCCTAGGTTCAAGTTTTTTCAGTTATAAAAGGATATTTTCAAGTTGAAGATCCATAATTGGATGAAAATTATTTTGAGGAATATGAAGAGGAATTAACATCTAGAGCCTATCTATCGATTGCTCAACATCCTTCCAAGTGGGTGACATTGAATTTTGGTTAATCTAGAAAAAGGGCAGAATATGAAAGCTAAAACATTGAAAATTGATGCTATGAATTATATTGATGGTGTCACCCAATGGAAAATGGAAGCTCTGCTATCTAGCAGAGGAAGGAGAACATTGTGGCTTACAAATGAACTACTGGGTAGGTAAGGTATTTTGTGGGGTTGTATATTTTTGGTTTTTTTATTTCAATATTTCTAGTTTGTCTGAGTGTTGAGTATTTATTATTGGTGGTGGCGTTATTTTAAGAATATTAGGTTAGTTCGATTCACACCTGAGTATTGTTATTTAATCTTGAAATGACCCCTAAAATCTTAGTTTTTAATTTTTTTTATTCTTCTTGGGATTGGACCCCTTTGTGTGCTCTATAACTAGTTAAATATTTGGTCAAAAGCTAGTATCTATCGAAAAAATATATATTCTTTTCAATTGGAAAGACCTAGGGATTCTAAGAAACTTTGAAATATCCCATTGGGCTTCTCATTTAGTAACTTAGATAAGGGTAAATGTTGAAGCAATGAAGGATTTCAGGTAATTATGCAGGTTCATGTAAGTTTCATGAAATAATTTAGTGTAAAATTAATTGTAACTATTTTATTCTCATTTGTATAAAGCAAGGTACAAGGAGACACATGAATGTGACTGCATTTAGATTAATATGATAAAATTGTGATTTTATGCATCCTTTATGTGCATATTCAATGTGCAACTCAATAGAAAGTTTGGAAAATAATTGAATATATTAAGATGATATTTTATATCAATATTTTTAGTAATAATTGAATGATTTCATATAATTAATATTTATGGTTTGATATAGTATATATAACCTTCAATATTTGTCATCATGCCACATTCTCGTCATGAGGATTTTAGTGATATATCTCTTTCAAATTAGGGGAGACTATGTATTAGCATAAGGAAACCTTGAGATCTTATGCTTCTATGTGTGAGAATATTTAAAATAAAAGTCTCTTGAAATTCATTGTGTTAATAAACAAATGACATTTTTTCTCATTGTTTTATTTCAAACTAGAAATCATAACATCCTTATTATAGATTTCACCTTTTCTAATTTTTAATTGATATTTTAAATCCCTCTTCTATTTTAAAATATTTTGAACAAACCCTTACTACTATCATATAAGAGACATTATTACCTTCTTATATTATATATTATCTTATTATGTGTAACCTTGACAATGACATCCATAGTGGGTTTAAGCTCTAGTGTTAAAGGAATAGAAATATTTTCAGCAAGATAAAAAGAGGGACCTAAAACTAAAGGATTAGGGGCTCTACCATCACTAAAAATTAAAAATATTGGCTTTGCATTTAAATCATCAAAAGTTATCAGCCACTTTTAATAAGAAACAAGTGCATAGGGATCCATAATTTTAGGTTGAAGGGGTCTATTTAGGAGGTTTTCTTGCTTATTATTTTATTAATTGAGATAAAACCACCCAAAAAAGATTCCTCTATTTTAAATCTCAAACCCTAACCTTGAGGGATTCTATTTATTGATATGTAACAACCACCTATCCATTTTTTGTAGCATCAAAAAAGCTTCCAACTGGGTTTTCCTAAGAGTCATTTTAACCATTTCTTAAATCTATTTATTCTTCCACATCTACTAATTTAATTATGTTTTTTCTTGGTTGTGTCTATAATGGATAATTACAGTGGCTTCATATCTCATGTCTTTTGCAAGCATAATGTGTAGAGACCTTATTTCAGTAAACTTTGATGGTATTTTATGGGTTGAATATTTATGTTATGGATTCACATGTGGTGAATGTTATTTCCTTTTATATAGAGTGTGTTTGGACTAAGAAAAATAAAATTTTGGGGTATATACTACATGGAAATAAATATTTCTCAATACATATTTAGCCTAGTGTCCTATAGAACCTTATTCATAATCAACTATATTATACAATGGTGGGATCATACTTTGGCATTGCTTACCGATCCTCCATATAAATTTTTAAAATAATTGGGGCATATTTATATGATATTTATGGTTTATATGACTTAAGAATTTGAAATTAAGTATAAATAACATGTAGTGTCTACATTCATAGGTGATGTACTTCATTCAATGGTGGTGGAAATTAATTTTTATACTCCTTTGGAAGCAATTGAGGATAAAAATATTTTGATGTATTCAATTTAATAAGAATTATACCAACATATCCCCTATTTAAAGTAACTAATTTATGATTTTTGACATCAAGCCTACTTTAGGACCATCTTTATCTCATTATGGTTGGTCTTTTTACTTATAATATTATATATTTTATGATAACCAATCTCAATCACTTAACCATGGAAATGTCATCATGAAAGGTATATGCATATTCTTATTTTATTCTCTCATTATACCCTATAAACTTGTCAAATTAAGGTAGCCATCTTGAGTCATAGAATATGGCCATAATTACTAGGTTATTCATGAGCTCTGTATCATCAAAGGGATCCTTATAAATCATATCTTCTCATAGTTTTGAATCAAATTATTCTCTCAAGTTGCAATAATTTCACTTTGTTATGGAGGGTATAAAAGGAATGATGTAGTAACATAGAGTGAATTGGTAATTTAAGGTATTGAAAGTGTGTTTTTAAGTAGCCATGGAAGATAGATATGGTTTAATTCCTTTATTACCACCTTTTTATCCTATTAGAATCCATGTGTAGGAAATAGTGGTGCCTTATACCCTTATGAATAACCAAACCCATATGAAATAATTGGAATGTACATTTAATAAATGTCACATGCTCTTTTCTATGTGTGAAATGATAAATTATTTCCTAACCAACTTAATGTCTATGCCATGTTATCCAATGGAAATTTATGTCATATATTTACCACCACCTCAATTAAAATATGTTGATTATACTCAAGTATAACAAGGTGGATTAAATGGTGACCCTTTAGGGAGAAACTAGGTGTGATGAAACACACATCACTTATGTCATAAGATGAAAATTTGGTTGATAGGACATGAAAGATGAAAATGGGGAGGGTAATAATCAAGGATAAGTCATTCATGAAAATTGGATAGTGTAAAAACATGTGACTAGAAGAGACATGATGTGGAGGGATGAGGATGAACAATTTTCATGCCATAGATGAAAATTTAAGTGATAGGCCCCATAACACTTATAATGGCATGGATTAATCTAAATAATAGATATATTTGCATATATAATTGCTAAATAAAAATTATAATGATTAATCTAGAATGAAGTAAAGATTACCTAACTCTAGCATTGGTTTTTTAATCATAAAAGAATTGATATAATATTATTGAAGCATGGTTCTATTGAAAGGTGTTTTAACACATACAAATGTTCTAGTCTCATCTCACAACTCACTTCTCTTGAAAAGAGGTTCATAGGAATCCCCCCAAAATTTATGTTAACCTAGTTTAGGGGCATTGATCTTCACTTAGTGGCTTATTATGACCATTCCATTTCAAGAGGCCATTATTGGTATACCTATTCCAAAATTCAAAATTCATTTCAATAGGTTTTAGGTACTTGAATAATGTAAAAGGTAATGCATGTTTATTATTTTGTTTGTTTAAGTTTTATGCAGGTGCTGAAAATAGATAAACAAGTATTCACTTAGGTATTGCCCAGTTACAAATCAATAAGTTCAAGGTTTTTTTTACTGTACTTTTAGTTGATTTTTAATGTGTTCATTCCATTATGTTTAGCATTCAAATTTTCAAAAATAAAAATGGATAAATTGATAGAAATCAAGATAAATGATGAAATTAGATTGCATACAAACCCTAGATTCTAATAACTAATCAAACATGGTAAAAGAAAAAGAAAGAGATAAAATACTACAATAATGATGACAAATATATTATCATGATCATAATAACTCCATAAATCAACCAATGAACCAACCAACACATGCACAATCATATTCAAATCTAATGTAAAGTTATGAAAAGAACAAATAAGGAGAGGGAGCAGCCAAAATCACTATATGCAAGCACAAATTGAGTGCAAACACTTTTCAAGTCTTTAATTAATCAATATACATCATTTTGATAATCATAATGGAGTTCATTACAATCATTCTCCAAAAAAAATCTAGCGTAACGATAGTAAAAGAGTTGAGGGAGAGAAAATAAAATAAAAATGTAGAAAAGGAAATGGGATAGCTTTAAATCTATTATGGGAGGAGAAAAAGTCAATCCTTTGAGTGTAAAAATTAACAAATATATAGAGAATCACCTTTCCAAGGGAGGATTTTCCTTCCAAAAATTTTAGTTACCACCATTAATGCATCTAGCTAACTCTTTTTCCTTCTCCCTCCAAATTCAACACTTTTACTATTAATTTCCTAAAAAATAGACCAAAAATGAATTAAAAAAAGGAATTAAAAGAAATTAATAGTAAATTTGACACTAAAATGTGAACAAGTTTTTCCATAGGAAAACCTAGGAAAAATTAAAGGTACTGTTATGTTTGAGATAGAGCCAGCTTCTTGACAACATGAATGGTTTGAATTTTTGATGCCAAACCAAGAAGTTATGGTCAAAAAAAGGAAGACTTCCCAAAAATAGGCCTAGTAGACTTAATCAATATTTTATATCTCCCAATTTTATGTTTTCAAGTTATCATTTGAAATTTTAGATCCCTTTGCTAATAAGGTTTCAACCCCTGATTAACATGTGGGTGCCCTTTATTACATTTAAAAACCTAATCAAGTCTTTTCCCCTAGTTTAAACCATGAATTGTTTGGGTGATTTAAATTATGGGGGCCTAGAACCAATAGAGGTTTATAGCCTTGAAATAGTCTATCAATATTTTGAGTTTCATAGCTCCTTTGTTTCCCATGGCTAAATTCCCAAATAAAACTATCAATTATATGTGTGGATTTGGTGGGGCAATACCTTAGAATGCACCATTAGGTATTTGGTAGGGCAAAAAATTTCATAGAATAGGAGATTGTGGGCCCCAAGTCTAAATGACCTAGTTTAGGTTTGGGCCCCAACAACAATTGTGGAAACCATCAAGGGATGGCCCTGACCCAATCAGGGATCCATCCTCGACTAGGATTATAGATGCCTAGGCTTAAAACCTGATGGAACACTCTCAACATAATCAAGGAATTTCCCCTAATTATAACTATGGGATCACCCAAACTAAAAAAATACATAATCACTATAATGACCCATAATTATAATTAGCCCAATCCCTAGTGAAAACTCTAGACTTACTTGGTCTAAAAACTCTTATTACCACTACACTTTGAATAAAATAAATACATAAACCTATTCAGAATTTCAAATCCTGATTACATCTAAGGCCTTAATAATATAAAAAATAATTAAAAATGGCTTAGGAAAATCTTGGTTATAATTGGTATTAAATTTTGAACTACATAGACCAAATTAGGGATTTTGACAAGTATTTTCACCCTGAAATGCATGATTTTTACAAGTATAAAATGGGGATTTAAGAATCATTTTGTGGAAAAGGTCAAAACATGAAACTTATTCAAATGATCTTAGTGAAAATGATGGAACAAGTTATAGAGGTTGAAATGGAATAAAACCAAAATGGCTCACTAGGGGAAATGAGAGATCTGAGCATGTCAGAGAATAATGGGTCTAGAGACCCTACAAGTGGGATAACTCTCTTGAAAATGCATTTTTGATCAAAGAGTAAAAGGTGAAACTTATTCACATGAAGAGTGATAGGATGGGATAGGTCCTTGAGTTAAAATAGGAAAATAAATCAAAGTGACCCCAAAAATGGGTTGTAGGGAGATGACAAGAAAAAATGCCATGTAAATATAAGTGTAAGAAAAATCCATTATGGGGTTAAGTGTCATATATGAAAATTTACCATTCACACTTGGTCATCATAATGGGATAGGTTTAGGATCCCATAATGCATATAAATTGAGATGAAATCTTTGAGTAGGCTAAGAGAGCTAAGAAATGCAAGATTCAAAATCAAATTGGGAGATCATACTCCACTTGCACACTAAGTTTGAAATACAAAATTAAATTGCATGGATGTGGTCTTTCCAAAGTTGATGGTTTTAGGTCCCAGTTCAACATGAAAATTGAGATAGACCATTTATAAGTGTTAAGACCAATGACCCATCAATGTAAGTGAGAGGAGGTCAAATGGTAAAAAAAAGTTCCCTAATTGTTGGAAGAATTAGGGTGTGTTTTGCAAGCAACAATAAATAATGGAGACTCTGCTTGAAATACTCTTGAGTATTTTGAAATGATAAAAATGTTTTTACGAACATAGAATCTCTATTTAATACTATATGTGGAGTGTGAATGGATTTGAGAGAGGAGAAGATGGGAGAGGATAAAGGATAAAATCAAACATTCTTATTGACTAGGTATGTGAATGTGAGTTAATTAACACTTCTTAAAATATGTAAGGACTAGCTACCATAGATATAATCATTAAGCTAGTGAATCATACCTTGAGAATTTTTTTTGTGCATTAATCCAATACTAGATAGACATTCATATCCCTGATAGAGTTTTCTTTGATCCCACTCAAGGTCTTGATCTATTGACATTCAAGCATCCATAGCCCTAATAGAAATTGCTTGAATCACCCAGAAGTGGGACTTTTAGATATTGAATTTTATTTTATTTTCTTATCTTATTTTATCTTTTCTGTTACCTATTTAACATATCAATTATAGGTTGGGAACCACTGTAGCAAGCAAAATGTATAATTATATATTTTTCACCCTAGATCTTCACCATAGCAAGTTCATCCAAATAAACCCAAAAACCATTAATATGTGATTTTTGTGCTTGGTTTTGATATATTGTCTTCATTAACCAAATAGTTTTACCCAAAACTAACCTAAATCAAACAAATTTAGAATGCACATGATATCTAGAACTTTAAAAATACACCAAAAATAGAATCTAAGGATAAAAACTACTTAGACTACTTACACACTAGAATGTCACTCAAGATACCTATGTACATGCCTTATGTTCTTCATTCTTTACCAACAAGAGAACCTAGATACTAAAACAGTTGTTGGGCCAAAACGATAAACAATGAGGTGATACCAACAATGAAAATTGATAAAAGTATGGAAAGTAAAACTAAACTAAAAAAAAAGTAAGAAAAAAAAACAAAAATTAAAGAAGAAAAGGGAAAGAGAAGGTATTTACAAGAAATTGTCGGGCTGATTCAAGCCTGGAAGTAGTGTTTGAGGAACTATCCATTGATAGGGAATGGAATGTTCTCACCAGTTAAACACCTTAGGTAAAATACATTATCACCTAGGATTTAGAAATTTGGTAGGGACACAACCACATGGCATCAAACTTATCATGCTATCCCTTTTTATCATAAGCATTGTCTCAAAGAAAAACCACATCAAAGATTCTAAAGGATTTCAACTTTGCTTACTTATAAAACTAACATTTGATGACATCTTAGTGTTTACTAAAATGAAATAGGTTTGCATCACATTTTTCTTCTAGTTGAATCAGGTTAAAGAGGTGAGATTATATCTTGTCATTTATTTTCAGGTATTCTCTCATGAATTATAACATGGAGATTATTAGGTTAACTATAAATATTAGGTCTTAAACATTAACAAGATGATATAGTGATGTTATCAAGTCTAACTTAATCCTAGTGTAATCAGACCATAATGAAAACTTTAAAACATTATGATAGTCCCTAGGGTTCTTTGTTAAAATCTTCTTAATTACATTAATCAATTTTTTATTAGTTGATTCTTTTACCTCATTACCCTAAAGATAATAATTAGAAGATAATTTTAAGATTACCTAATTTTTATAGGCCCTTTAATTAAATTAGAGAGATGAGAAAGTGGGGCCATTATCACATACCAAATTAGTAGGCATCCCAAATCTGGCAAAGATATGTTCTTTATGAAAGTTAATTACCACATCAATTATATAACTTGTACATGCTTTAACTTTAATCCAAAAAGTGTAATAATTAGTTACCATCAAAATGAACTTGTGTCCAATAGAGGTATTAGAATTTATAGCATCGATGAAGTCTAATCCCCACTTTGTGAATGGTGAGACCTCAATAACTGACTATAGTGGCATGTCATAGGTACATTCTCTATGCATGATAACTTGGTCAGTATGACAGCTCTAGTTGTGAGAATGATCATCTCTAAAAACATGTAACTAGTAATACCCTACCCTAAGTATTTGATGAGCTATAACACTCCATAAAATATGACCGATTCTATACTTCCCATGAAAATCACTAAGTATTTTAGCTATTTCTTGTTTATTCAAGCATCTTAGATATATGCCTTCATGATTTCTTCTATATAACATAATTGATTTGATCATGAAGTTGTTACTTTTCAGGTTTAAATATCTATTTTGAGTAGAATTCAAGTGATTTGGACACTCATTATTGAGAAAATATTAGACTACATCTTGATACCAATCATCATTAGTAATGTCTTGCACTATGTATTATTAACAAACTATCTCTAGGTCTACTTCAGCCATGGCTTTATTGAGTCCTTAACATATAAAAATTTGTGTTGGTTGGATTTCTAGGTCAAACTCATGGATAATGGTCATCCACTTACCCCTGCTCTCACACAACTCATTTTTCATTAGCATAGCCTTCACTATTAGTTTGGGTACAATTACAAATACCTTACTATCAAGAATGTAGTGCTTGAACTTTTTGACTACTTTGCTTAAAGTAAAATTTTGTTTATTTATAGTTGAATACCTTAGCTCATCATTATAGAGTGGAGATCTCATGAATGAGACATGTCTCTCATCTCCATCTTACTTATTTTATGTTAGGACAATAACACTCAAGTGTTCTGAGGTAAATGAGTAGATGTATAAGGGTTATGTATAGTTAGGATTGATTAGCACTGATGTATTTATTAATATTTTTTTATCTAAGAAAAAATAATGTGTGCTTAAACCATCCAATTAATCTTAACATCCATATTTAGCATATTATTTAGTGCTCAAACTATATCTATAAAATCCTAAAATAAACTTCTTGATGGAGTTTATCTTGCCAAAGAATGGCTTCAAATCGTTTCTAATACCAAGTAATAGAATTTTTAGAATTGCCTTTATGCTTTCAATATCTATAGATATGCCTCATTCTGAGATGATGTGGCCAAACAACATACCCTTTGTGACCCAAAAAATGCACTTCTCTAGGTTCATAGAGATTCCATGATCTCTATGCTTCTAAAAGACTACTTTTAAGTCACATTATAAACCAAATTTGTACCTTAAGTAGGGCTATTCCATCATCCTTAAATTTAGGATAACATTGAAACACCTTATTTGTTGTTGGTAACAGTTCTTAGAGGTGGGTCTCTAGAGTATGGGCTAGCTCTTATGCACAACACGTACAATTGAACTCTAACCTACTTACTTTGAAGGAAAAAGGATAGAATGAGATTAAACGCTAACTTAATGAATGTGATGCACCAAGATAAACTCCACAATCCTACTTGAACTTGCACTATGGAAGAAAACTTACAAAATTGATCTCAAAACCCAAGGTTCTCCTAATAAATGTGTTTCAACATGAAGGTAGAGTGCAATGTATTTCTCAAGGTAGATGAATAGTAGGTCTTGTCATAGACACTAGTAATATTCTTTACACTTAAAGGCACACAAAACAATAAGTTACACATCATGTAACCTGATAGAAGGTAGATTACTCACACAAAGCATGAAAGAGTGAGATGAATGAAATAAAAGATAACTATCACTTGTCATATAACAATAGGCTACTTGATACACTTATGTAATAATTTGAGAAACTAAACTAGCTTGAAATATTTATTCAAAAGGAAAACTTATTATTCAACTCAGTAAGGGTTCACCATACCAAATGTGGATGTCATACAATGCCAAAAGAGGTAGAGAGAGAGAGAGAGAGAGAGAGAGAGAGAGAGAGAGAGAGAGAGAGAGAGAGAGAGAGAGAGAGAGAGTTACAAATAAGAGTGAGTTAAAAACTATTTCAATAGGTTACTAAATACATATGTTCCTCTTCTAAAGATGCTTCATAATCCAAGTGGCATAGGAGTTTCATACCTTGCTTGACACATTGTCTTGATCTTGAAAATTAGCCTTATTTTCATGCAAGGAGTGAAAAATGGAATTATTCATCATCATCTCACAATGAATGCCTTCATACCTTATCTTTAACATCTATTATACATTTGGAAGCTCCGTTGCTCTGAAATTTTAGTGGTAATCATCACCCAAATCCTTAGGTGTCTTGAAACCCCTTGGTCTACTATGCCTAGATTTATCCAAATGGCTCAAAACATGACTTATACTTTATCAAGGAAATATATTTTCATGAAAAAAATTCACATACCTTATCATACCTAAATCAAATCATTTGGGATCATAAAACAACCTCTAAGACTGTATCTTGTACCTCAAACTCTCATAAGCCTTCAAATCTTTGTATCCCTAAAATCCTATAAACCTCCTTATGTAAGATAGTGTATGGGTGGTAATATAAAAATGAGTATATATTTAAGGACCTAGTATGGATGTACAACTCCAAGACAAGTTTCATGGCCTGATTCTATGCGGAAGTATGTTCATTTGCCCCTTTTCTCTTTCTAATTAGGCTTCCATGCTTAGGAGACTGAGTTTATACTCCATACTTATCCTTAAATGTGTATGATTTAATTTTTACATCCTATAAAAACCCTCCATACCAAATTTGAGGTCCTGAGATCTTATGTAGGTATGAGAACCATGAAATGGTCCAAGAAACTACCCCTTTCTTAAGCTTGTTTCAAACTGTCCCTAAAAAACACATTTTTTAAAGCATCTCTAGGGTTTATTATACAAATTTTTAAGATTGGAGAGATATAATACATCTGAAATCTCCTTCCCCGATAGTTTTCAAGTGTTTAATTGTTCAAAACCCTGCATTTCACCTTAAATCTTTGCAAAACATAGCATTAATTATAGTTCATATAGTTGCAGGTAAAGAAAAAATTCATGGTGATAACATACTTGGAGTGAATAATTATATCCAATAGGTTTTAGGATAAATACAAGTCATTTCATACACTTTATAGGCCCATCTCTCTCAATTGGTCATTACTAGGGTTTTAGGAGTGTTTAAAGTAGTTTAGGTTCTTAATGATTGTTCATAAACCCTAGGAACTTAAATCCTAAACCAATGCCACAATTTTCAAGTAGAAAACCCTCCTAAAATTTTCCATAGGTTATTATTTTTCCATGCAAACCCTCCCATACATATCTAAGAAGAAGAAGTTGGCTCTTAGGTTACAATTAGGCCATTAGAGAGTGGTTTATAGTCTTAGCTATTGTTCATAAAGGTTTAAGACACAATCCAACAACTGAGACTAGAATATTGAATTTTTGGAACCCATTTATCATATTTTAAATCTATTTGGCTCCATGAAATATGGCAAGGTCTCACCAAGCAAGAAAAATTTGGTCTTGAGTTGTAGTCTTGCACTGAGAAAGCTCAAGGCGGTCTTATAAGCCTAAATTGCACTTTTCTTATCTTCCTCTACTCATTAGTGTTATTTTAGGGTATGAAATATAATTTTACACTCATAAATGTATTTAGACTACTCATTTACCCTTAACAAACCACCTTTCTCATGACTATTCATATAGGCATGTGTATGGTCTTAGGCTTTACATGCCTATATAGAACCTATCAACATTACCCCATTTATTATTGAGTCTGAGGACTTAAATAAGTCACATTACCATAATATAACATCCCCATATTAAATTAATTACTTCCATAGATCTATTATATCTCTCAAAACATTCAGGTCTTTTTTCATTCTAGGTAAGCTTGTAGATGATAATTGACTATGTGAACAACATTCAAATGGATTTTATCTTGACCATTCTCTTTGGTCATTATTTAATGGTTCTTATTGATCTCTATTAACCTTATTAACTTGGATTTTCACCTGAGATAAACTCCAATTCTCTTTATGTGTACTTTACCTTCTCTTCAAAATTTGAAACCAACCTAATTCACTTAGACCAACCTATATGTGGTCATTGAGGTTTGACTATATTTTTTGGGTTTAAATGCAAATCATTGGGCATTAAAGAATATTTAATATAGTGTTGAGTGCATCTCATCTTCTCTTGAATCTTATAAATTTCCAAAAACTTCATATTTTCACAAGCACACTCTCTTCCTTCCATATGTCTAGACCTAGTTGTAGGTGACTATTTGATGGGATTCTTGTAAATTGAGCTTTGAACTTGTTCCTTAAAAACTAGATAATTAACACCTTTATAGTAGATAGACTTTATTGGAAGTTCCCTCTCACTATATTACAAGGTTCATTGGCCTTTTATGGGATCATAAAACCTTTCCCTTCTTGTCTTCATACACATGCCTGTGTATGAGTGCTTAAGATTATACACTAAATCATCTCCACCCTATTTTGACTCTAAAATCACTTAAGATTTCTCATTGATACATGTCCTTATTATAATTACATTGATTCATGTTTCCACACTAATTCTTCTTCTCATGATAATTAGCATTTCATCCAAATGAGCACCTATAGGTTTGTAACGTATAGGTCTACCCTTTTTGTTTGGATTGACTCTTGAGATAGCTTCTTAAGTATTTGACACCTTGAGATTTTATCAACTCTTGTCTTCTTTCTATCATTTTCCTTAATAGCCTGTGAGTCTCTTATTTATTACTATATAGTATCAAATTTTCCCATTGTATATAGAGGCATATCTATGTGGTATGCTCATATACAAGTCTTATGCATGAAAGTTAGAGTATAGGTATTCATGAAATTTTGATGATTTTTAGAGATATCAATCAAGGCCAAATAAGTGTTTAAGTGGGAATTCTAGGTCTTCTTCACTATTTTATCATACTCAACATGGAATTTATGATCTATGAATGTTCACCAATAGGTTTGTAGAACTATGGGTAGACAAGACTTATCCAAGTCTTTGTTTAAGAGGGCATTTGAAAATCATGATCATAACCTTGGGATTCTAACCCAATCAATGCCATCTTCACATACTATCATTAGTTTCTCCATTGATATTTATACTAGGTTCAATAGTCAGGCCTATAGAAGATTGTTCATGACTATATAATGTTTCCAAAGAGTAAGAACATGAAACCTCTTGAAGGGATATCTAAAAATAACCATTTTCCAAGGAGGGATCACATGAATCATCTTAGAGTGAGTTATTTTCCATGAGTAATAAGTGATGAGGTCACCAATTATTCCTTTTTATAACCTCATCCATACCCAGTTATATATCTTTTTCCATATGAATCCCTGGAACTATCCATGACTTATGTAAATGAATGAATGATTATATGTGTGCATTAATATATACATGTTGTGTTATGGATTAATCATGGTTTTTATTTGATTATATTATATACTTGTGCAACCTTATTTTTAAAAAAAAATGAAGGGTAGAATAAGACTACAAGAATCTTGCTTTCTCACAAAACTTATGGAGAAGCCTACAACAAAAGGGGATTCCAACCTGTAGAAACTAACAAGCTACATGATTTTCACCTACAGATTCTCTGTAGTAACTACAATTTTCCACACATACAGGTTTCCTATATCCACTACCAAGATGTAAGCTTTTCACCTATAGTTTGCTTGTAGTAACTACAAGTTTTAACCTTGTTGGGTGAATATTTTGTCACTAGCTAACTGATGAGCAAAATAGGTTGCTTCAACCACATCATGAGGAGATTGATCGGCCAAATGTACAGGTTTAACACATCAAAAGGGGACAAATCTCTCCTCTCATCAAGGGGAAGTTCCTTATAAATATGAAGTGTTATATACTATATATAAGCTGAAAATAACACTCAGGGGTAGGACAACACCATCCATCTCTCTTTTTTTAGAGATGATGTTTACAAATCAAAGGAGAAATCCTAGTGAAATGACAGAAGGAACTTCTCTTCTTTCAAAAGTGTTGTTCAACAAACAACAGGAATCTTTCTGGTAGTGACAAGTAAATGTAACAGGGCGCAATAACTAATAGAATGAGGTGTAACACAAAGTCTCCACCTCAAATGCCAAAGAGTGAAATACGAAGGAAAATGGGGGCACAAAGTCATCCCAAGATACTTTAGACAAAAAACAAACTTAAAACACACACACTAAAGACAATTATGGTAGCTCAAAGTCTTCCCACAGCTGGCTTCAGGACACCTTCCTGATATTTGTGCTAATTTTGCTTATTTAATTAAATGGACAAGAATGCATTTAGGAAATAGACATAAGAAAAATTTATTCAACAACACAAGATATTCCAGCACAAAGTCTGAAAAGTCACTTGATTTCTCATTCAAATAATGAAATATGATTAACAATCTGAGCTCAAAGTCTCAGTAATACCTTTCAATTTGGGTATATTTTCACTTCTATATCAGAGAGATCCCCCTTGTATAAAATAAGAGATTATAATATATAGCAGCCAAGAAATACTTGGCACTTTGTTTCATGGAAAGGCCCATGCTGCATTCAATGCCTTGAATGTATTTTTAGTTCAGTCAAGGGGCCATGCTAAAATAGGGCATCGGCCTTGACTTTGGTGTATGAAAACATCTTAAATGTCTTCTCCTTATCATGGGTCATCTGGTATGTCTCTAAATATGTACGCAGTTGTCCACTCACTTTTATTCCAAGGGAGAAAAATAGGTTGCACCTTTTAATGTATGTGCGCTCAAATGTTTACTTGGTGGACTGTTCCACCTATTGGAATAACTCCCCTATAGATATTTCAGTATCTCCTATAGCTTTCCCTCTTTCTTGTTGCAATTGAGCTCTCAGGCTATCTTCTTACCTTCAGTAGGCCCTTTCACCTTCTTTCTTCAGTAGTTCACTGAGTTTTGTTCTTCAGGTTCCATGCCATATTTGAAAATAAATAGGCATTTCATTACCTTGAATTTGACATCCACAGGGACATCACTAGTTTTTGGTCACTTGAACCACATTTAACCTTGAACCTTTGAACCATTAGATTTCATTGGTTTAATGGTTCAATGGTTTAGGCGGTCATATCGGCTCCTTGGTTCAATTGCTTTCTTTCATCTTTGGTTAAAGCTTCCCTTCAAACTTTGAAATTCCTTTAGCTTTCTATCTTTGGAAACCCCCAAAGGGAAGGTGTCCCTTTAGGCCTTGAGAATGGTCCATTTCATAGTCATCGAGAGTCCCCTATAAGGGTAGTTGCCCTTTGGGGTCCTTTGGGCAGCCTTTTCCTTCAAATCCTTCTGACAAAATGTTCGAAGGAAATCCTTCAGACATTTTTTCTGAAGGAAATCTTTCCTCTACCTTTGCTACTTTCTGTCAGGCCTTTCAACATTCCTTCAGACAAAATGTCTGAAGGAATTCCTCTAGAAATTTTGTTCAAAGGATTTCTCTTGTGAAATTTTGCCGCAGAAAATCTTTTTGAAAGATATCCTTTTGTTCCTTTCGATTGAACTGACTAATTGAACTGTTTGATTGAACCAACAATGGTTCAATGGTTCAGTGGTTCAATACTATTTTTAGCTCATTCAATTGACCACTTGAACCAATTGCTTTGAACCATTTGTTTGAACTTTTATTGAACTCGTTGAACCTTGAACCTTTGGGCCATTTTGGTTTAAGGTTCAACGGTTCAATGGGTTAAATCTTTCTTCTTCGAAGTCTTCTTTCGTTTAAGTCTTTTGATCTTATTAAACTCATTAAACCTTTGAACCCATTGAAACATTTTTTTAAAAGGTTCAATGGTTTAACCATTCAACCTTTACTCTTTGAATCCTTCTTTTCTTTAAGTTCTTTGAAGCCGTTAAACTTTGATCTTGCCAAAGTGCTTAACTCTTTTAAGTCTACCAATGTCATTCAGCCTTTGAACCTGTTGAACCTTTGGAGGTGGGGTTCATGGTTCAATGGTTCAATATTTTGTTTAAATCCCACTGATGAGTCTTTTGATTGAACCTTGGCATTGAACCAGCCTTGAAAATACTTAAGTGTTGGAACTTCTTTATGAGAAAGCATGCCTATTGAAGTTGTTGAACCTGCGAGTCCCTTAGCTGAAAAATCTTGAATAATTGGAGAATTTGAATACTCAGAACATTTTTTGAGAAGGGAAGAGATAATTTTGGTTTGCAAGACCTAAAATAGTTGATATGTTATCCCCAAAGACAAGTGACATATTTTTGGAACAACACACCTATAGTAGCCCGTAACCACTACACAAAAACAAACAATTATTGTGACAATAAGTAATTGGATTTTAAGGACACATCCAAATATCTTGAGAATAAATTAAATAATTTAAGAGGATCCTCTATAACAGCTATATTGATCCCTCACATGAAGTGAATCTTAGATGTACTATTAAACGATGAATAATATAAGGTCAATGAAAAGGAGAAAAGAAACAGAATAACAATGTTGTATATATTATTCTTTACCCATCAAGCCTAAAAACAAGTAACTTTAAGTTACTAAACACCTAAAGGTTGGTTGGGTTAGTTGAAAAGTATTTGTACCATTCTTAGTTTAGTGTTTTTGGTTAAGCTAATAAACTACCTTATGTATTTAATGGTAAAACTTAGATTAGATTTATAAAGATGGAATTGTAGATAGGAATTACATTCTAATTTCTAAATATTGTAATCTATTGTAGTAATCTTTAATTGCTATAGATCTGAGTGATGAAATGGTTGATTCTATAAGAAGCTTTTGTAATTCTCTCAAAGAAGGATTTGAACTCAATTCTGAATGAGAAGGGCCCCCTTGAAAGGAGTTGCAATGAAGATCCTGACCCTTCTTAGATAAAATTATGTTGTGTGAATTGATTTCATTACTAGTTGATTGTATAAAGTGCGATGTATGTGTGACTCATAAGTGTGAAGAACTTATACATTCTATTATAATAATTTACTTATATATCTATATGGTGAAAATAGTATAAGTTCATTGTACCACAAAGAACAATTAATTTAGCATATGAATCAATAATACATATATAGTGTTGACATCTTTCAAAAGCCTATATACTCTAAGTTGACAATTAATATTAATTAGATTTAAGAATCTAGTATTAACTGGGTAATGAGTCTAACTAACATTTTGGCACCATTACTAGGAAGGTTGTCAATTATTAGTTTCTAAATGAATTTCCTACTTTCTAGAGTAACTTTCCTACTTTCATTAGATAACTTTACTACTTTCCAGAGATAAAATTTCAAATCCCATTGTTTTCATTTTCTGTATTTTATTTTTTCTCATTTTGAAATAACCCTTGAAACACACAAAAATGAGAAAAAAACTAACACTATGTAGGAAGGGATAGGATAGCTAAAGGAGTGGCAAAATGTTTATCCAGAGAGAGAGATTCTTGAGGGGGATTCCTACTAAACAAGCCACAAGTTACTATCAGGAAAGAACCACAAATACCTACAACAACTAAGAATCCTGTTGAAAGATATACCATAAGCTAGAAGGCTCTTAAAGAAGGGAACACTATAAATCGAAGGAGGCAATGTGCATAAGAAGTACTATTGGATTTAAAAAAAGAAACTTTAGTGGAGGAAGTATTAGCTGAGTTAGTAAAAATAAAAGAAGGAGAAGAACTACACAAACAAAACACTCTAGAAAGTAACATTAAAACAACATTCCAATAAGGATTTCTTGAACAAATCAAAGAAAAATCAAGGGAGTCTTTAGACTTTTCATCTGGTAAAAAGACTGTGGATCAGTAGATAAATGTCTACTATTATGCTGACCAAGGGATTGAAACAAAATTTGAGGACATGATCTTGAGTACCTTTGGTATTCATATCATAAGAAAACCCATCATGGAAGGAGAGTTTGTAGATGACAACAGGGATCCAAACATAGTTACTTTTGAATTTCCTATTCTAGATACAATAGACATAACACAAATGAAAAATATCCTACCTTCAGCCTTGCCCCATTTTAGAGGTATGTTATCAGAAGACCTAGAAATATTCTTGTTCAAATTTGATATCCTTTGTAGAAGCTATGACTATAGGCAGGATGCACATAAATAAAAACTTTTTCTTGCCATCCTCAAAGACTAATTCACTGGTTCATGGGACTAGGTAATTCAGTTCACAATTAGGAAGACATGAAAAATAAGTTTTTGGTTAATTATCAAGAGTCTGGATAAGGAAGAGCTTATAAAAGAAATGACATCTTCAGGATGACTCAAGAAGGGGATTAATCTTTGGAAGACTGTGTTGAATGATTTATGTTCAGTGTATAGAAATTCAAGATAAGTGCACTAAGAAAAGAACCTATACAACTCATATTCCTAAAAGGATTTAGAGAATATTATCTTTAAGCCTTGGACCTAATGATTGGAGGAGATATCTCCCAAATGGCATTCATTGAAATCAAAGAGCTGAGCAAAAATTATTCCAAGTCTGTCATAAATAAAGTCTAGGGCATCAAGCTTCTACTAGTAGCCATAAATGGCTTATCAAAATATGAATTTAGTAACCTATTACAAGACATGAAATAGGATGTCATTAGTCACTTATTCACCTAACTAGATAGCCTACACATAAGGCAAAAGTAAGTAGTCTCGGATCAAGATTTGACCATCTATTGTTTGAATTTCAAGAAGAAGAAGATAGATTGTAGGTGTCATGAGGTTTGGGCTAAATTAGTTAATATCATAGCTAAAGAACCAAAAATAGTAGAGCTAAATGTTGTAGGAGGAGATAGGGACCAAGTTTTCTATGTTACACAAAGAAAGCTTTGGGTTCAATGACCATCTTATCCAAGTATGGGACAAAATCCACCTTTTAAAAAATTTACCTTTTTCAATTCACAATTTGTAAATACTACTCTCAATTGGACTAGTCCATGGATTAACATTTCACCTCCTAATCCCAACTAACAGCCACCTCAGACAAGCCACCCCTCCACCTCCTGGTAGCCTCCAAAAAATGTGTCCTCACCTTAGATACAAGCTTGGAAACCACCCCAAGGACCACCCCTCACAAAATAGTGGTAGCTGCTCTAGAGACCTAATCAACCCTAGGGAAACTATCATGGAGGCTTTCTTCTACAGTAGAAACAACAACCTCCTAATATTATGCCCAATACATAAGCTACACCTAATCTTAATTATATCCCTACCCAATCCATACAAAATCCTAGAAATAAGTCAATACATCTAACATTCAGTACTAAACCTATTTAATACCCAACATATATAGTGAACATCAATGAAGTTCACCTAAATTCAAAAAGAGTTATACCACCCCTAGGCCCACCCATAATAATGGATTTAGCTTAGGAAACTCTAGAAGATCATGCTAACCCACCTTCACCACCACAAGAAATTTTTTAACTAGTAAATAAAGCTACTGATGCAGTAGTCCCATCATTTTTAGAACATCTTAGCCTTCAGTGCCACATAACTGAGCCTCAATTTGACTTCATATGGCAGCTCAAGAATCTCTGTGTTAAAATTCCTCTCTTTTAGGCCATTAAGGATGTGACCATATATTCCAAAGATGTAAGATAGCTATGTCTACATAAGTATTGAAGGAAGAAGAAGGATCTTAATATAATGCATATGATTGGCTAGTTGGTATAAATTATGCTAAGAAACACCCTACCAAAGAAATATTTATATCTAGGATGCTCAGTAGTAACAGTCTAGATATATGATCATCAGTTGTCCAATACATTGATAGACCTAGGGGAAAAAATAAATGTAATGACAATTGAAACCATGAAAAAAATATAGCTAAATAATATTCATCTCACATCTAAAATGTTGCAAATGGCGAACAAGTCTATGGTTAGACCAGAAGGAGTCATTGAAGATCTTGTCATTACTATGGATTCTTGGGAGTATCCTAGAGATTTCATTATGCTACAACCAAAGTCTAATTTGGGTGGATACCCTCTCATCTTAGGGTGATCTTGGCTTGCCATATCTGATGCCTTCATTAGCTATAGATCAGGTAACATGTTGATATCTAATGATAACCACACTAAAATTTTGGTCCTCTATCCTTCAGCACAAACATCCTTGGAATCAGAGTAGACATTATGGGTTGAAGAAGATGAGGTAGACCAGCCTCCCTTGATTCTTGTATTCACCATAGACCATGCATGCACCTTGGTTGATCAAGAGGAAGATACAATTCTCTCAAATGTCCTCCAAAATAATTATCAGACTAATCTTGAAGATCCCAATAACTTACAATGCATAAAGTGCCCATTTACTAAAATCTAAAAAGAAGATAAATATGTTGTATCTATATAAGAAACATTCCATCAACTACTACCTCATAGCTAAAACCACACCAGATCCATCAATAATTTATAAATGATGAAAGGAATTGAAAGCAAATTGAAATTTATCCAAAAAACATTGCTTATTAATAGCAAGTTGGAGTCAAATGAGGAAAAGTGCCTAGTCAGCATGTTGCATGTAAACCAATGTGCTTTTGCATGGGATTATGAGGATATTCAAGGACTTAGCCCAAAAATATACACACATCATATGTATATAAAATAAGAGTGCTAACTAATCAGATGACCACAACTTAGGATGAATCCAGCTCTTAGAGAAATAGTCAAAGTAGAACTACAGAACTTCTTGACTGCTAGATTTATATATCCCATATCAACTAGTGAATGGGTTTCACCATTGGTAATTGTACCAAAGAAAAACAGAGAGTGGCATGTTTTCATAGATTATAGGGAACTTAATACAACAAATAGAAAGGATCATTTTCCTCTAACATTCATTAATCAGGTGTTGGACACACTAATAGGGAAAAAATATTTTGCCTTTCTCAATGGCTTCAGTGGTTACAACTAGATTATAATTTCTCTTGACAACCAGGAGAAGACCACCTTCACTTGTCCCTATGGTACTTATGCTTACACTATATTACCTTTTGAATTATGTTATGATCTTACAACATTTTAGAGGGCTATTCTAAGTATTTTTTCAGATCTAGCCAATGAATGTGTATAAATCTATAGAAAGAAAGTATTTTAATGCTATGAGGGGAACCATTTGTCCTTAAGCCAAAATAAATTCTACATGCCAATGAAAAAAGGCATTGTCTTAGGCCACCATGTATCTGTTGAAGGAATCAATATTGGCCCTATAAAAATCAGCATAATCAAAAAGCTACCTATACCTCAAAAATAGAAGGATGTCAAGAGTTTTTAGGATGTGATGGTTACTACAAAATATTTATCAATAATTTTAGCAAATTAGCAGCACCATTTTTTACTCTCTTAACTAAAGATGCTAAATTCATATATGCTGCTACCTGTGATGTAGTCTTTAAATAATTTAAGGAATTGTTTACCACCACCTGAGTTTTGCATGGTCTTGATTGGAAGCTTCCCTTCCATATTCACATAGACACTTCAGATACTGCCTTGGAAGTTGTGGTAGGCCAAAAACAAGAAGCATTCAACTATGCCATATATTTAATAAGTAAGAACCTACATGTAGTAGAATTAAATTACACGATCACTAAAATAGAATTATTGATAGTAGTTTATGTTATCAACAATTTCCATCACTACATAATAGGGTTTCAAGTCTTTGTTCATATAGACCATGTAGCCATTAGGTACCTTATGAATAGACTAGTTGTCCTAGGTAGATTGATAAGATGGTTGATCTTATTACAAGAATTTTATCTAACTATTGTAGATAAGCCTGGTAAGGACAATGTCATGGTTGACTTCCTATCATAACTACAATCCCTTCAAGAGGATACCATAGTGGATGACTCATTTCCAAATGAACACCTATTTTCCCTTACCCTTACCACATCTTGGTATGTTGATATTGCTAACTATCTTATAGTAGGGCTACTCCCATAACACTTAATCACTAAATAAAAAAGAGCTTTGATTTAGAAAAGTGGTATGCATTTTTGGCTATCTGGATTCCTTTTCTATATTGAGCCTAACTCAATCATTAGAATATATCTCAAAGAAGATGAAGTTCTAGATATCCTCAAAGCTTGCCATGATGAACCATGTGGAGGGCACTTTGCAGCCAAGCATATAGCAGTAAAAATATTAAATACAAGGTATTATTGGCATTCAATCCATCAATATGAAATAAGGTATACAACTAATTATGATCAATGTCAATGTATGGTGAGACCCACATGTTTAGATGAGATGCCTTTGTAGCCTCAAATGGTGCTTGAACCATTTGAAAAATGGAGCCTAAATTTTGTAGGACCTTTTGATCCAAAATCAAACAACAAAAAGTACATCCTTGTATGTACTGATTATGTCACTAAATGGGTGAATTAAAAGGTTATTACACATGCAAAGGATGAAAAGGTGGTAGCTTTCCTCTATGAATAAATATTCACAAGATATGGTGTGTAATGAGAAATAGTCACTGATCAAGGACCATAATTTACTACTAGTTTAATTACCAATCTGGTCTAACAATATAAGATTAGGCATAAGAAATTAACTCCATATCATACACAGTATAATGGATAGGTGGAAGTCACCAATATGGAGTTAGAAAATATTTTGACCAAGACTGTTAGTATGTCCCATAAGGATTGGGAGTCTAGACTTCTTGAAGTTGTTTGGGCATACAGAATCACATGGAAGACCACTACAGGCTTCACCCCATATGAGTTGGTCTATGGGAATAAAACTACCTTATCAATTTAATTTGAGCACAAGACCTTATGGACATCACTAAAACTTAGAATGGATATATCTGAAGCATAGAAAGAAAGGCTTATGTAACTGAATGCCTTAGATGAATATAGAAAATAAACACTATATAACACAAAACTTGTATAATAGTAGTGGATTAGATGGCATGATAGATATATTAAGAGCACATAATTCAATGTAGGAGATTGTGACCTTTTTTATTCAAAATATAAGGATCACAAGGGCAAACTCTAAACTAGATGGATTGGTCCATTTGAGATTGAGCATGTTCATGACAATGGAGTAGTGCAACTCTAGACCATTGATCTAGTGAGATTCCATCTACTAATCAATGGACACAAGTTGAAATTATATAAAAATCCACTCACTCAAGAGGAATTTACCAAGTAGTTATGCAAGCAATTAAAAAATGGATTCAATAATGTACTGGATCAACATGATGTCTCACCAACCACAGGGAGAAACAACCAACAAGTAGATGAAGGAGAGGACATTCTATCCCTCCTTTGGCATGAAGATTGAGATCTTTGCATAATATTTGACTAGTCAAACTCATATTTTAAATGGCAAGGACCCAAAAAAAACATTCTACTATAGGTAGTAGTTAGAGTAAAAAAAATCCAACAATGAAAACTCCTTTTTGGCATTATTGGTAGTTTTTGGGGAGAAAAACAGCTTGCTGACTACCCAGAACTATAAAAAAGGGCCTAAATAGAAAACTAGCTTACTGGCTATTTAGGGGTAAAATCCAAAAATGGATAACATGGAATCATTTTGAGCAAAACTGCTCATCTTCCTATAACACATCTTTGCTTTCAACCTCAATCTTCAGTAGCTACGGGTTCAACTTGTAGTTTCTATAGGAAAGAAATAACTCTAAAAAAGAGGGCTATAAGATACCCTTAGAGATACTAAGGGCATCTTCATAATTGATATAGGAAACATCATTTTTTTTAGTTACTATAGGCACCCTCACCATTTCTATAGGTACCTTTATCAACAAAGGAACTCCTCTAGTTGCTACAAGCTATTTTGTATTTGGAAAAACTTTACAATGGTTATGGGTTCCGCCTATAGTTTTTAAGGTACATCTAAACCCCTATATACACCTCTCTAGTAGTTTTAAGTTAATTTCTCAAAAACTATGAGGTATGGATTTAGCCATGGGCTATTGAGAAATTCATAGAAGACACTAGACAAGCTAGAGGAGTAAAGGAAAATTAGAGTAGAAATTTAAAGAATTACTCAAGGAGGACAATACCCTAAAATAATAAAGGGATAAAATAAACGAATACACTTCCAATATCCATATAGAGTATTGCAGACTATAAATTTTAGCTCTAAGGACACAAAAGAACCATTCTCAGCTTTTAGTCACTTCATGCAAAATTATTTCACTATGTAAATAAGTGAGATCTGGGATCATTTCTAGCACACAAGTTCCAAGTTTAACAAACCAACTAATTTCCAAATCAAAAGTTCCCTAAAATAAATATTTCATCAACAAACATCATCATTTCATTGGGAGTAAGATAGAAGAGAAACAACCATCAATAAGCTCATGCAGAGAAGATCAAGAGCAACAAATAATATCACATACTCTCCTCCATGTTCATAAAGGATCTAAATGGGATAACCAATAAATATCTGTAGTGACCACCTTGTGGAGGGATGTATATAATCTATCATACTACTACAAGACCACTACTCTATCCTTTTGCAAGCCATCATGATTGTATGCAGGTTGTTAAGGGCATCATTAAAGGATAAAATCATGTGATCAAATAATTACCTAAGGGTAACAATGCATCAAAATCATGACCACCAAGGTAATAATTGCATGAGGAAACAATAAGCTAAGCTTCCATTCTGACAAACACTCACATGCAAATTTATTATGCCACAACCCTATGAACAAAATGGTTCGAAAGGTATGCTATATTTTTTAGTCATAGAAAAGCACTTTATTTTTTAATATATCATATATTATATTAAAAATCATATTTAATCATTAAAACATCATTCATCGAGTCTTGTCATGATCTATGCTAACTAAACACTCACACCCTCATCATGACCCTGTCCCATCTCTTTCCATCCTACATGTACCACATCACTTTGGGATAAGTGACCTCTCACATGGGGGGAAGAATGTTATAGGAAATCAATCACACAATAATCTATGCATACGAAGTGAAATCCCATGATTACACCAAAATTTTATGTGGAAAAACAATCAATTTTGTGATCATATCTCATTCAAACAAAGACCTAAGCTACACATTACTACACCCTGCAACCAAAACCACCATTTTTGAAGAAACCTACTTCACTATAGGTAGTAATTTGAAGGTAAACTTAGGTGTTTTGAAGAGATATCTATTTGAAATTTTTTTGACAAGAAAATAAATTAGCCAGAATGATAGGTTTAGTAGTGAGAAGGGAACCCTCATATCACAGGCAGTTACAAGGAGACCCAGACAGTTGGGCCATCTTCAATAGGGTTGGAAGGGCTACCTATTTTGAGAAACTATAACATTTTTTAGAAATTTTCACTCAAAAAATTTCAAGAACTTTTATAAGAGACTAGCTGATAGTATTTGACATTACATTTCCAATTACAGAATAATTGATATGCTAGGTTACTAGATTACCAAGAATAGGGGAAATTTGAAAAAAAAACCTGATGGTCAACTAGTTAGATAATAGTTATATCCAAAAAATGAAAGGCTAGTGTTGAAAAAAATAGGTATCGAGAGACTCAGTTTACCCCCATCCTAGAGGGAGGTGGCTTCATATATCATCAAATATCTAACATGCGAAGGAAGGTACTTTTTGATCTATACTCTCTAATTTAAATTTTTAAATCATTTAAAATATGATAAGACTATTAATGTCCCAAACCATTTGTAGAATATACTAAAAAAATGTTTAAATAATACCAAAAGGGGGTAGAGAAAGCTTTATCTCATCATTATCTAATTTAGTTTTTGGTTAAAAAAGGAATAAGAAATACTATACATGACCTCACCTGGGAATAATTTTTAACCCTAAGGATTGGTGAACCTTAGCAAAAGGAGGAAAATAATGAGGGGGAATATCCTAAGGAACAAGTGCAACAAATAACATAAAAGGATATTGTGGGCCTTAGAATAATGAGCTAGCCCATAGCTACTCAATTTTCATTTTTAGTTACTACAAATAGGGGAAGATGAATAAAATTAGTGCTACCTCCTAAAGACACAGAGGAGGAAAGTCCACCAAAACAAACTAGGTAGCATATTCCTTCTCTTGCAGTTTCACCATAAATAGTAGAGTCTACCACCATAGCTCCTTTAAAAGGAGAAGAAGCTCTTCCATCACCAACTAAATAAGAAAAATAGGTTTTAATAGCTCCCCCTCTTAAGAATAAAAAGAAGACTAAAAGGAATAATACCTCTACATCAAAGATAAGGAGACCTCCTCCTAGGAGGTCTCATAGAATTAAAATACAAAAAAAAACCCTAAAATACTCACCTATAAACATCAGTTAAGATGAAGGAAGGAAGAAGCAACCCATAATTTGTAATATCTCTGATGGGTTTGAAATAGTAGACGGGTCTACTGAAGATGAGTCTACAAGGGAAGAGGAAATGTAGTCACCTAAGAAACCTATATTTACATAAGAAGACATGGATCTACTAAAACAAATAGGATATACAAAAGAAGAAATCAGAATGTCAGATCAGTATGTAAGAGAAGAAAAATTTCTTGGAAAAAGGACCATGGAAGAAACAGTAAAGCAAGACACAATTCCTCACAACCAAGAGTTCCAAACTTTGAACAAATCATGAAAGAGATATATAGGTTGAGGAACAAAATAGTAAATTTAAAAGGCAAGAGAGGCCTAAAAACACTTCTGGGGGTAACATAATTTATAGATCCATCAATGGAAAAAGAGTCAAGAAAGGAAAGGATATTAGAGGAGCTTGTAACAACTCCCTTTAAAGTGCATGTAGTAGTTTCATCTACCTTACCTACAAATGATATTAGTGTACTCTTAGAGGAACCTATAATAGATAATGCTCTATCTTTGGTACCTTTCTATAATAGGTATTCTCCTATATTAACCACTACAAAAATACCTACATCAAAAAAAGTAATTAATGTAGACCTCTCAGCTATTAAGCTAGTAGAAACTAATGACCTTTTGATTTTTATTGAGTAAAAATTTAGTAATGATAAAACTTATCATAATTAGTTGATACAAAGGTTTACATTATATATTGAATCAATGGAGTAGCATAAATATTTAAAAGAAAACTTAGAAAAGGTTGAGACTAAGATCAATTATTTGAAAGGAAAGATCACTAAAATACATGAAACCACTGATATGTTAATGGAATGTAGATCACCCTCTATGGTATATGCAATATACTTAGAGTAAATTTGGCTTAGATTCAAATATGATAGGATATACAGTGATCAATCCTACATGGTATGTGATCCTAAGTCATTCTTTGAGGTCTATAGGCATTCTGATCCTGATATTCAGGCACATTTGAGTGAGTTTTACATGCATCAATATGTTATGTCACATGATCCAAATTGGAATCCTAATATATACCTAGGGGATGTCCAATTTAATGCCTTTACCTCATACATCCTCAATGAAACAAGAAGAAAAAAATAGGTTGAGGACTACCAAGAGAAATAAAAAGAGGCTAACCTCATAATTAGGGGTGAATCTATGGATTCAAATTCTATAATAGATGAATGGATTGTATTTATGAATACAAATACTCCATGAACATGGGTCACAAGGAAAAAGTAGAGGTCTAGAACCACTACTTGAGCCTCGTGGAGGGAGATGGAAAAAAAATTATTTCTTATTTGCACAGATGGGAAAAACTTTCAGATACCCTAAAAAGAAAAGAGCCTTATTCCCCTTAGAACTTTAGAGAGGATATACCCGTAGTATATATGTACATTGAACTTGTTATGAAAATAAGAATAAGTTGTTTAGGGTTGATGTTTCATCCACCTATGTTTTGGTTTTTGATTCTTGATTGAGAAGGGAATGTGCCAACTGATAGAGAAGTGGAAAAGAAAAGGTGGAAAAACATAGATGATGCTAATGGTTTTTATATCTTTGAAGGGATGGGTTTTAATAAGACCTTATATTTCAAGAAATATTTTAGATTTAAAATACGGAGAAGGCTTTCTTGAGGACAAGCAAGAGGTTAAGTAGGGGGGTATGATGAGGTCACCAATTATTCCTTTTTATAACCTCATCCATACCTAGTATATAATTTTCCATATAAATTCTTATAACTATCCATGACTTATGTAAATGAATGAAGGAATTAATGATTATATGTGTACATTAATATATACATGTTGTGTTATGGATTAATGATTCTTTTTCTTTGATTAGATTATATACTTGTGCAACCTTATTGAGTAAACATTTGAAGGGTAAAATAAGATTTTAGGAATCTTGATTGGTCACATCACTTATAGAGAATCCCATAACAAAAAAGGCTTTTCACCTATAGATTACCCGTATCAACTATAGGTTTTCACCTCTAGTAGCCCACAACCACTACACAGAAACAAACCATTCCTGTGACAATAAGTAATTAGATTTTATAGACACATCTAGCTATCTTAGAAAAAAATTAAATATTTGAAGAGGATCCTCCATAATAGCTATACATACCCCTCACATGAAGTGAATCTTGGATGTGTTGCCAAAGGATGAATAAGACAAGGGCAATGAAAAGGAGAAAATAAACAAAACAATAATGCTACATATACTGTCCTTTACATAGTCAAGCCTAAAAATAAGTAACTTTAAGTTACTAACCACCTAAAGGTTGACTAAGTTAGTTGAAAAGTATTTGTACCTTTCTTATTTTAGTGTTTTTGTTTAAGCTAATAAACTACCTTATGTATTTAATGGCATAACTTAGATTAGATTTATAATGATGGAATTATAGACAATAATTACATTTTTTATTTCTAAATATTGTAATCTACTATAGTAATCTTTAACCTATACAAATTTGAGTAATGAAAAGGTTGATTATATAATAATATTTTTTAAGTCTCTTAGAGAAGGATTCAAACTTAGTTTTGAATGAGGAGGGCCCCCTTAGAAGGATTTGTAGTGAAGATCCTGACCCTTCTTAGATTAAAATGTGTTGTGTGAATTGATTTCATTAATAGTTGATTATATAAAGTGTGATGAATTTGTGACTCCTAAGTGTGAATAACTTCCACATTATATTATAATAATTTCCTTGTATATTTATATGCTGAAAATAGTATAAGTTCATTTTACTACAATCAGTAATTAATTTAGCCTATGAATCAATAATGCATATATAGTGCTAACATCCTTGAAAAGCCTATGTACCCTGGGTTGAAAATTAATGTTAAATATATTTAATAATATGGTATTAATTGGATAATAAATCTGACCAAAAATGAGGCACTTATAAACTTCAAAGCATGGAAACACTTCAAACTAACCAAAATTTTTGTAGCTAGGATGATATGCTTCATACACTTGAGATACTATTTTATTTCTTGAAGACACCTCATGATGTTGATTTTATTGATGAAACCAACATTTAAAGGACTCATTTTATCTCTAAAAACATCTCAAAAAATCCATTCTCCTCCATCAAACTTTAAAGTGAAGAAACATGAGCAAAACTAGACCCTACTTAAGTGAACAAGAGATAGTGACCTCCTTGCACTCTTAATGATTATTAACAAAGAATATTAGATTAATCTAAAAACAATTCCATAAATTTTAATATTATTAGTACCCCTAACATTTCCAAAAAATTTAGCCTCTAAATTTATCTATCCTAGCTGTACTATGCATTTGAAATTTGTCTTTTTGAGCTTGTGAACGAAATGATAAAGGAGAGAGAGTTATTTGCATATATGAGACACAAAAAATAATTATAAGTTTTAATATTACTTTTTAAAGATTAAGATACATTTATGAACCATTTTTACCTGCAAATAGATCTTCCAAGTCTGTATAAGTGCCTATAACTGCCTACAAATGAGTATTTCTCTTAATTTAGACATTGAATTGTAAGTTTATCAATCTCTAACCATCTCTGACCCTTATCTAAAATTAGGTACATTATGACACTTCTTTAAATGTTTGTCTTTGAGAGTGGTATGTACAATTCCTCAAAATTAGCCCAAAAGGTGACTTAAATGACTTTGTGATGCATAACAACCTGATAAAGGGTTATTACATGAATATATGACTTTCAAGACATAAAAATAGCATCATTTAATGACTCAACCCCATGTTAAACCATTAACACGGATGAAAACTCATTGACTTGTGAATGAATCTTAAGACTATACAAGTACATAAGAGACCCAACCTTAATCAATGCTAAATAAGGATGTATTTGACCACTTTGAAGACATCATAAGACCATAACAACTATATATAAGATTTAATAACCTTATTATAAATTTTCAGCCTATAAGAGTTGACTATTTTGACTTGAGAGTCAAATTTATCCAAGAAATTTGTGATTCATAAGGGTAGCATGCCTACAATGCTAATAAATCAGTGGCCTCATCCTCCCATTAGGCATTGGAGTCACCCTTATGCTGTAATCTGAAACTGACATGCCTCCAAAAACCTAAACTTACTTTAAACCAAATACTAAGAAAAAAACACACTATGCCAAAGGCATTTACAAAAAACACACAACAACGAACTCACTCAAAACAATACACCTAACCTATTATCTACAAGACCTCAAATTAAGTTTGAGGTAGTTAAACAACTCCTCTTGATTTAACTAGGATCAAAAACAAGGTTTCTATAATCATAGCTACTTCATGATAAAAAATCATCATAATATGGATGTTTTTCAATGAAAACTTACTTATAAAGGTGATCAAATGACTTACCAATCTTGAAAGGTATGTTAGATACAAGTGCATCACTTGAGACTCATTTGAATGATCCTTTTAACTCTCCTTTAGGCTTACTTGATAGTGCATCCTAATTGGTATCTTCTATGCCCATTTTTAAATTATCAATATGCTTTTTAGGGATCATGAAACTCTTCCCAACTTCACCTTCATTTGAGACATGATGTGGTAGGTGTCTAGAGGCATCAAGCTTGCCTTCTTGTTTTCCAAACACATCTGAAAGTGAATCAAGATCAACTTGATGTCTATGTTTCTCTTCACTCTTACAAAATTTTACCTTGATAGGTATTTCACACTATTCTTTGTTATTATTAGGTCCATTATTGACCTCATCATCAAGCATATGTCTCTTATGAGAATTTGTAGAAAAAATTGCTTCTTCAAACTCCTGTATTATCATGTGGTACTACTACCACACATCATCATGTCTTTATTGAGTGTCATACTCATGAATATCTTCTTATTTGATAGGTAGAACTATATCTTTCTTTTGAATACCATACTCTAACACACTTGGGACATCATCATCATCATCATCATCATCATCATCATCATCATCATCCATATGTAGAAAATAATTGACCCATGCAACTTGTTGAAGAACATAATCATAACTTACCTCAGGGAACTCATCACTTTTTTCATGAAAGATATTTGTTCCCATACCTACCTCTTCAATGAGTTTGTATGTATCAAATCCATAATGATCATCTACCCACTCATCAAGGTAGATATCAACTATGCCATCAAGAGATTACAGATATTATAGGTCATTAGTATCGTTTCCCTCATCATTAATAGTGAAGTTCATGTTTGATGTGTTAGGTACATAGAGTTCCACATGAAATTTATCCAAAGGTTTAGACTTGATAGAGACCTTAGTACCATACCTATTTCTAAATGCCATATAAGACTAATTTGAAGTCAAGTAACCCTAATCTTAGTAGTAAAGTCCCTTGACAAGCAAAGGGAAAAATGAGATGGCACATCCATGACCACAATGATGCCAATTATTTTGACATGTGATCCATTTAGCTGTAACACCCCCTTGGAGTGTGATTCATATTTCAAATTCATCTTATTATCTAATTGTTTGGGCATGACTAATGTGTTTTCTCTATTATCAATCCAAAAATTATGGATCAATGAGTCTCTAATGGTGATATAGAGGTAAAATAGAGGAGGTTTATCTCTTCTTTTAGTTTTGGTTAGCTTCCCATCCTTAGTCTTCAATTCATTTGTCAAAATTTCCCCTCTTTCACTAGGTTGCCTAGGTGTTGCATTGAGATTGGAGATCTTATTTTGGAGTAGGTCTCTTTTCCCAAGAATGGATAATGTATCCAAAATTTGGATGCTTACATGAACCTTCCTCATTTTATCAACAATATTCATAGGAGAGATACCAACCTTATCATGTCCTCTAGTAGCCATAACCTTACCACTACCTTGTGTCACTTGATGTAAAAGAGGAGGCATATAAGGAGATTTAGAATTATTAAATCTCTAATTTAGTTGAGACAGGGATTGTATTTGACATAAATTTTCTTTCAAATTATTAAAGGTTCATTCTTGGACCACCATTTGTCCCTTGTACCCCTTCAACCATTCTCTACTGTGACCTTGTGTTTGTAGCTATAAGATTTGATCCTGTGTTCAAGTTGCTTTTATAGTTGAATACACATGATTCTTCTTGATATTAGTTCATCAAGGTAGAATTTTATTAAGCATGCTCTCCATTACTTTCACCTCCACTGTGCATCTCATCTTGAGTCATAGTAGGCATTATTCCTCATTGTGACATATAAGCTTGGTTGAATGTTTAATTTGCATAAGTATAAGAATAATTAGGTTATTCCCATGAAGATTGATCTCCATTATCATGTACAATATTATTTTGGATAGGTACAAGTTATTTTTAATTAAAAGGAGCATTCTTATTTTGACCATTATATTACTTCAGTTGAGTTAGCTACCTTTGTCCTTGATAGTGGCCTTGAAAAGATGATTTAGGAGTTTGATAATACTACTAGGTATGATAAGGACCTTGAAGATACCTCCATTTATGATGTTTATTTTTAATCTTGAGGGTTTGATTCTCTTCTTTAAGATCTTTGTCTAAATCTTCATCTCTTGGCTTGCATGATTGATTAGAGGCATCTTACTTATGCTTGGGTGTGGGGATGGGAGTAATGGTGGGTATAAGAGTTTGAAAATTAGGAAATAAAGGTAAAAATTGTCTAGGATCTATCTTTATAGCTTGAATAAGGAAATTATTATCCCTTATAGTAGTCTCATATACATTGGGTAATGTATCCCCTTTAATGGACTAAATCATCATAGATATGTCACTATTGAAAGATTTTATGTAATAGAGAAAATAATGATGTGTAATAGGCCTTAAAAATATTATGACCCTATCCCAAGTCTTTTTAAATCTTGTTTTGAAGTCTTGTATGGCCATTTCAAGTGCTCTCTTTATGGTAGTCAGTTGCTCGATCAAAGAAAAGTGATCAGATTTGTCTTTGAATCTCGTTCTCAAAGAGTCACCTAATTTATCCCATGTAGTGATATATTTGGCAAAAAAGGTACAATACCAATCAATGGCCTTACCCTTAAAATAAATATCTAATACCCTGATGGAAACATTCTCTTTAGTGATGTTATGTATGTTGCAAAACTTGGCAATGTTTCTTATGTGTTCAATAGGAGTAATGGTAGTTTCTCATGTGTATGAAGGCACACTCTTGAGGGTTGATATAGGAATTTCATCATAGTGATCAAGTGAAAAAGGAATATTTCCATTGAATTAAACAAATGGAAATTTCTTTGGGCCTACCATTTGGTAAACTAGAGCCTAGAAGAGTCTTTGAATAGGTATGTGAGCGGTAAATGATTTATTTGAATATGGATGGGTGTTAGCAAACCTCTTTGATATAACTGAAGAGTAAGGAAAATCTAAAATTTCAAATGGAATACCTTTATTAAAATATCTTGTCCTTACCTTAGACATAAAAATGAATTACTAATCTACAACCAAGAGATAATGATTGCTAGAGTCATTAGATATTGCATGAAGGAAGCTTTACAACTTTAGATTTGTCAAGATAAATATACACCTTTGACAAATTATTAGACCATGAGGTCCCATCGAGTGGGAAAAAATTTCTATCAACCAATTTTAACCCTAAGGAGGGATAATCTAGCCTCTTTAAATTTGGGATAACATTGAAACACCTCATATGTTGTGGGAAATAATTACTAGAAGTGAGTGTATAGAGTATGGGCTAGCTCCCATGTAAAACACCTCCAACTAACCACTAACCTACTTGATTTGAAGGAAAAGGGATAGAATGAGATTAAAGACTAATATAATATAGGTGATTCACCAAGATAAAATCCATAGTCCTACTTTAACATGCACTATGAAAGACAACTTACAAAATTGATCTAAAAAATCCAAGGTTCTCTTAACAAAAGTGTTTCAACATGAAGTCATAATAAAATGTATTTATCAAGGTAGATGAATAGTAGGTATGATCATAGATACAAGTAGTATTCTTTACACTTAAAGACACATAGAACAAGAAACTACACATCATGTGACCTGTTATAAGGTATATTACTCACATAAAGCATGAAAGAGTGAAATGAATGTGAGGAAAGATAACTATCACTTGTCATACAACAATAGAATACTTAACAAACTTATGTAATAATTTTAGAAACTAAACTAGCTTGAAATATTTATTTCAAAGGAAAAATTGGTAGTCAACTTAGCAGGGCTTCACCATACCAAATGTGGATGTCATACAATGCCAAAAGAGGTAGCTTATATATAGAAATGAGGATGAGAGAGAGGGGGCATGGAAGAGGGAGATTGGAAAGTGTCTCTCAATAGATTTAAAAAAAAAGGAGTTATAAATTGTTTTAATAGGTATATAAATACATATTTTCCTCCTCTGAAGATACTTCATCATCCAAGTGGTGTAGGATTTTCAAACCTTGCTTGACACCTTGTCTTGCTCTTGAAAACTGCCTTTATTTACATGCGAGGAGTGACAAATAGACTTATTAATCATCATATCCACATGGATATATTCATAACTTCTCCTTGACACCCACCCTACATTTTGAAACTCCCTTGCTCTAAAATTTTAGTGACAATCATCACCCAACTCTTTAGGTGTCTTGAAACCCCTTGGTCTACTATGCATAACCTTGTCCAAAGGCTCAAAACTTTACTTCTACTTCATCAAGGAAACATATTTTCATGAAAGGCATTAACATATCTTATCAGACCTAAATAAATTCATTTGATTTCATAAAATAACCTCCAAGACTCTATCTTTCACCTCAAGCTCTCATAAGCCTTTAAATCCTTGTAGCCCTAAAAACCTCTAAACCTCATTGTGTAGGATACTGTATAGATGGTAATGGAAAAATGAGTATTTATTTGAGTACCCTACATGGATTTACTACTCAAAGATAATTTTCATGGCCTGATTCTAAGTGGAAGTGTGTTTATTTTTCCCTTTTCTCTTTCTAATTAGGCCTCCATGCTTAGGAGACTCATTTTCTACTCAAAAATTCTCCCACACATTTAAACCACAAAAAATTGTGTGATCCACTTTCTCCAGACTATAAGAAACCTTCATACCAAATTTGAGGTCCTAAGACCCTATGTAGGTATGAGAACCATGAAATGGTCCAAGAAACTATCCCTTTCTTAAGCTTGTTTCAAACTGACCCTAAAAACCAGTTTTATTTGAGCATCTCTAAGGTTATTTGTACATTTTTTATGCTTGGAGAGATATAATACATTCCAAATCTCCCTCCCCAATATTTTTTATGTATTTAATTATTCAAAAACTTGCATTTCACCTTTAATCCTTGAAAAACATATCATTAATTATAGTCTATATAGTTGTAAGTGCATACAAAAGTCATTGTGAGAACCTAATTACAGTAAATAATGATGTCTAATAGGTTTAAATATAAATCCAAGTCATTTAATGCACTTTAGAGGCCTATCTCTCTTAGTTGGTAATTATTAGGGTTTTAGGAGGGTTTTAAGTGGTTTAGATTCTTAATGATTTTTCATAAACCCTAGGTCTTTAAATCATGAACCAATGCCACAATTTTCAAGTAGATAACCCTCCTCAACTTTTCCTAGATGACTAGGTTTCCATGAAAATACTTTGTACATGTATAATCAAAAGAAGTTGGATCTCAAGTTACAACTAGGCCATTGGAGATTGGTCTACAGTCTTAGTTATTATTCATAAAAGTTTGAGACCCAATCCAAAAAATGATACTATAATATTTAAGTGTATAAAATCCTTTATCATCCTTGAAATACATTTAGATCCATGTAATATGTCAAGGTTACACTAAGTAAGAGAAATATGGTATTGAGTTGTAATCCTGCACTAAGAGAGCTCAAGGAGGTCTTATAGGCCTAAATTACACTTTTATTGGCTTCCTCTACTCATTAGTGTTATTTTAGGTAGGGTAAATTTTAAGATCCCATATCTAAAAATCCCTTATATTTGTTTACGTGAATTTGATTCATAGCCTTGGTGAATCGGTATGTCTAGAATTTTTGCCCATTTGCCCAACTACATTTTTATCTTAATAGGTTCCAACTTCCATCTACGAGAAAAATATATTTTAGATTTTCCAACACAACTACACAAATGGGTGGAATGACCTATAAATCAATCTAAATGGTGAAACCACAGTAAGATATGATGGTTTTACCACTTGGATCTACCCATAATAGTGTCATTTGACTCCACTAATGGGAGAGTCATTCAGCTCTACCTATGGAAAAGCCTTTTAGCTATGATGAGAATAAATCCATTATGATATACTAAATTATAGATCCTAATGGTTGTCTTGTCGATAGATTTGAATGGTTTTTCCATCAGTAGAGATGGAAAGTAAAGCCCTTCCAATTGGGATATGTTATTGATTATGTCATTTAATAAAACCTTTTTGATTGGGCTAAATGACTCTATTAAACAACCAGATTGAATGGTTATGACAAGTGATTATGCCAAATAGATCTATTAGCCTACATGAGCTAAATGGATTTATTTAATGGATGAAATGAATAAATCTACTGAATGACTAAGCCAAATATCGTTATTAGGTCACTGAGCTAAATGGTTCTATCAGGCACTTGTGGCTAGATTGAAGGGTTACTAGGGGGTCCTATAAATTATGCCCTCATCCCTCATTTAGTGTATTTGATTCCAAATCCCACCTCAACCCTAGCCATAGTAATTCACCATTAACCAATGCCAGTCTTGTGTAGTTTGAAGATCATACAATAGCCATTACTAGATGCATACTTGGTACAATGATTGAAGGAATATCCCATAGATTTACCTTGTTATATCCTATAAAAATAAAAAGTTCACATTGTTCAAGGAGAACTTTTTGAATATGAAGAGAAATCAAATTTATAAAGGGTTCATAATTATAATTTAGATTCTATGTGTCATGAGTTAGTAAAAATGACAGTCCACCTCTGTAAGTATTACCATTATTTTAGACTAGTTGATACAAAACAAATTAAATCAGGAACTAGTCAAGCTGCCTCTAGTAACCAATATCATGAATCCATTGGATACCTCTAGAATCCATCCAGAATCATATGGACTAACTAAAAAATGGTCAATAATGTTTATTATGACGTTGTGGGGTGTGATTTAGAAGATAGGGATAATGAACAACAAGAGATGGTAGTTGAACAATGATCAATCAATAAAAAGGATGAAAACTTTAGTGACATAAAGATTGAATTGTTACATGGAATTCAAGATTAGGAACCAAAATATAAACTGATCCTAATACTTAATTACATGCAATTGTTCAATCTGTATGTCACCAAGGGTTTCATATTTTTTATTATTTGATCGTTATTCAACTGCCATCTCTTATTTTTTGTTATCCTTATCATTTAAATGATGTCCTACATATTCAAAATAGACATTATCAATAATTTTTTTTACTATCTCATATGATTTTGGATGCATAGTTAAGTTATCCAATGGATCTGTGAAATGGTTACCAGAGGCAGCTTCACTAGTTCCTAATTTAATCTTTTTTGTATCAACTAGTTTTTAAAACAAAGGTAATACTTGTAGATGCATCATCATTTTTTACTTATTGCTAACACATGGAATATAAATTTCCATTATAAACCCCTTGTAACTTTGATTTCTCTTCATATTCAGAAAGCTCTCCTTTAACAAAATGTGAAATTCCCATTTCTATAGGATAGCTAGGCAAATGTAAAGGTGTACATGTAGTTTTTTTTTTGTACATTCCATTGAAATTCACTCCAGTATCCTTCAACAAGGGAGGAATATTTAATGGTTCTATCTTTCAAGGTTTCAAATTTTGGTTTTCTTATTCTTTTCTACCCAGTCTTGGTAGGATTTGGGACTACAATCCTTGATTTTTTTATTTTCCTTTATTCTTTTCATGCCCTTAAGATTTAACCCTGGTGAAGGTTTTTGTAGTTCCATTATACACTATCATTTGGTCTATTATACGACACAATCATTTGACAATGTCATTCAATGCTACCATTCAACACTTTTGTTCATCTATGTCAAGATTTAGAGGCGTTGTCTTGTTTGATATCAAGATCAAGGGGTATTATGTGTGCGTGTGTGTGGGTGGGTGGTAAATTAAAATATTTTAGAAGATAATGTTGTAAAGGGTTGGTGATCTGACCCTTAAAATAATTTAAATACATAAATTTTTTATGATCTGGTCCCATCTACTGACCCTAAAAAATCACCAAAACCAAAATCCAAAAAATATAATATTCATGAATTAAAGAATACTCATCACTAAAATTTACCCTACTTTTAGGGTCTAAAATATCATTGTACACACATCAATGTCTTCAGACTCCTACCCCCAACAAGAAACATTTTTTGAGACTATTCATATATGGCTATGTATTGTCTTAGGCTCTACATGCCTAAACAAAACCTATCAACATTAATCCTTTATTATTGAGTCTGAGGGATAAAATAAGTCACATTATCATTAGAGAACATACCCATATTAACTTGCTTCCTTCCATATACCTCTTATATCTATCAAAACATGTGGGTATTTTTTCATTTTAGGTAAACTTGTAGACGACAATTGATTGTGTGAATAGGGTTAAAATGGATTTTGCCTTGACTAGTCTCTTTGGTCATTCTTTCATGTGTCCTCTTCATCTCTAATGGCATTATTCACTTTTCTATCCATCTGAGCTAAACTTGAATGATCTTTATGTGCACTCTACCTTCTCTTCAAAATTTGAAACTAACCTAATTCACCTAGACTAACCTATAGGTGATCATTGAGGTTTGACTATATTTTGGGAGTTTTAATACAAATAATTGGGCATTCAATAATATTTACTATAGTTTTGAGTACATCACATCCTCTCTTGAATCTTCTCATCTTCCCAAAATGTCATATCTTCACAAACACACTCTCTCCCTTAAATATGTCTAAACCTAGCTATAGGTGGCTATTTAATGGGATTCTTGGAAATTAAACTTTGAACTTGTTCCTTACAAACTAGATCATTATCACCTTGACAATATCCAAACTTCATTTTAAGTTCCTTCTCACTATCCTACAAGGTTCATTGGCCTTTTCTAGTATCTTCAAACCTTTGCCTTTTTGTCTTCATACATAAGCTTGTGTATGAGTGCCTAGGCTTGTACACTAAATCATCTCCACCCTATTTTGTGATGAGCACCAGCCCTCTAGCATACATAACTTAATATATATATATATATATATATATATATATATATATATATATATATATATATATATATATATATATATATATATCTAACTTCTAATCTGGACAGTATTGTTCGAAGTCTTACAAACATTTTTTTTTAAAGACCAAAATACTCTTCACACTTAACTCAGCACACAATTTCTCAATAAGTAGCAAAGTAATTTTTGTTTTAATAGCATAGGATTTCTTGAAAATCACAATAGCAGCGTGGGCTTCCTCTCCAGCATTGAAATAACAAAACAAAAATGAAATTCAATACATTTTAAGCGGTCCAACTTTTGAAATGACCCAACATTGATTTGCACTTCAACAAAGATAGCTTACAACAACCCAAATGTTTGGACAATCCATCATTGGTCTATGACTCAGCAATGATAGCTCACAAAGGTGTCGATTTATATATTTTGTGACAGACCAAACATTGTTCTATTTTATGTTCACCGTATTGTCTAACAAACAACAAACACTCTTTATTTTAAAACAAAATGCCCAGAATTGAATTAACACAATGAAACGCTCCACAGTCATACACGAACCAGCATATAGGTACACAGACTAAACATCACATTGAAATGGCTGAAGTTACCAATTATTTTGTTGGGGCGGCCCAGAAATTATAACAATGTATTTGATAAAAAAAACTACGGCCCAGAAATTATAACAATGTATTTGATAAAAACAAAACTACGGCCCAGAAATTACATTTACAATGATAAAATAGGATCACATCAGCTATAAACAATGTGGCGACCCAACCAACATGGAACGCCCAGCAGAATGAATTTGAAGAAAAATAACAACACTCAGCAAAATGAATTTGAAGCAAAATAATAATGCCCAACAGAATGGCAACGCCTCCTTTTCATATATTTGGATTCAGGAAACCAAGACAACTCCACTCACAAAGGAATCACACATATTTTATTAATATATATCAAAACAATATTCACCTGGTATTATTATGTGTTGCTAGTCTTCCTACTATGCCCCTACTCCTCAAATTGCCATCCTTTCCCCTATTTTCATGTATGTTTTTTTTTTGTCTCTTTCACCCACACCAATCCGCATATGCTCCCATTTTAGCTAATTAATTCTATCCTGAGCTGGGCGCAACAATCTCCCCAAAAATGTATAAAACAATCTTCTAAACATAAGAAGATTCAAAACGGTTTAACTATTTGCCTAACAGACTATATTTGTAGGCTAAAAAAAAGATAAAAATAAAAACCAATTTTCAAAATGCAAAAAATGGAGGGAAAACAAAACAATTAAAATATCTACATCAAAGCCAGAATGAAATAAATGCGCTCTAAGTAGTGATGTTCCTGCATCATTCTTCCAACCAGCAGAAGAAGTATTCTTCACTTGTTGTTTTTCTACATCACTTCATCTATACTTGTGCCCAGCTTAAGGATGTCATTTGTAGTCAACCATGTTGCATCTTCAGCTGGTAGATTCTTCCACTTAGTTAGATACTGAAAGTATTCTTTATTCCTTGTCTTTTTAACTACTTTCTTATCTAATATACTCTCAATTTCCTTTGGCACTTCCTTTGGTAGTTACTGCTCCCATTGGATAACTTCATCTACCTCTGTTTCAATTTCTTGGTCTAGTTGTCCTTCGTCCTTATATGGATATAAATCTACAACATTAAAAATTGGAGAAATTCCAATCCCCTTTGGCAGTTCTATTTCATATGCATTATTTGAAAACTTCCTTATTACCTTGCATGGTCCTATTTTCTTTACCTTCAGCTTGTTGTATTCTTTCTTTGGAAACCTCTCTTTTCTGAGATGAGCAAGAACAAGGTCTCCAATACTGAAACTGACCTCTCTTTTCTTTTGATCTACCATTAGCTTGTACTTGATGGTGTTTTCTTCAAGTTTCTTCTTTACTTGTTCATGCAAATTTTGCATGGCATTGGCAAATTCTTCTGCATCAGCACTCCTTGTCTCCATGCTGCTTAGATTTCTTAACTCATAGATGCCTCTTGGATGCATTCCATACATGATTTGAAATGGGCTTAATCCTATACTTCTGTTGGGAGAATCATTATAGGCAAATTCAGCTTGTGCAAGTGCAAGATCCCATTGTTTCAGATGCATACTTACCAGGCTTCTCAAGATGTTTCCCAAGCTCCTATTGACAACCTCTATTTGGCCATCCGTTTGGGGATGATAGGCTGAACTAAAACTTAATTGTGTTCCCAATTTCTTCCATAAAATTCTCCAAAAATGTCCAACAAATTTGGTGTCCCTATCAGAAATAATGCTTCTAGGCAATCCATGCAATCTAACAACATCTTGAAAGAATAGATTAGCTATGTGAGTAGCATCACTTGTTTTGAAACATGGAATAAAGTGCGCCATCTTTGAAAACCTATCTACCACAACAAATATGGAATCATGGCCTTTTTGAGTTCTTGGCAAACCAAGTACAAAATCCATGCTTATTGAATCCCAAGGCCTATTTGGAATGGGTAATGGATGGTACAAACCTGTGTTTTGACTGCTTCCCTTAGCATATTGGCATATTTTACACCTTTCAACAAATTTCTTAACATCAATACTCATACCTGGCCAATAGTAATGAGCACTCAATTGTGCTAATGTCTTGTTCTACCCAAAATGTCCTGATAAGCTGCCACTATGTTTTTCCTTCAACAAATTCTCCCTCATGGAACTCTTGGGAATGCAAAGTTGGCTGCCTCTAAACAACAGACCCTCTTGGACCATGAAATCTATCCAAGGACTTCTTTCAACCCCCACTGGATTCATGCAAGCTTCATATGGTTCCTTGAAGTTTGGATCTTCCTTATATAGCTCCTTCAAATCTTCAAATCCCACAATACTTACTTGAGACTCTTGTATGATCAGATTTATCCTGATTAAGGCATCTACAACCTTGTTAGATTGTCCTTTCTTATGCTTAATAGTGAATGTGAAACTTTGTAAAAATTCAATCCATTTGACATGCTTTTGATTCAACTTATTCTGATTGCTAATGAACTATAAAGCATAATTGTCAGTGAATAAAACAAATTCTTTAGGCAAAAGATAGTGCCTCCACTTCTTCAAAGCTTGTACAAGAGCATAGAATTCTTGATCATAAGCTGAATATTTCTTCTTAGCATCACTTAACTTCTCACTAAAGTATGCTATAGGCTTCCCATTTTGACTTAAAACAGCGCCTATTGCAGTTCCACTAGCATCACATTCTACTTGAAAAAGCTTATTAAAATTAGGCAAGGTCAGGATTGGCTCTTCAGTTACCTTCTTTTTCAACAATCTGAAACTCTTATCAGCAGCCTCAATCCAACAAAAACTTCTTTTATCACCCTTGATTGTATCTATCATTGGAGCAACAATTCCACTAAAATTTCTTATGAATTTCATATAGAAGCTAGCCAAACCGTGAAAGCTTCTTACCTCATATGTGCTCCTTGGTGTAGGCCACTCAAGTATGGCCTTAATCTTTTCCTTATCCATCTTCAATCCTTCTTTTGAAATCACAAATCCCAAATATATCAACTCTGTTTTCAAAAAACTACACTTTTTGACATTGATTAACAACTTCTCCTCATGTACTTTACTCAACACCATCCTCAAATGTTTCAAATGATCTTCTTTAGTTTGAATAAACACCAAAATATCATCCAAATACACTATCAAAAACTTACCAGTGAACTCCTTTAGCACTTCATTCATCAGCCTCATGAAAGTGCTTGGTCCATTGGTCAGTCCAAATGGCATAACTAACCACTCATAGAGTCCATCATTAGTCTTGAAGGCTGTTTTCCATTCATCCCCTTCTCTTATCCTAATCTGATGGTAACCACTTTTCAAATCTATCTTAGAGAAATATGTAGCTCCACTTAAACAATCAAGTAAATCATCAATTCTTGGCAATGGAAATCTATACCTGATAGTAATCTTGTTGATTGCTCTGGAGTCCGTACACATTCTCAAACTCCCATCCTTTTTAGGACTCAAAACTATAGGGACAGCACAAGGACTTAAACTTTCTCTTACTAATCCTTTGTCTAACAATTCTTGAACTTGGTGCTTGATCTCTTCATTTTCTTTTGGTGTCAACCTGTAGGCAGCCTTGTTTGGAAGATTTGCTCCTGGAATCAAGTCTATGTGATGACTAATACTTCTTAATGGTGGTAACTCATGAGGTAAATCATCTACCACAATGCCAATGTATTCATTCAACATATCTTGAATCTCTAATGGCAAATCAATCAACTTAGTACTAGTGACTACACTCCTTGGCTTACCAATTACAACAAAGTTTACCTCTTCTTTCTTCATTTGATGTAGAAACTCTTTGCCACTTACTATCAAAACTTTAGAATTCTGTCCAACAATAGCAATAGCCTCTTCTTTCAATGGTGTGAGTGTATGCTTGATCCCATCCTTTTCAAACATGTATGTATTCTGCCTTCCATCATGTATGGCCTTCCTATCAAATTGCCAAGGCCTTCCAAGCAAGATATGACATATATCCATGGGCATGACATCACATAAAATCTGATCCTTATATGTTCCTATCTGAATATCTACTTTGCATTTTTCACTTACCAGAAGTTTGTGTCCTTTTTGTAGCCAAGAGACTTGATAAGGTGTAGGATGTTCTTCATTCTTCAAGCCTAGTTTCTCCACCATCTCAGTTGACACAAGATTGTCAGTACTTCTATTGTCAATAATGACCTTACAACATTTCCCCTTAATCTTACATGTGGTTCTAAATAAAGGTGGTTGTACAACTTCTTTATTTGGCTTTAACAATATTCTTTTCATCAAAAGAGACTCACCTTCTTCTGGAGTATCTTCATAAGCTGCTGTAACTTCTGCATTTTGTTTTTCACCTTCAATCACATGTACACCTCACTCATGGTTGGTATAAGGGTTCTCTAGACACTCATATGCCCTGTGTCCTGCATACTTGTTGCATTTAAAGCATTTGCCCATGAATTTTCCTCTTCCTCTTTGATATCCTTGGTATGGTCTTCTTCCTCTTGGTGTATAGCTGCCTCTTGAACTTTGTGAGCTGCTGGCCTCTTCATGAGATGTTTGAAGCTGTCTTCTACCTCCTTGAAATCCTCTACCTCTGCTGAACCTGCCCCTTCCTCTTGAGAAGGATGTTTGTTTCCTTGCAATCTTCTCCTCAGCTTTCAAGGAAAATTGATATGCCTCCTCAACTGTCTTAGGAATGAGAAGACTAATTTCATCTTGAATGGAAAATTTCAAACCATTGGTGTATCTGGCTACCTTCTCTATATCATCCTCAATATGACCTGATCTTATAGTTAATCTATAAAACTCTTCAGTATATTCTTTCATAGAAATTTCTTTTTGCTTTAAATTTTGTAATTGCTTAAAACGATTTGCTTTATAATCTTTAGGCATAAACTTACCTTTCATTTTTGCTACCATTCTGTCCCAGCTTCTGATCTTTGGCTTCCCTTTCCTTCTTCTTTCTTTTTACACTCCATCCCACCATAGGGATGCATGTTTCTTTAGCCTTGTCATGGAAAACTTGACTTTCTTTTCATCTTCTTCAATTCCTTCATACTCAAAATATTTGTCTAATGCATTAATCCAATCAGTTAATTCTTCCACATTCAAATTACCTTCATACATTAGAACCTCCATTTTTGGCTTTGTGTTCACCTTCATAATGGCTTTGATCAACCTCTCTTCAGTTGTTTCTTCTTCCACCACCAATTCATCTTCTAGTGGCTCTTCTTCTCTGTCATTGACTTCACCCATGTTAGTGCCTCTTCTTTGAGCCATCTCAAGGTCTTGTAGACTAGCTGTTAGGTTCCTAATCTCTTCTGCAAGTGCAACCTGTCCCCTAGGTCTCCTTCCTCCAGCTCTACCTCTATTCTTGATTCTCATGGCCATCTTGCTTTATGTTCACAAATCTGGTTCTACTTCTCTTTGGCTTGGATCACAATCCCTTGCGCTCTGATACCAAATGATGAGCACCAGCCCTCTAACATACATAACTTAAAATATATATATATATATATATATATATATATATATATATATATATATATATATATATATATATATATATATATATATATATATATATATATATATATATATCTGACTTCTAATCTAGATAGTATTGTTCGAAGTCTTACAAATATTATTTTTTTTAAAGACCAAAATACTCTTCACACTTAACTCAGTGCACAATTTCCCAGTAAGCAGCAGAGTAATTTTTGTTTTGACAGCATAGCATTTCTTGAAAATCACAATAGCAGCGTGGGCTTCCTCTCCAGCATTGAAATAACAAAACAAAAATGAAAATCAATACATTTTAAGCGGTCCAACTTTTGAAATGACCCAGCATTGATTTGCGCTTTAGCAAAGACAGCTTATAACAACCCAAATGTTTGGACAATCCAGCATTGGTCTGTGACTCAGCAATGATAGCTCACAAAGGCGTCGATTTATATATTTTGTGACAGACCAAACATTGTTCTATTTTATGTTCACCGTATTGTCTAACAAACAACAAACACTCTTTCTTTTAAAATAAAATGCCCAGAATTGAATTAACACAATGAAACGCTCCACAATCATACACGAACCAGCATATAGGTACACGGACTAAACATCACATTGGAATGGCTGAAGTTACCAATTATTTTGTTGGGTCGGCCTAGAAATTATAACAATGTATTTGATAAAAATAAAACTACGGCCCAAAAATTATAACAATGTATTTGATAAAAACAAAACTATGGCCCAGAAATTACATTTATAATGATAAAACAGGATCACATTAGCTATAAACAATGTGGCGGCCCAGCCAACATGGAACGCCCAGCAGAATGAATTTGAAGCAAAATAACAACACTCAGCAAAATGAATTTGAAGCAAAATAATAACGCCCAGCAGAATGGCGATGCCTCCTTTTCATATATTTGGATTTAGGAAACCAAGACAACTCCACTCACAAAGGAATCACACATATTTTATTAATATATATCAAAACAATATTCACCTGGTATTATTCTGTGCTGCTAGTCTTCCTACTACACCCCTGCTCCTCAAATTGCCATCCTTTCCCCTGTTTTCATTTATATTTTTTTTGTCTCTTTCACCCACACCAATCCACATATGCTCCCATTTTAGCTAATTAATTCTATCCTGAGCTAGGCGTAACAATCTCCCCAAAAATGCATAAAACAATCTTCTAAACATAAGAATATTCAAAACGGTTTAACTATTTGCCTAACAGAGTATATTTGCAGGCTAAAAAAAAGATAAAAATAAAAACCAATTTTCAAAATGCAAAAAATGGAGGGAAAACAAAACAATTAAAATAGCTACATCAAAGCCAGAATGAAATAAATGCGCTCTAAGTAGTGATGCTCCTGCATCATTTTGACTCTCAAATCACTTAAGAGTTATCATTGATACATGTATTTCTTATACTCTCATTGATTCATGTTTCCACACTAATTCTTATTCTCATGACAGTTGTCCTTTTGTCCAGATGAGGACCTACAGGTTTATAACTTATAAGTCTGACCTATTTATTTGGATTGACTATTGAGATAAATTATTAAGTCTTTAAAACCTTGATATTGTATTAATTATTGTATTATTCCTATCATTTACCATAATATCCTATGAGTCTCCTATTTAGCACTATATAGTCTCAAATTTTCCCATTACATATGCAAGCATGTTTATGAGGTTTGCTCATATACAAGTCCTATGCATGAAAGTTGGAGTATAGGTATTCATGATTTTTTTAAAGATTTGTAAAGGGATTAGTTAAGGCCAAGTGAGTGTCTGAATGGGATTTCTAGTTCCTCTTCACTATTTGAATATCCTAAACATGGAATTTATGATTTATGAACATCTACCCACATGTCTACAGACCTGTGGGTGGACAAGACTTATCCAAGTCTTTTTTAAGAGTTAATTTGAAAATCATGCTTATAACCTTGGGATTATAAAATTATTAATGTCATCTTCACATTATATCATTAGTTTTTACATTTCTATTTAGGCTAGGTTCAATAGTTAGGCCTATAGAAGACTGTTCATGATTATATCATGCTTCCAAAGAGCAAGAGCATGATACCTCTTGAAGGAATATCTATAAATAACCATTTTACAAGGAGAGATCACATTTTGAGGGATTTTCCATGAGTAATGAGGCACCTAAAAACTTCTAAGGATGGCAACACTTCAAACTAACCAAAATGCTTGCAGCTAGGATGATATTCTTCATACAATTAAGATAGTATTTTCCTTACTGAAGACACCTCATGAGATTTAGTTTATTTATTAAAAAAAATTAAAAGGAATAATATTATCTCTGAAAAAATATCACAAAATCCATTCTCCTATGTTGAACTCTAAAGTGAAAAAACAAGAGAAAAAATAGACCCTGTTTGAATGAACAAGACATAGTGACCTCGTTACACAGACATGGGATCAATATGAAAAATAATTCCATAAATTTTAATTTTACTAGGACTCATATCATTTCCAAAAATTTCAACCTCCAACTTTCTCTTTCTTGACTGTACCATGCATTTGAACTTTATCTTTCTAAGCTTATGAAGGAAGTCATGGAGGAGAGTGAGAGTTATTTGCATCTTTAAGACCTTAAAATTCATTCAAAATGTGAATATTAATTTTGAAAGCTAAATATACTAATTTAAACAATTTTAACTTTCAATAGACCTTCTAACTTCATACAAGTGCCTTTAACTACTTGTAAAGGAGTATTTCTATTAATTTAGGTATTTAACAAGTTTATCAGGATCTGACCATCTCTAACCATTATATGAAATTAAGTATGTTATTAAACTTTTTTTAATGCTTGTATTGGATATTGGTACATATAATTCAACAAATTATCCCAAAAGGTGACTTAAATGACTTTGTGATGCTTAACAACATGATAAAAGGTTAATACTCATATACATGACTTTCAAGACATAGAAAAAACCACATTTAATGAATCAACCACATGTTAAAACGTTAAAACACATGAAAAATCATTCACCCATGAATGAATCTTAGGACTATACAAGTACACAAGAGACCCAACCTTAATTAGTGTTAAACAAGGATGTATTTAACCATTTTGAAGACATGATAAGACCTTTACAAGACCACAAAAACTATATACAAGTTTGAATAACCCTATGAGAAAGTATCAAGCTATAGGGGTTAAACATTTTGACTTGGGGGGTCAAAATTGGTCAACAAGTCCTTCACATGGTCTTCTCTATTCTTGGAAAATATAGTTAGGTCATCCAATGTATATGATTATGCATTTACCATTGAGATCCTTAAATGCAATATTTGTGGCTAATTGGAAGGTATCACCCTTGTTGATTAGGAATAATTACATATTTTTAATGTAAATTTACCCCAATTTATTGTAAAAATTATCTTTATCTAGTATTCATAGTTGACCACTACCTAATTATACCCTAAATACCCATCTAGAAATGGCATCTTTTGAGAGCCGTTCACTATTTATATAAATTCATCTAGTGAAGATAATGGGTAATTGTATTTATCTAATGCTTTTTTGAAGTTGAAAAAGTTAAAATAAAGACTTATCTCTCCACTTTTGTTTCTAACTGACACCCAATTAACCACCCACATGGATGGAGTGTCTAACAGGGAAGAATATCTTTGCCTAGAGTAATTTTTACACTTCTTTGAATATCAACAATTGTAGCAACAAATTCACCAGTATTTGCCTCTAAGACAATGGTTTGATTACTAGCTTGAGAGGGATGGTATGCATGAGAATATAAGTGTTAAACACATTTAATTATTCATATATCCATTATATAACATCTTTGAAATATTTTAAGGCTTGAACAAATTATTATTTTTCCTTTTTCGTACATGTCATGCCTAGAAGCATGTTATTTGATTTGTTGGAAATGTTAGTGCAACATAACTTTATTGGGGGATTATTTTTCCTTCTCACCCAGGTAATCCATGTCAACCAACCATTCTAATAAGACCATGCCCTTAGGTATACTATTAGTTTTAAAATTAGTTACTCCTTCTTCATTTGACTCAAACTCTTCTTTATCATCTTCATCTATAATTTGAGTTTCAAACACATTTATTTTGGTGATGAATTCGATGATATGTTTATCATCATTGAATTTTTATAAGTTATTGATGTTGTTATTAATATAAGGATTAGAAACTAAATTCATTGAGAACATTCTCAAATTAGAGTCAACTATAGGTCCCCATGTACTCATAATTATTTCCAATGAATCTGTCATATAATTCTTCTACAAGGCAATGTTTGCATGTTGAATGAATCAAAATCCTTTATTAAGTTCTATAGTCAACTAGGGCATCTACATAAATTCTTTTAATTACAAACATACTAGCTTCGTATCTATTTAAGAACTATTTTAGAGTCACCTTGCAACTTGAGGTGCTTGAATTTATTTATAAGTACAAATACGAGATTGTGAACCAATGCCTCATATTCAGATACATTATTTATGCAATCAAATTATAGGAAAATTTTAGACAAAGATTATATTAATTGGGGATTGATGAGCTCTATATTGGCACCATACGTGCTCTTAGATTTAGAACAATCAAATTTAAGTATCCACAAATGATTTTCTATTATATGTGTAGGATTCATATCAGTGGATATTGCTATAACATTGATCTTTTCATTGATTTTATCAACACCAAATGGGCATACCTCTTATTTTTCAATTGATAGAGACCTTATGGCTAAGTGCTCAGTGGTAGAAGTCAGTATTAGGTTATCTAGAATAATTATTTTCTCATCATAGGAGATTAAAAGGTCCTTATCTTCAATCAGACAACTCTCATTAGCTTTTTGATTTTTGACTCAATAATTATCAATGTTGACAAGAGCTATAGGTAGCCTTGGTTCACACTTAGATCAACTAGTTTCACATCCTCACATATTATGGAAATTGTAGCGAATGAAGTTACCTCAAGGCAAAGAGGAAATCATCCTCATCTGTCTAATCTAGTTCCTCAAATTATAATTTTTTTTGTACATACAACATGGTAATGGGTAATTTCTTATAAGTGTTTGCTTCTTTCTCAAGTGCATAGACCCAAAGCTCATACTCTTGATAAAATATCTCATTTTTATGATCATGTGAGTCATCTTTGACTCATGCTCAATTCTAATTTGATTGGGTATGAATCACCATAGAAGCCACATATGTGAGAAATTAGTTGTGATGTACATTTTTAGTGTTCAATACCAATCTCTACTCAAAAGCATATCGTAAGCATCAAATATATCCACTACCTAAATTTAAATAAATTGTTGTACCCTTGGATCATAATTTAGTTGCATATAGATTTGATTCAATTCTTTGATAACCTTAACCTATGATTTATCCTTAGAACAAATTTCCTATTTGAATTTTTAGGTGTCAAACCCAACTACTATAAAATTACATAAGGCATCACGTTACTGAAAGCATTTGAGTCTACTAAATAATTATGCAAGTTTTTACCAAAGATACAAATTATTAAGAGGAAAGGATGAGTTTTAGCTTTATCTTTGTAAATTATATTGTAAGCATCTATTGTCTTTCTAACTTCTTTCCCTATAGGAGTGAATAGTTCTTTCAATAACATGTCCTCTTGGCTGGAAATATGGAGCCATTCAAACATCATGATGTGGTCCTTAGTTTTCTTTAGGTCATGTACAATAATATAATTATGTTTGCTTGGTTCTATATTTTGTCATTTGGTGGGGGAATTGTGTTTTTATTAGGCTCATAATACATTGGGGTTCCTTCAGGTGGAAATAGGTTGTTGCTCAAGTTCTCATTATGTGGAACTTGGGTGTTGTTTAGAGTAGTATATGTAGTCAATAGAGTTTGAAATTTACACCTCAACTAGTAGTTGTTTCCCCTTTTAAATTAATTAAACACATTGACCTTGATTAATTTATCTTCAGGCTCATTTTCACTCTCTAATGGAAACTCATAAGCCTCCATGACTAGAGCCATAATAGGGTTTCCTCCACCTTGGTTAGAGTTGTTGTCAGGTGCAGGGACTAGTTTTAGGTTATCCATCTCCTTATGGAATATATTTGAGGCACATATGAACTGAACATAGTAAAATTAGAGTGATCAACCATATTGTGTATCCTACACTAGGTGGGCAATGCCAAATCAGCTAATTTTATTGTGTTGGAAGCACTATTGTTATTATTCTAATTGTTACTGTCCAGTAGGCTAAGGACACCTCCATTGTTTGGTATCAGGTTCCATTACCTATTAGTTCTCTATAAGTTAAAATTATTATTTGGTGGTGGGTTATTTACATTTTTTTTTTTGTGTTTTATGGCACTTGTCTACACAAATTAGCCATATCATTTGTCAACCTTTGGACCATTTGCTACAAATTGACTACTTTTGGGTTCACACTATCATTTTATGGATTTTTTTATTGTGGTAAGATGTTGGTCATCAATGTCTTAGAAATTATAAATGTAAGAATAATAGGGTGTCCTTGGTTATGTGTATTTTTAATATTCATCTAATTATTTATAAATGATGGGATAGTCTATTGGTTTCTAGTAAAGGCAGTATAACATCTAGTGTTGGGCAAGGGTAGAAGTGTTGTTGTATGCAATGAGAACAAGTTGTTGATTGTTTGACTATGGTAAAACATGATTTAAGTCACATAAGGCTAACCACCAGGCATAAAATTCATAAGTGTTGAATTTTAGATCAGATTTGGGATTGCATATAGGGCACCTAAGATTGGATTCATCAAGAGAGTATTGTGTTGAAGGGCATGGTTGATCATTAGAATCTGATTGTAAGTACCCAGTTGAAATAATGAAGGTAAAGGAACAAATCCATAGACTTGTGACACCATCTATTTCTCATTATTGACAACCTCATTATAGTATAAGGATAAGGATAAGGATAAGAGGGATGATGGGCTTCTTCTGACTAAGATGGAACTCATTGAGTATGGATCCCTCAAGTGTGTTTGTATGTGAACCACTTCCATTTATGTGTAAGGGATTTTAATAATTTGTTAAAGCTTATGGGATTGATCATTGAAGACACTCATAGGTTCATTTAGATCCCTATGAGCAACAAAAAAGTGTTAATATAGGAAAACTAGTTCAATTAGCATCCTGAAGTGGTTAATAAATATAGTTTCTATAATTATTCTAGGAAGTGATAGATCCATTTGGTAGTCTAAAGTACCAGGTGTAAGAATCCTCTCCCAAGGAGTAAGGAAATAGGTGGTAATCCATGTCCTCATGTTGAATTTATGTTTAGATCAAAGCATATTTGAATGCTTGAATATGTTCTTCAATTATTTGAATCATGTTTGGTATGTAATTTAGAAATAATTTATCGATATTCTTTGGTAAGTCATGGGTAGGCCCTAAAAATTTCATAAGACATCCACTTCCACTAATCCAAGTGGGATTAACCGCCATTGGTGGGTATTGAGGGGAATCCAAAGGTTTGATAAAAATGAATTTATAGCTATAGGTGAGTTACTAGCTAATTGAATTTGTGATGTTTTTGGTTTCCCTTTGATTACCCTCATTTTTTTATGTTTACTAAGTTCTAACAAATCAAAATTAGCCCCTATGGATTTTGATCTTGTAGGTATTTACCTACTTTCCAGTTTAGCTTTTAGACTATCCAAGCATGGACAATGATCTTGAGTGTTCAAGTCTAATTTTTCCACTAAAATTTTAGTTTTAGAGTTTGGTCCCTCCTTCTAATGTCAATTATGTTAACATGCATTTTAGCATGCAATAACATTGTAGGCTCATCTCATGACACACCTTTATTGAAAGTATTTTCATGGGTATCTCCCCAAGGTTTATGTCTACCTAGTCTAGGTACACTTATCTTCAATTAGTGGCTCATTGTGACCATTCCATTTCAATGGGCCCTTGCTAATATATCTATTCCAAACTTCAAAATTCATTTGAATGGGTTTTGGAAACTTGAAAAATGTAAAACGTAATGCAAGTTTATTGTTTTATTTTTTTAATTTTTTTTAAGGTGAAAAAATAGATAAATGAGCATTCACTCAGGTATTTCCCAAATGCAAATCATCAAGTTCAGGGTTTTATTTAGTGTAATTTTGACTAATTTTTAGTGTGTTCATTCTACTATGTTTAACATTCAATAATGAAATAATAATAATAATAGATAAATTGATAATAATTAGGATAAATGATAAAAGTAGATTGCATACAAACCCTAGCTTATAAAAATTGATTAAAAATATCAAAATAAAAGGAAAATATAAAATATTACAATAATGATGATAAATCCAATATCATGATCTAATAACTCCATAAATCAACCAAATGAACCAATTAACACACACATAACCACATTCAAATATAATGCAAGCTTCTAAGCAGAACAAAAAAGGAGTGGTAGAAACTAAAATCATCATATATACATGAAAATTGAGTGAAAACACTTTAAAAGTCTTCAATTAATCAATATACAACATTTCAATCACCATAATAGAGTTCATTACAATAATTCTTCAAAAGTTTGCCAACATAATGGTAGGAGAAGAGTTGAGGGAGAGAAAATAAAATAAAATTAAAGAAAATGAAATGGGATAGCTTCAAATCTCTTGTGGGAAGAGAAAATTCCAACATTTGAGTTTAAAAATGAGCCAATACATATAGAATGGCCTTTCCAAATGAGGATTTTCCCTCCAAAAAGTCCAATTACCACCATTAATTTACCCAACTACCTCTTTCTCCTTCTTCTCCCTCTAAATTTTCAACTTTTAATATTTTTTTTCTTGAAAAATAGACCAAAAATTAATTAAAACAAGAAATTAAAAGAGACGAACAATAAATTTGACACTAAAATGTGAAGTTATTTACACAGGCAAAACTGGGCAAAATTAAATGTACATTATGTCTAAACTAGAACCAGCTTCTTGATAATGTAAATAGTTCATTTTTTTGACACGATAATGAGAATTTATGGTCAAAAAATGGAAGACTACCCTAAATGGTCCTAATAGACCCAATGTATATTTTATAACTCTTTGGTTTATGTTTTTAAGTTATTATTTGAATTTTTAAATCCCTTTGCTAATCAAGATTTCAACCCTCAATTAGCATTGGGGTGCCCTTTGATAAGTTTATATATCCATTCAATCCTTTTTCCCTAGTTAAAAATATTAATTTGATAGGAGATTTGAATTATGGGGGCATAGACCCAATCAAGGTCTACACCCCCAAAATATTCTATCAAGATTTTGAGTTGCATGGTTCCTTAGTTGTACGACTAAATGCATGAATAAAACTATCAATGGTATGCAAGGTTTTTAGGGGGTGATTTTTGGAAACACAATGACTAAGAGGGGGTTGAATCAGTCCCTTAAATATTTCTTTCACATGTACTTTAACAGTCTTTGAACCATCAAAGTAATACAAAGATATAAAAATACATAAAGAGTCATTCATATGAGCATAACACAAAAAACACATATATGAGTGGGAAAACCTAAAGGGGAATAAAAAACACTGATATTTTCAAATGGAATATATTATTATAAGACAAACATCAATATTTAGTGAAGCACCCACTTCACATGGAGCACCAACCCCAACTAGCTAAGAACCCATTTGAATAGGCTTTAGAAAGCACCCACTCACAAGGACGCACCAACCCCCTAGATGACTCAACACAAAATCAACAACCTAATTTATTTTATCACATTAAAATCACATTGTTTCTCAACCAGATGATGATGACCACCTATTCATCTCTTCACACTCTTATCCCTCTTAAACTGCCTTTTAAGCCTCTTCGCTCAAATGGCCCTCTTCTTGACTTGATTAGGTCATATGAACTTGAATATAATACATATTAACCATATAATATATTAATTATAGTTTATATTATCTATTATGATGTTATATAGACCTCCTTTTGTTCTTAAAATTTCAATATCATTCACTTTTTCTCACACACTCTCTAACTAGTCAATTAGGCCTTGTTCTTTTACTAGGCTCTTAATCATACACCTCTTGGTCAACCATACACATTTTAACACTTAAATTTTTAATAAAATATTCCTTATGACATGAATCAAACATTAAAATAGGTTAATCATAGCATATAGTACCAAAACCTCTTTTAGGCCTTAAGGATACCTAATTCAATTAGGCCTTCATTACCACACGTTACTCTTTGATCTTCTTATAACACTTTAAAATTTTGTATATATAAGGAAAAATTCATATTAAAATAAAATAGACCCATAATAATATCATATTATTTCCATGACACTTTTTATCTCCAATCAACACTTGAAGCATGCCATTAGCACTATTCACAATTAGGCATATGCATACCTAGAAAGTTTATCTTGAACAATTGAAGCATAAACATAATTTTGATACAAAACCATGAAAAAAAATCACATATAAAGAAGATACATGAAATTATATTTGTAACCATGTTATTTATACTTCACAAAAAATGTAAAAAGGACTCAAACCCTTCTCTGTAAATAACTCACTCAAAATTGCCAACTAGCCTCAAAATATAGTCATGGAAACTTGAAATCTGACACCTAAAATAACACATTCAAGGAATTCCAATGCCTGAAAATGATCCTAAAAAATGGAAAAATGACTCAAACCCTTCTCTTTAAATAACTCACTCAAAATTGCCAACTAGCCTCAAAACATAGTCATGGAAACTTGAACTCTGACACCTAAAAGAACACATTCAAGGAATTCCAATGCATGAAAATGATCCTAAAAAATACTTAGTAATAATATAAAATAAAAATATCATAATATATAATGTAAAATATTTGTCTTTCAAACCAATTTATTGACCTTCTCTCTCTCAGACCTTACTCAACCAGACAAGCCATTTTGGCTTCACTATTTCAAATTATTACACAAACTTCCAATATTATTCAAAGCATAGATAGGACATGAAATTATAAAAAAACAAAATAATGTTTATTAGATACATCAAATCAATTCATAGAGTCTCAAACTCATCCCTGCAACTTTCTTACCTAAAACTGCTAGTTTGCTTTGAAGCATAGTCATGGTGAAAATGAACTTCAACACCTATATGACCACTTTCAAAGATTTACAATACATTTGGATGATATTATGAGATAATTAGACAATTATTAGATAAAAATATATCATGTTAAAATTTAAATATTGGTATTTTACACAATATCATAATCTTATACCTCATTGTCTCATCTGAACCAGGTAGGTCAAATTATGAGCAACATTTTCATCATATCTACTGACTTCCAAACCTTTTATCCAACATGAATGTGTTTTAAAATTATTGAAAATTGTATCCATGCATTTTTATTTATACATAATCAATGAAAAAACATACCTAATCATCTTCTCATTTATGCCTAGGTTTCTCACTGTTTGCACCATTAGGCTTATTAGTAATAGGTTATCTTGGATGACCGGTTTAACACACTTGTGTTTTATAACCTATTCAAAAATCAACATGGACATCAAATAAAAGTATAAATATTTGTCCTCCATTAATTTATAAAATTTTAGTTGGTCAACTTTGACTATATATAAAATATCTAAGAAACAAGGCATTTCTTGTAGGTTCCACTCACTCACTTCAAAAACCAATCACACCTGGAGGTGTTGTTGACCAAATTTGATTTTTTGGTCAAATTAGGGCACATAGAGGTAAAAAATTTATTTTTTAGGTATATAATGGGTGTAATATCATTTCATTAGGTGTTTCATAGGCCATTTAGTGCCATTCAATGTTATATTAGCCTTGGTCACTCATTTCATTAGTCTCTCATGTCATTTTGGGTCATTTTAGGGGCTAAAATAGTGCATTTAATGCATTGTAAAGGTTTATTGGTAAAATTAAAGGTATAAATAGATTATTTAATTATACATGTGTCATTATAAGTCTTAATTAACTTACAAAACTAAAAATTTGCAAGTTCATTAAAAGAAAAGTTAGTTTTCTTAAAGAAAATGAAGACTTTGGCACTTATACAACCTCCTTGGGAAGTGTTCCATGTGGTATATTGTTATTAAAATACTATTAATATTCCATAAACTCATATCCATTATTTAATGGATTTGGAGGGGTCATTTTGAGGCCAAAACTGTTCTGCTCCATTTTGGCTTTCTTAGACATGCAAAAGTGACTTGCAGGTTTTTGCTTGGCGTGGTCAACACAGGGAGTTTCAAGAAAAATGATATTTAGGGTGTATTATACACTCATATAAATTAATTTTCATAATAATAATTCAAATATTTATAAAATATTCTTTATGAACCATCACTAACAAGTTGATTGTGCTCTTTTAATAGTTATTTTATGCACACTATAGGTTTTGCTTCATTTTAAGAAATTCCATACAAAAAAATTGAAGAGGTGGGATATATATATATATATATATATATATATATATATATAATTTTTAATTAGTTATTATATGTCTTCTACTCTTATTTTAATCTTTCATGGTGTTTGAATGAGAAATCTAACTTGATTTGTAAGAGAGTGTCATCATGTGTAGTTTCAGCTGAGAGACTTCTTGTTTGTTGAGTGTGTTCTATTTTAGGGGTCTCATATAGCTGGTAAATGGTGTTACAAAAGTTCTTGGTTCATGTGATAACCTCATTCCATGTTTTAGCTTCACCATGACATCTCTTGGGTTGTTTACAAGCTTGTTTTCCTCAATTACTAGATCTTTGCCCAACTTCACTTGCAGTCACCAGTATGAGCTTATTCAACTTATTTATGGAGTTGTAATCAGGATATTATAATTTTCCAAGCCATTAGGATTTTTATAAATTTCATCTATATGCTTGGAAAATGTGCAATTATAGCCACATGAGCATCCACTATGTTACTTTAGTCATGAGATGCTCATGTCTATTGTATTCAATGTATATGAAGGTGTTTTCCATGTTGGGAAATATATGTTAGATCTGTTTTTAGGTGTTTATTGATGAATATAATTTTTTTTAAGGTTTACCAATACATTTGAGTGGTTTTGAAAGCTATTCCTTAACATACTCTTGCCAATTCTATCTCCTGCTTGCATAGAAGATCCTAATGCACACCTATAGGCTCCTGATGATGTCATGCTAAGGTGTAATAAGGTTGATGTGTACTCCAACCTATTGATATTGATATAAGTGAATTTACATTATTTATGGTAGCATCTAAATTTCATTTTCCTAGAAGGTTCCATGTTGTTCATATTTAGTCATTATTTGTTTACCAAAACACCACCTATAGGTGGTTGAGCAAGGGATTAAAATCTTGTACATAAGTGATTGAAAAAAATTGACATTTCCTTAAGATATTGGTATGGAAATAAATCCATGATATACCTATATAAAGTTCCTAAAGGCAATAAGAAGCATGGAATCATGTGTGAAGGTCATGCCTGAGTTTTCAGGGTTGTTGTCCCAAAAAGAGCAAAATAGAGGCCTAGGAGGTTTTATGGATATCTTATAGCATGGTTTCAATCACTCTTGAAGCTCATAAATTGGTAAATACTATATAAATTATCATGTATAAGGTTTTATCCAAGTATGAGGATCAAAAAATGAGGGGAAGATGGAAATTAAGGATCTCAAGGTCACCCTAAAACACACTGAAGCACTGCACTAATGTCTACAGGATTGGAGGTTTAAATGGCATTTGACATCCCTCAATAAAATACACTCTCATGTTGACTATAAGTGTTCCATTTATCAATTAATAGTATAAATAGATATGAAAATCACTGTTATGAGGTTAATACATGGTTTTGGCAAATCCCACTATCATCTATAGGTGTCCTCACTCAGAAATCATACACTTACAGTAGTCAAACTCAGAGGTATCTCAATTTAAGCAAGAAAAAACTTAGTAAAGATCATAAAGAGTATATATGATTAGTAAAACATATAAAAATCTATTTAATGGTTCCCATGACTCCAAAAGAGGTCTGTAACACTATGACTAAATGGATAAGGTTAATGTAACCTATAGGCAGGCCTAAAGGACAGGGGTTTGTCTAGTCAAACAGTGAGCTTAAAGAGTGTGATAGTTTTAGTGTTGAAAATTTTTAAACATGATTCAAAAAACTATTATAAAATGACATTATTTCTTTAAATAATGTCATAAAACACACCTTAAGGGTATAGGCCATATAATTTGCACCTATAGTTAACTGTGTTTGACTGTTTAAGATAATGAGTAGAGTGATAGTGTTTTGGGTGTGTAAATGGCCCAAACATGAGGCATACAGACCTAAAAAAATTAAAATTTAATATAGGGTAGATATAGGATATTTTGATCATTGTTTTCAAGGACTATTTCTTGTATTAATACCTATAGGGCTCCCTCACAAATAAGAACATAGTCAGCTATGACTATAGGGACAACAAGTTGAGAAAGGTCCTTTATTGATTAATATGATCCAAGAATGAATGAAATAAAAACACTTTTAAATGATCCTAGAATATAAAAATAATATTATATGCACTATATCCAAATATAAGTCATATTTACCCCTACAGGCATCACCCCAAAATAATGAAACACAGTCAGGGTTTGATATATGGTTTGGTTCAAGCAGGGGTATAAGAAAAGTATAAGGAGCATGTAAATTTTGGAGATATTATTGAATATTATAACATATTAATGTATTTTTAAAAAACCTCATGAATATATTATTATGAATCTTGAGTAGAAAAGGATCTCAAATAACATGTACACAGTCCACTTTTGAGTTTCTACACACAATGCTCAAATACACAACCAATCTTAGGAACTCTAAGTTTTGGGGGGTCATATGACCTAATTAGGATCTATTTTTTTTTATAGGTCATAATTACCACTGAGGATTCCCACACAAGTGTTTATTTTCTAATATAAATATGGTAAGTACACCTTGTTTTGTCTCAAATAGGGGGTACTTCCCCTCATGCAAACCCTATAGAGTTGGATAGTAGGAATGAAAAGGAGTGACCAAAAATTGACATAACCTTATATAAGGGTATGAAAATTTTAAACATATATAATAAATCATGTAAAATACCTCACATGGGAGAGAAACTAAACAAAGTGTCCCATGATCTCAGTGATGCATGCATACCTAGTAAGCAAGGATTAGGCCTAATACCCAAATAGAGGGTCACTCTCATTTGAAACCTTAAAAAGTATTTATAAATTATTTGGATATGTTTTTTGGGTTATAATATATATGAATGAGATATTTATATGTAGGGGAATCCATCAAAAAATCATTTTGAGTTTAAGTTGCATACAAACCTACATGAGCATGGCTAGGTCTAGTCTTCAAATGATAGGTCACTTTCATGTTTACCCTTAAAAAATATTCCTAATAGATTAGAGAGTGTTTATGGGGTCAAATTTTAGGTGATAAATCCATTGGATTGTAGATAAAACATCAAGAGTTGCATTTTTTATTCAACGATAAACTCAAACCTATAAGGAACAAGAAGAAGAGGTCGATAGAGTAAATTTGGATGCTCACACCCTTTTCATGAGGCATTGCATGGGTGACAAAGAGGTTTAGGGATGTTATCATAGTCCTTGAAAAATCATTTTTTACCATTGGATTTCAATTTGAATGCCCAAGATTTATGAACAAAGCTTAAGACTCATAATAGGCCTAAAACCTTGTTAAACCCTCAGCTAGGACCAGTTTGGGAAGATGAAGTTGGATAGCTAATATAATGAGCCATTTTGAATATAATATATATTATACCTTGTATAGTAATTCCCTAAGCTACTTCCCATACTTTTTTTTTGTATGAACCTATAAAGATAGGGTATAAAATAGGATTTTCTTCACTAATTTTTGTGTTTTGTAGGCTACAAGAGGAGTCAAGAGATGAAAAAAAGTTTGGAGAGAATATTTAATCTTGTAATAACTACTCATATTTATTTAATTTCTTGAAAAAACTTCTAATTTCCTCAACTAGGTGTTTCATTTTAGCTAGTCAATTCTAACATATTAGACAAGCTAGTGAAAGATGTAAAAGCCTAAAGTGGGTGTCCTTTTAAGGTGTTAATAATGATTATAGGGACATGGATGGTATTTAAAATTGTCATCAACTCCATATAACATATTTTAATGAGAAACTAATGCTAATTTTGAGGCCAAGTGTGCAAAGTGCATGAAAGGGCAATTTTATTGATAGTAGATGATGATAGCTCAATTTGGGATAATTCTAAAGGACTAGGCATGCAACCAATTCATGGAGAGGCATGTATGAGATCCTAAACTTACATTCCAATAATTTTACCTACTAATTATTAGTTATGGGATGTTTAAATATGTCTAAATCATGAATGCAATTTTTTGAGCAAGAATAAGGAGTTTTTTTCCACCTTTCATGAGGTTTACGACTTGGATTGACATTTTTAGCTCTTGACCTTACATGGTTCATCTCATATCCTACTCACATGCACAATTAATTTATTTTATTATCTTTAAAAGTGTCCTTATTACCCTTGGACTTATCTTCTTTTCTCTCTCTCTCTCTCAAGTTCTATAAAAACTAGCCATTTTGGCCATTGTATGCTATGCTCCACCTAAGTATGGCAAAGCCCTGATAATTTGTATACCTTTTGATAAATAAAATGACTAAGTTTTACCTCTTTCATGACGTTTCATAGTGTGATTTACTTGAATGTTGAATTTGCTTAGTGAAGACTATGTATTCCTTAGCAAGTTGTCATATTCTCTCACCTATTTGTAGCTTCTTCTTGTAGAGCATGTGATGTATTAAAGGAAATGTCAAAGTTTAAGAGATTTATTATCTTAATTAGTGCCATTCGAGGCCTCTTTATTATTACTCCTAGATTTTTACATTCATCTATAACCCCATAATGTAACATTGATGGAAGAAGACATAGATTGGAGAGTGTATGTTTAGTTTGTCCTTTGATATCAAGTGTAATATGCATATGGTAGGATGTCATAAATATATTTGGTGTATCACCTCCCTTATGTTAGTTTTATTTCACTTATCTCTCTCCCTTTTCACAACCCAAAGTTAGTAGTAGTTACAATCCTAAGTGGTACATCAAGGGAGTTATCCCTATCTAGAGATTCACCTCATTCCTTAGGCTACCCAAGAGCCTAGAGGTAATTTCATTATGCCATTTGGATGATGAGAGATTTTCATCTCCTCAAATGGTGAAAATACAAGTGAAAATAGTTTTTGGCATGTTTGATCGGACTCTTATTCCAAGAGATTGAGAGATTTTTGGTGTTGTCTCTCAATAATTAGCCTTTAGAGGCATCTATTCAAGCATCAATGGTAACTCCAAAGATATATAAACTAGTCAAGTAGCCCAGGTTATCCTTTAAATATTTTTGATAACATTTTTTCTTTGCGTTCTTGCTTTCAATGAAGATATATGGCTGACTTTGGTGTTGATTTCTTATTTACATAAGTTGGTGAGACATTTCAAGCTTGTGTCATTCCCTATCACTATGAACAAGTCCTTGGTAAATCTTGTCATGCCCTTACCAACCCAAAAATGAATTTTTATCAGCTCTAATATGATCCTTGTTATCCCATTCATGAAGTATATCAATCCTATAACCAACCTTATTAATGTCTTGCCCCTCCTAGTCAACCTAGTCCTTTCTCTAATCATCCCATTTACACCTTCAAACAAACTCTTTTGGGGTATGAGAAGTATATGCTATATCTTGATGTTCAAATGGGATATGATCAAAATATTCCTAGCCACATTATTCAAAAGGTAAGAGATGCATTAGAGTTAGTCAAGAGAGACTAGGTACCTATTAAGAGAGCCAATTGGCAAAGGCTCACAATTGAGATGCTTGATATGAATGGTCTAATTTATTCCTTAGAAGATAGGATAAAAGTTAATGAAAGGAATCCTAACCAAACCTATCAGCCTTACATGGTTTCCACTCATGAACCCAATCAAATTTATGAAGGCCATCCTTTTGCCAATCAGTTAGAAGGAGAAGTTGAGAATAAGAACCTTGTGTTTGAAGTAAACCTTGATAGGAAAATTGAGTTGGCTAACATTCATATGCAGAAGTCCGTGTTGGTAGCAAAGGAAGAGGATTTCAAACCCTCATTTCCCTCTCACATTGAATCCCCTCCACTTCAAAAAGAGATTTCTAATCCTAGCATCCAAATTTGGAGTAAGATAGTGAAATTTTGGGGAAAGGAGGAGAAAAGTCTTGACCAAGAGTGTGTAATTTAGAATACATCTAATCCTAATATCCTAAGCTAGAGTAAAATAGTAGAGTCATGGGGAAAGAAATAATATGGAATAATTTTAAAATAATGTGAAGTGAAAAATGGAGTTAATATTTTTTAATCCCCTTCCACCCTTCCTCAATAATCTTCTTGTGTTCCTTGGCAGCCCTCATGCACTCCTTATCCTCATGATGATTCCTATGAGTTTCAAGAGAAACATTTTCAAGATAACTTAGCCAAGTAAATAGAGGAGATAGAGACAAGATGAAGCTACTAATTCAAGGTGTGATGGAATGTTTATACAAAATATAAGATCCTATGCCTAAACACATCCCTTATCACCTCCTCCAAGAGCTTCCCAAAGAGCCACCTACCTTTCATTCTCAATTCAATTAGGAGTTATATGTGCCACCTCCACCAACTAGTTCATATTTTCATCACCCCATAACCCTTTGCCTTGATGGACTTGTGGTATGGGAACCAAAAGAGGAGTAGTTAGTTGATAAGGAAAGATAATTCTTGGTTGAAGAAAACATATCTCCTTGGCAACCTAATTGGGCTAAATCACATGATTTCAAAATGCCTAGTCTTGGCATCACCATGAAAGAGGTTGAAGATATTGCAACCCTTGAAAAAAGAGATCAGAATATGATAGTTGAAGTTCAATTTGAAATACCTCAAGAGGTCTTAAGTGATGAAGAGAAGGTAATTTATTGTGTTGAATCTCTTTTCTTGGTTGATGATGAAGAATGTTTTCTTTGTATTGAAGAACCTATCTTGAGAGAGGAAAATGAAGAGGAACATGATCAATTAATGGCTGATAATGAAGACCTAATGAGTGTTTATGAGGGAAAAACAACCATAGGGACTCCCTTTGGTGAACAAAATGTCAATTCACTAGCTTTTGCCTCCATATTTGAAGTGGAATGTGCTATCAAGAAGGGAGAAAACTTTCAATCCATCCCTCAAGAAGTAGTAGTCTTGAGAGAGTCTCTTGAGATCAAGATAGAGTAATTATCACTTGAATATGATTTGATAAAATATGAATAAAAGGTGATTTTTTGTGTGGAGATTTTAGATTGGGTTGATGAAGAAGGATGTCTTTCTTTTTCCAAAGAGGAAGAAGTGATCATTAACTCTTTTCTCACTTTGCAAGATACCATGGATAGGTAAGGACAAGTTATTAATTATCTTTTATATGAATTTTTTGAAATAATTGAATTAGGCTATACTCCCCTTTAAGGAGGCTATGAGTTGGTCAAAGATGGAAAAGGAAACATTGATACTCAAGTAAGTATACAAAGGGAAAACAATCTTTCAAATCTATCCTTTCAAGCAGAATACACATTTCATGATGACATGTTTGAAGTCATAAAGATGGGATATAATACTATAAACCATTTTAGATAAACACATTATATTTTGAAGGATGGGATAAGCTCCTATTGGCCTCAATCTTCTAAGGAACATGAAACTACTCCTCTTGAAGCCATGCCTACGAAGGATATACAAGTTGATCATGAAATGAAGAGTGAGAAATATTATGAAGTATGTGAACATGTTAAAGAGGAATATTTATTCATTGGAGACCTATTTAAGGATGATTTACTTGAGATCAGATCAAGTGAAGTTCCAAGGAAGAGATCTAATCCACAAAGCATTCAATCTAAAGAGAAGCATGTTGGCACTATGTTTCATCTCACCATGAGGATGATTCAAGAATTTTTCCCTTTGATCCAAGAAGGGAGGTATGTTTATTTTAAATTTATGCATAATAGGTTTTTTCCTAATTCCCCTAAGTTTTTTGAGCACATGTGTGTTTTTTCTTTCTTTGTTGTGTATGTCATTTATTTTGTGTGGTAGAGGTAGTCATTAGTTATCGTATCTTGGTCAATATTAAGGTCAATGGTCAAAGTTTTTATTATTTTTCATAGTCCTTAGATGAATCCACAATCTTAATGGACTAATAAGGCTACTGGTCTAGTTAGTATAACAGGCATACTACTCCTATGAGTCACCAATTTGTTGACCAAATTTGACTTTTTGGTCAAATTGGGGCACCTATAGGTAAAAAATTGATTTTATAGGTCTATAGGGGGTGTAATATCATGTAATTAGATGTTTCATAGGTATTTAGTGCCATTAAATGTTATATTAGACTTGGTCACTTATTTCATTAGTCTCTCATGTCATTTTGGGTCATTTTAAGGGTCAAAATAGTGCATTTAATGCTTTATACAAGTTTCTTGGGACATTTGAAGGTAAAAATGTATTATTTCATACCCTCTATGTCATTATAAGTCTTAAATAATTGACAAAGATGAAAATTTGTAGGTTTATTAGAAGAAAAGTTAGTTTTCTTAAAGAAAAGAAAGAATTTGGAAGTTGTACAACCTCATTAGAAAGTATTCCATGCGAGAGATGGTTATTAAGTGCTTATTAATCTTCCCAAAATTCATATCCATTCTTTAATTGACCTATAAGTTCCATTTTTAGGCCAAAACCGTTATGCTCCATTTTGGCTTTCCTAGACATGGAAAAGTGACTTTCAGGTTTTTTCTTGGTACAATCATCACAAAGATTTTAGGAAAAATTCTATTTGGGGTGTATTATAAACTTATATACATTAATTTACATAATAATAATTTAAATATTTATCAAATATGCTTTATGAACCATCACTAATAAGTTGATTGTGCTCTTTTACTAGTTGTTTCATGCACCCTATAGGTTTTGCTTCATTCTAAGAAATTATATACAAACCAGTTGCTAAGGTGGGCTAAATATGATGTATACTTATGTATAATATGTATTACACTCTTATTTTCATCTTTAATGGTGTTTTAATGATCAATCTAACACACGTTACAAGAGGGTGTCATCATGTGTAGTTTTAGATGAGAGGCTTCTTGTTTATTGAGTGTGTTCTCTTGTAAGGGTCTCATATAGCTGGGAAATGGTGTTACATAAGTATTTTGGTCATGTTACCACCTCCTTCCATGTTTTGGTTTCACCATGACATTTCTTGGGTTGTTTTCAAGCTTGTTTTCCTCCATTGCTAGCTCTTTGCCCAACTTCACTTGTAGTTACCTATATGAGCTTATTCAACTTGTTCATGGATTTTTAATTAGGGTATTCTAATTTTAAAATCCATAAATATTTGTATAAATTTCATCTATATTCTTGGAAAATGTGTAATTGTAGCCACAAGCTCATCCACCATGCTACTTTAGTCACGAGATGCCCATGTCTATTATATTCAATGTATATGCAAGTGTTTTCCATGTTTGAAAATGTGTGTTGGAGCTGGTTTAAGGTGTTTATTGATGAAGATGATATTTTTTAAGGTTTATCAATTCATTTTAGTGGTTTTTAAATCTATTCCTTAACATACTCTTGCCAATTCCATATCATGCCTACATAAAACATCCTAATGCACACCTATAGGCCCTTGATGATGTCATGTTGAGGTGTAATAAGTTTTATGTCTATAATTTCATTGATATGGATATAATTGCATTGACATGCTTGATGGGAACATCTAAAGTTCATTTTCCTAGGAGGTTCCATGTTGTTCGTATTTGGTCACTATTTGATTACCAAAACACCCACCTACATGTGGTTGAGTAGGGGGTTAAAATGTTGTACAGAAGGGATTGAAACAATCTGACATTTCCTTGAGATATTTGTATGGAAAGAAAGCCATTATAAACCTATATTAAGTTCATAAAGGCAATAATAATCATGGAATCATGTGTGAAGGTCATGACTGAGTTTTTAGGGTTGTTGTCCCAAAAGGAGACAAATAAAGGCCTGGAGGTTTTATGGATATCTTATAACATGGTTTCAATCACTCTTTAAGTTCATTAATTTGTGAATCCTATAAAACTTATCATATATAAGGGTTGTGCCAAGTATGAGGATCAAAAAATGAGGGGAAGATGGAAATTAAGGACATCAAGGTCACCCGAAAACACACTGAAGCACTGCACTAATGTCTACAGGATTGGAGGTTTAAATGGCATTTGATATCCCTCAAGAAAACACACTCTCATGTTGACTATAAGTATTCCATTTATAAATTAATATTATAAATATATATGAAAATCACTATTATGATGTTAATACATGGTTTTGGAAAATCCCACTATCATCTAAAGGTGTCCTCACTCAAATATCATACACCTATAGTGGTCAAACTCATAAGTATCTCAATTTAAACAAGAAAAAAATTAGTAAAGAGTCTAAATATTATATATGGTTATTAAAACATATAAAATGTTACTAAATAGTTCCCATGACTCTAAAGGAGGTATATAATACCATGACCAAATGGATAAGGTTAATGTAACCTATAGGCAAGCCTAAAGGATAGGGTTTATCTCAGTCAGATAGTGAGCTTAAAGAGCATGATGATTTTAGTGTTGATAGTGTTTAAACATTATTCATAAGTTTAAAAATATTGTTAAATGAGATTAGTGCTTCAAATAAGGTCATAAAACACACTTTAATGGTTTAGGCCATATAATTTGCACCTACATTCCACTGTGTTTTATTGTCTAAGATAGTGAGCAATATGGTAGTGTTTTGGGTGTGTGAATGGCCCAAACATGAGGCATATATACCTAAAATAATTCAAATTTAATCTATGGTATATAGAGGAGATTTTGAGCATTGTTTTCAAGGACTATTTCATGCATTAATACCTACAAGGGTCCCTCCCAAGTAAGAACACAGTCAGCTATGACTGTGGAAGACAGTGAGTTGAGAAAGGTCCTTTCTTGATTAATATGATCCAAGAATGAATTAAATTCAAAAAACTTTCAATGATAATATAATAAAAAAAATATCGTATGCACTATATCCAAAGATAAATCATACTTACCCCTACAGGCATCACCCCAAAACAATAAAACACAGTTAGGGTTTGATATATGGTTTGGTTCAAGTAGAGGTATAAGCAGAGTATAAGGAGCATGTAAAGTTTAGAGAGACTATTAAATAGTATAAAATATTCATTTATTTTTAAAAACCTCATAAATATAACATGATGCATCTTGAGTAGACAAGGAACTCAAATCACATGTACATAATCCATTTTTTAGTTTCCTGCAAACAGTGCTCAAATACACAACCAATCTTGGGAACTCTAAGTTGTAAGGGGTCATATGACCTAATAAAGAGCTAATTTTTTTGTGTATGGAATCATGGAAACTTTAGGAATCCCACATAAGTGTTTATTTTTTTAGATAAATAAGGCAAGTACCCCCTATTTTGTCTTAGACAAGGGGTACTTCCCTTAATGTAAACACTGCAGAGTTGGAGAGTAGGAATGAAAATGAGTGACCAAAAGTTGATAGAACATTATAAAAGGGTGTGAAATTTTGAAACATTTATAATACATCATGGAAATTACATCACATTGGAGAGAAACTAAATAGGGTGTCATATGCTCCTAGTGATATAAAAATACCTAGTAAGCAAGGATTAGGCCTAATGCCTAAATGGAGGGTCACTCTCACTTGTAACCTTGGCAGAGTTTTTTAACTCATTTGGATATGTTTTTTGGGTTATAAGAGATATGAATGAGCTATTTATATTTATGGTAATCCATCAAAAAATCATTTTGGGTTTAAGTTACAGATAAATATATACGAGCATGGTTAGGTCTAGTCTTCAAATGATATGTCATTTTCATGTTTCCCCTTAATAAATATTCCTAATAGATTAGATAATATTTGTGGTGTCAAATGGGAGGTGATAAATCCATTGGAGTGTAGATCAAACATTAGGATATCCATTTTTGACTCAAGGACAAACTCAGACTTATAAGGAATAAGAAGAAGAGCTTGATATAGTAAATATTTATGCTCATACCTTTCATGAGGAATTTCATGGGTTCTAAAGAGGTTAAATAATGTTAGAATAGTTCTGTAAAAACCATTTTGTGTCATTTTATTGTAATTTGAATGTCCAATATTTATGAACAAAGCTTAAGACTCAAAACAGGCCTAAAACCCTACTAAACCCTCAACCATGACCAGTTTGTGAAGATGAAATTGGATATATAATATAATGAGCCATTTTTACTATAATATTTATTTTACCTTTTATAGGACTTCCCTAAGCTTCTTTCCATACTTTTTTTTGTATGGACCTAACAGGGTACAAAACAA